>JBBMFX010000021.1:7029423-7049764 GCA_037832545.1 Rhabdalestes septentrionalis
ATAAAACAATATCCGTTAGCACGGTGTTTTGAAAAAGAAAAAAAAAACATTTAAAAAGTTATTTGCTTAAGCATGACTGACAAGGTCTGCTGCAGGTGCATGACCTTAAAGCCCCTCCACATAAAATTAGGTGCTGATTCCAGCTCAACATGAAAGACCTGTTACCATCATCCTGTTAACTTTTCCTGCAATCCTAACTGGAATTCTAGCCCAGATTATGACATGTACTGGTATAAGGCCCTGTCCTATTCTTTTGGTGCTGATAGTCATTACCACGCAAAAGTAATACTCACACATTCATGATTTTAGCAGACTCGTACACCCCGATGGTGAGGCAGTCGTTGGCTTTGGCAGACTCCAGGCTCTCCAGCAGGGCCTCTCCAGCCCGGCGGGCCTTCTCGTTGCAGCTCTGCACGGGAGTCTCCTCCAGAGTCATGGTGGTGCAGGATAGGTTCAAAAGAGTAGAAGGAGAAGTAGAGATGCGGATAAATCCTGAAAGGATCTGGTGCTGAGCCACAGGCAGAGGTCTAGGTTTTATACTCTCATGGCTCGTGGCAGATGGTGAAAGGCGCCTCTCTTGATTGGCTCCTCCGAGGAAGGAGCGGGTGGTTTATTTTTCTGATTGGCTGAGCTGGAGGCTGTATTGGTATGCTAATAGGTATTGTCACAGTGTGGCTCGTGGCAGATTGATGGGGGTCATCCTGCGTGTGCGTGTGTGTGTTTAAATTATTCCAGCCGGCAGACTTTTAGTTTTTTTAACTCATTCATGTTAATTCTATATAAAGTGCATGCAACACGCCTGGAAACAAAAATCTAAGCGAGAACGTTGTTCATAGTTGATTGATCACGCTGCAACATCAAAAATGCAATTTACCTTTGCCAGTATGTACAACATATTCGTATATAGCCTACCTATATTTATAAATAGAAGGAGTTGATTATCAAGAGCATTTGCACCATTGAGGTTGTCTGCAGGAAAAGTTGAAAACAAGTAAAAAAAGAAAGAAAAACAGCATTTATCAGGAAATAGTTTAGAGAAGTTAGAAATAGAAGAGAGAAAGTGTGTGGAGAGTCGTGTGGTGAAAGAAAAGGACATACATACAGACTCACAGACCCCCATAAACACACATACACACTCCTCCCTCTACCAGGCAGAGGGGCAGGTGGAGTGTGACCATCTGTGGAAGGGCTGAAACGGCCCTATTGTTAGTCGAGAAACTTTTATTATTAGAGCTGTATAGAAATGCAAATGAGCCGCGCGTGCCGTGACGCCTCGCCGGACAATCTGCCACGAGATCACGTGACACACCGACAGCAGTGTGTTTTCTGCAAAGCAGTTTGGACATTCATATAACTAACTGTAATATGAAACTGCAAATTTTTCGTTCTTTATCAGATGCTTGTCACACACGTTCTGAAGAGTCCAGTGTGATGACGGTTTCATGAAATAGGTGCTCTGAATGTTTCAGGAGTTTTTGCAGCCTGTTGGTGACTTTTTAGAAATCACAGAGGTATTAACGTGTATAAAATGCATAAAGTTTTGGGAGCAATGCATATTTTTTGTGCAACTACCCATTCGGATTATTCTGAATGCAAACTGACAAAGAGATGCAGATAGAAATGTAGTGAGATTTTCAGACACACTGGCCTATTGTTGCAGATGGAGCAGATGGAGGGGCCTACCGCAACACCCCCCCCCCGCCCAAACAGCCCCCATTCAGTACCATTCAAGGCCGTCCATCACCCTGCAGCAGCACCTATACCACTATTGTTCATCCACCTCACTAAAACAACCCAGATTAAACCAAGAAAAAAAGCTTTAATTACACATTAACCGATTTCACTACAATGAAAAAAGACAGCAACTATTCTGCGTTTACTGATTTTTTTTGTAAGTGGCATGTTCATGTACATTGTTTAAGACAATGAGGGAGCCCTTGTTAATATTTCCACACACTGCAGTTATGTCTGATGTATTTTGGTCCCGCGAATCAGACTTAAAATTGTGCTTGCAATGGAGTGGAGCAGCAGCCCAGACTCACGGTGCAAAGCAGCTGCTGTGGCGCGTGCAGGTCGCAACACATCTGCAGGCCGCAGTGACAGGTGTCAGGCAAAGCTGCTCTGGCGCGTGCATACACCCCGCACACACACACACACGGTCAAAACACACTCACACACTCCGTCCCAATACCCCCCCCCCCAACACACACACACACACACACATGCACACACGCACTCACGCACACACACGCACCCACACACATTGCGCTCCTGTCCCATTCAGTGCTATCGTGAGTCATTACCCTCGGAGTCATTTGAACTGCCAGCTGCCTCCGAGATAAAGAACAAACAGCAGCAACTTTCATTATCTGGCTCATTTCAATGAAACGAAAGAAATCTTCACTCTTGTGGATGAAAAATCCACAGATATTGCCTACTACAGGAATGTCTCCACAGGAATTATTTCACGGTTTAAAGATCAGTGGTTCACCAGGCATATTCATTAATTAAGTTAATAAACTGCACTTTCCTGCTGTAGTTTATTTGAAATATTCTATTGTTCATTTATGCAGAGACGAAAAATCAAGGTCAAAGTGTAAACCAACTGAACTGTAAAACAGTTTTATAATAGCATTGTTTTGTCAAGCTATTCTACGTTTACAAATGGTGTTCAAGACATAATAATAATATGTGTTTCAATTGGTTGCCCACTTACAGTTTATTGTTTATTTATTATTCTAACAAATCAGTAACATTCACAGTGAAATGTTGCCAAAACGCAACTCTCTCATGGTGTTAGTTACCTCAGTTAGTGACCACTAAATGACAACTTTAATGAATTTTAATCGAAAAAAAAGAGAATAAAATAGGTTATCGTTATATCTGTCCCAGGTCTGGTGTGTCAGGAACTGGTGATGATCAGAGACCTTTCTGCTTTATTGACCCCCCCACACACACACACCACGCCGGTAGCCATAGTTACAGAGAGGCATCCCCAGATGGCACGCGCCCCGAGTGAAGACCTCCTCAGAGCGCGTGTCTGGTTTTATCATTCAGAAATACAGCAGAAATTCGAGCTCTGATTGAGTGTCTCAGCCTCACGCACACGTGTCTTCTGGATGTGTTGCGTATGTCACTCAAAATCACTTTTCATTTTCTATTTGTAGATTTGTTCTGGTTATTATAATTGTGTGTTTTAAACACGTGCGCCAATATATTGAGCATTAATAAAGTATGTTGCAAAACGCAGCTGTCTTTCAGTTTATTCCCTTCCACGTGCATCCTGTTTACTGTAACATGTTTTATTCTGGTACTAACAACAGGTCTGTTTGATTTGTGCAGAATTCAAAGCATGGTTGTTGTTTCACTGTGCACGAATGATTATCGACTACAAAAAAGGCAGCCTGTTTGGATCTACTTTATTGAGACTGTGCCCATACATATATTCAGCATACTTCTGAATGTGAAGTGACTTTGCAGTTTATAAAAAACTGAAAAATATATGGGGCATTATTACCTGTTTCGACAATGGTTTGACACGTTATTCAGTTTGGGCAGTTATATTTCTTACATTTTCACGACCCTTGTCTCCAAAACTTTTTTTCTTAATTAATTTATTTAATTATTGTTTGGATTTATTTATGTATTAGTAATAGTAGAAGTGAAGATTAGGAGTAACATAAGTTGTAGTGGTTTTAATATTAGTTGTAGTGGTAGTAATAATAGTCGTAGTAGTAAAATCAATATCAGTAACAAAAGTAGCCGTACTAGTAATAAAACAGTAAATGTAGATATCTGGTAGTAGTTTTGCAACTAGTATGTAGTATGTAGTCTATTTTGTGCTACTGCAGTACATATGTTCAATCCTACGCACCCACGAACATTCAGTCATTACATTATTTTATTCACTGACATCATATGAGAGCAGCTTTTTAAAATTATTTGTTACGCCCAAAGCCACAGCCATACAGAAAATAACAGACAACCGTCATTTTTTTCACTTCTTCCATCTTCTAAAAAAAGTCTGCGTATCAAAAAGAGTAAAGTGTGCAACACTGATCCGTTCATATAAAGAAACTTTAGTTCTTATGGCACGCGCCCCTGCCCCTCCTGTACCTGCTCGGCCAATCAGGGAGGTCCTGCAAAGGGCGCGTGCCATGTTCTGGCTATAAGTAGTGGTCGCGTGCCGGGAGGACGTCAATTCACACACTCTACACTCACCTATCTCTCAACACACACACACACAAACGCTCTCTCACACTCGCTAATCTGATTGAGAATAAAGCCCAAAGCCTCCATTCCCGCTGCAGAGCTGAAGATGGTCTCTGAAGGCGCGTGTCTGGTGGAGGCCTTGGTGGGCGCCTGGGACGAGGGTCGCCTCACCGCCGGTGTGTACGAGTGCGCCAAAATCATGAACGAGTAAGTACGGCCAGATCCTGAACACTGAATCTGTTTTGCACCATCTTAGCCATTAACACAACTATTTGGTTCAATATCAGTTGGCTCTCAGCACTTGCATTAAAGGACTGGGACCAGTAAAGGTCATGATCTAGGCAGGAATTACAGTTAGGGCCAAGACTGAGGGAAAAAGTTTATGGGATGATGGTAGTAGAGCTTTCATGCAAGTTGTTTAGAAAATAACCTGCGCAGGGTATGATCTTGGTTTAGAAATAGAGAGTCAGGCCTGAGATTAGAGTCAGGATTGCGGGAAAAGTTAACAGGATCATGGTAAATATATCTTTCATGTAAGTTGATCTGGAATCAGATTTTTTGTGGAGGGGCTTTAAGGTCATGCACCTGCAGCAGACCTTGTCAGTCATGCTTAAGAATTTTTCTCTGAGTCTTTTCATCAAAACACCATGCTTATGGACTTTTCTGTTTTATTCCAGTGATCCAGACAGCGTGTCTTTCTGCGTGCTGGCCATGGACGAGGAGTTCGAGTGCGACATTGCCCTGCAGATCCACTTCACGCTCATTCAGGCTTTCTGCTTCGACAACGACATCAGCATCGTGCGCGTGAGCGACGCGCAGCGCCTCGCGGAGCTGCTTGGCGAGACGGAGCAGCTGGAGGACGCGCACTGCGTGCTCATCACGGTACGACCACTACCTCAGACCAGCTCTTTCAAAGAGGCCTCTCTCACTGTGCATGACCACACTCTCTCTGTGTGCTCCGGACTCATGTGTGTTTTAATGTTTCCTCCTACAGAATCCCACCAAGAGCGCTTGGGAGGACCCCTCTCTGGAGAAGCTCCACGTGTTTTGCTCCGAGAGCCGCAACTGTCACGATTGGGTTCCTGAGGTGACCCTCCCCGCGCGCTGAGCCCCTCTCCGGAGCTGCTGCTGGTCTTTCTGAAAATGCTCTCCTCATTCTGAGGATCGAGGATGATTCCTATGAAGCTCCTGTGGAGGCTCATGAACGCGCGTTCCGCGTGGACAGGCCCGGGCGGCGCTCGTGCCGCTCCTCGTGCCCCGCGCACGTCGAGCCGAGCCCCCTCCTCGTTTGTGTGAGAGAGGGGTCGCCCGGGCCGAGAGCGAGCAGACGGCCCTCATTCTTTGTGCGGATGAGGTTTGGAGAGGCGGGAGAAGCGAGCTGGGCGAACCGGGCGTTGCAGTGGAGGAGCAGGGGGCGGGGCTTCGCAAAGAAGAGGCGGAGCTCAGAGCCACACCGGCTAAACTTTCAAACAATGGGCGGAGCCATCTGACCATGAGGAAGTTTTAGAGCCGGACTGCACTCTACCACGCCCTCTTTCCTCAGTGGAGGCACTTCACTGTGGGCAACGGGCTTTCCACTCTCCAGAAGGGTCTTAATCTCTAAAGGGTTCACTTTAGATACTGCATATGAGGAAGGAGGAAAACATCTCCAAAGGTTTCTTTCTGGAAATATTTGAGATGTCAGAAAAGAAAAAAAAATCATAAAAAAATAAAAACTGAAAACTGAAGCAGAACTAGAATAAGAAGAAAAGACAAAAAAAAGAAAAGAAAGAAAACACATCTCCTAAAGTTTCATTCTGGAAATATGTGAGATGTCAGAAAAGAACAAAAACATGAAAAAAAAAACATTCTTACTGTTTCAGTTTGAAGACTGAAGCAGAAGTAGAATAAGAAGAAAACACAAAAAAAGAAGAAAATGCATCCTAAGGTTTCATTCTGGAAATATTTGAGATGTCAGAAATAAAAAGAGAAAACATGAAAAATTAAACCTTACTGGTTAAGATTGAGGACAGAAGATGAAAAAGAGTAAGAGGGCAATACAAATGAAAAAAGAAGAACACACATAAAAACCTCTGAAGCATCTGAAATGTGAAAATGAAAAAGCAAAAAATGTTTAAGCCACTCATTTTGTATCATTTACTAAAGAAATTGTAGGTAATCTAACCACAATGTTTTTGAAATAGTTTTTTAAGGATTTGTAATGTGATCTATGTGAATAAATGTGACTAAATCTACTTATTTAAATGGTGTGTTTAATGTTTCATCTCATATACAGCAGTGTGTGAGCTGAACTAATTCACATGAAATGAGTGAGGAAGTATCAGGTACAGACCTGCACTTAATCAGTGATGTTAATCTCTTTTAACAGATTATGTCAATTTGGCATTAAAAAAAAATCAGGCACAGAGTGTCACGCATGGGGGGGTGGTGGTGGGCTAGTGGGTAAGATACTTGCCTCTCAACCAAGAGGTCATGGGTTCAAATCCTACCTTCAGTATACCACCCTTGGACCCTGAGCCAGACCCTGTAGCTAGAAAACAGATGTCACTTCGGATAAAAGTGTCTGCTATATGGTCAGTTATCTGAAGCAGTCAAGTAGGTTTTATTTGGAATTTCTGCCATATACACACAGTACACTGTAAAAACCAAACAAGGTTTCTCCAGGACCCTGGTGCAACGCAAGAACAGAACAAAATACAGGACCACAAGTGCAAACAGAACAAAGAGCTTGAAAAATAGGTCTATCAGAGATATACTAGTAAAACATCACCCTAATCGTAATGAGCATTCTGTCTCATTTCTGACCAAAAATGTTCAGACTTTCAAACCCAGCCAAGATAAGAAAGAAACGGCCAAGATAATTTTTTTTCAATTTTTATTACTCATTAAATAACATCACCTGTTTCCAAATGTGGGAGCAAGGAATACGACATATTATTAAATTAATACATTTTGATCAACAGTTAGTTCTCATACTTTCATGTTCAAACATTGAAACTGAGAATGTAAAATAGATAATTACATGTATTTATGTGTTAATATGGTCTTTTTTTAAATGAGTTAATACCTAATGGTTGACTAGTGAGTAGTTATCTTGCAAGTGTTTTTGAAATGTCTTTATGTGACACCCTTGTGAAGGAATACAAATTAAATACCATTCTCTGAATTCACAGTTAGCAACTGTGGCGGTACAGACTAGTTGACTATTATTATTGTACCACAATGTACAACATGGCACTAATAATTTACTAATGGTAAAGTATTGTACTATTGAGATCACTTTAGATTTGCAGATGGAAATACATTAAAACATATATATTTTAAAAACATTTCAAAATGTACACACTACTTTAAAATACTTTGCAAAAAGTTGTTTTCTCAGCCATCAAACAGATAACATTTTAGTTTATCTGAAAATGTTATTAAATATCCAGTACACCACACAGGATTAGAAGACTTTTACTATGCACCTACTGGTGGAACGATGTCAAAATGAATTGATCATATCACTGCACAAAACCTATGATGGTGATTTCACGTCTTTTTATGAGATCTCGATGATAATTAATCTGTCTTTTATAGGCTTTTATGGCTTAAGGCCTTTCGCTTAAGGCTCAAATAGCAACAGCTTGTGATTGGTTGAGAAAGTGCCATCTGGCTGATGAGCAGAAAATCCCATGTGAGCTCGAATGTCTGGTCATGTGTAAAGACACAGCAACATTCAGTTCATGGTTTAAACTCCAACTTAAAGTACTAACGTTTATAAACTATCAAACATGAAGAAAATGTAGTAAACAAAAACAAACAAAAACATGCTCTGATGTTAATGCTGATATAAATAGAAATTTTGAAACAAATATGTCACATACAGCACAGTATCTAATAACTAAAAAACTATAGATCTCTTTTCCAAAATTATTCATATTGTTTTGGTAAAACCTTATAATTCTTTTTTATTTACACTGTTTACTTTAAACACACATTATTTTACTTCCTTCATATTTAAACCCGCTGCACCCCGTTCTCAGAGAGAACAGCTGGACAGTGTGTATGACCTCTCGCTAGAGAGGCAAAAGAAGCAATCAAATATGCCACTGCAGAACAACACAGCATCATGCACTCGGCCCAAGTTGTCCACTTCGACACAACGTGCGCCTGCAAACTGCAAACATAGCCAGGGCCTCAAACCCTACACTCCTCAGTCTACCCGGCAACTGGGCCACAAAACCCGCTCCATCTGCTGCTGTGCATAATGAGCTGTACTATAGGTGCAGGGGAGGAGGGGAGGAGTAGAGGGAAAGGAAGAAGAGGATGGCCCCGTGCCTGGCACAAGCCAGTTCCTACTCAGCCTCACTCCCCCAGGGGACTTGCTACTAACCCTACCCCCATGGAGCAGTCTCCACAATGGCCTCCTGCAGGGCTGACTTGGTGCCTTGTGGAGGTGTGTCCTCTGCTTGCGGCTCAGGACTCAAAGGTTGGCCAACACACAGTGGAGGTGAGGCCTGCTGTCACATGCTGGTTGATATAGCTTATTGTCTACATTTTTGCATGCACCCAGTACACTTATACATTTAAATGCCCATTTAATTTATTTTGTCCACTTAAATCAAACTGCTGGGTTTCCATTCTTTTCCACGTAATTTCTGCACAACAATCCTGGTATTTAATCCTGGTAATTATTCTTAATTAGTACTTTTTATATTATTGTTCTCATTGCCTTTCCACTAGTTTCTATATTGTTTTAAGGATTTCAGCTGTAAAATTACTATTCAATCAAGAATCTGTCCCTCTAATGCAATAAATAAATAAATAAATACAAATGTACTTGAAAAACTGGTAAATTCCTTTGTTTGTCTACAAATAATATGCATAAATATAAAATCATTCCTTACTAAAACAATTGTATACAAAATTATGGGTGCATCAACAAACTTTATTTTGTTGGTTTACTAAATGAAAATAAGCACACATCAACTACAAAAGCAAAAAAAAGCATTCTTCAATAGATTTTAATACATAATTACTATTTATTTACTGAAATGAACATATTGGGATAATGTGTTTAATTAGATTGTTTTAATATATATGTTTAATTATTGTTACAATGAGTTGAATAATAATAAATAATTTAAAACAGGACTATGCTTTTGTTCTTGTCAGTGTGGATTCACTTTATAGTTTGTACAAACAATTTTTCTTTCACTCTTGTACTATAAATTGCACTTATCATGCATGTTAGAACACTGCAAAGGTTTTTGCTTTTCTGGCATAATGACAGTAAAGTTGAATTGAATTAAGGAACACACAGACTTCTGGTTTGCCTTGTTGAAACAGGGGCCTATTTTGCACTCCTCTTTTGAGTTCACCCAGTGGTAAGATTTAACTGCCCTATCCAATATTTCATCATCTGTGCATCTGACCCCTCCCTCTACTGTTGTACAAGAGCTTCCACATGGCTCTGTCCTGAATGACTTTTTCAACCCCACCCTATCCTCATCCACCCAGCCAGAGTAAAACACTGGTGAACTGCATTTGCCCCTGGAGCACCGGCAGATGGTTGTGAAGGGTGACAGCGAAATAAGCAGCTGGTCATCTTAGCTTTTACTTTGACGCAAACAAAATTAGTTTACCATTCTGGCGCTCAGTAGAGTGTGTGGCATGTGAGTAAACAGGCACCAGCATTTTAGAGCAATTCAGCAAATGGGGGTGGTTGACAACACTCTATATTTCAGCATTTATTAACACATAAAACATCCTCACTTCTGTATTCGCCTGCATGTTCTCCAAGTATGTTGGGATGGTGCAACAGTTCATATCAGAGGCAACTTTTAATCATGTTTTTTTAAAAAGTGTCAACTTTTACTGACTGTTCCTGCAACTAATGCAACATTGCTTTTCCATAATAGTATTCACAACTTCTTAATCGGCCAGTTGCCCCCCCCCATTCCACCATGGCAACCTAGCAGTGGAACAGATTAGGAGCTGAAGAGTGAGGGGCTTCACTTTATGGTAATCACTCATTATATGGGCCAGCTGTCTCTTTGCATGCGGTCACAGGGTCAGACCTCCTGCCTAATGCTGGCCGTCTCCGCTCCAGTGTGGTCTCTCCTCCTCTGCTCAAACATCCATCTGCAGGCATATATTGGCCTAACAGAGCCTGCCTGGCAAAAGCAGATTATTGTATTAAACTGACCACTCAAGTTTTGACTACATAATTCAACAATAAAGGAGGCGAATGTATTACACTGAAAAATAAGGTTCCTAAATGTTTCTTGGTTTGGAAGGGGTGTTTTAGGGGAATTCCACATTTATAATAATATGTAGGTTCTTTAAACGTAAAAAATATTGTCCATATTTTGGGAAAAATTGTTACTTGAGGAATTGTTATGTGTATTTGTGTTTTGATGAGACCTAAAGTCATTCTTCAATCATATTGCTCCAAGTCCACAACTTAAGATTTAATGTTTGATACCAACTGAAATGGAGTTCTAATTGCTTTTAGTCATCCATCATGCAGGACTAGCTGATAGCTCTTCAAATCTTGACTAGTTCTTCAGATCTTGATGTGTAAACACCATTAGACAAAGACGTGGCTGCAGGTAACAGGTGTGATGCATGCACTTGTGTATTGTCAGCGTTCAAGCTCCTTTGTCTGGTTATATGTACATGCAGATAGAGGAAAGATAAGATTTCAGACTGAGGCAGCAGTGTTATCACATGCACAGATCAAGGGGCTGAAGAGCTGAAAAATACTGCCAACTGTTGGCAAAATACAGCTCTATCACCCAGATATTGCTACAGCCCTGGAGTGCAAACCATTCTTATTGGCCTCTCCTGAGATGTCCATCTGAGCACCGGAGCCTTGACTCACTGTAGTGGTTTGAGGAGAGGTGTGTGGTTGTGTTTTGGGGGTTGACTCAGTCTGTAGTTGCCAGCTGTGCTATGGCTATGTTACCAGGCCCCTGGGCTCACAGAGCAGCCATATCAGATGCTTGAAGGGACGTTCAGAAAGGACAAAAGCTGAAGTCTCCACTCCTGCTTCTGCAAAGGGCTTTTGGGGGGTGCTAATACACAAAGTGTACTGAGCCCCCCTGTCAAAAGGAAAAAAAGGAGGAAAAAACTGCCCTCTTTTGTCAGAGTTCTGGAAGAATAGCAGGGTGCACTGGCAGCTGCTGCGCCTGCACAGGACATTTGAGACGCTTCTTTTCACAAACACAAGGTCTGGAGCAGAGTGGGGTGTGGAATTAGGTGGGGGATGGAGGCACGAGGGGATTTGTGTGCAAAGCGAAAAAGGCACACTTTGCAGATACGAGGACCTTGTGGCACTAAAGGGAGACAGGGAAGGGGAGGAGGGCTTTAAGGTGTGGGGGAAACTTTCAGAGATGACAACCATTAATGTGCGTATATCCATCACCTCACAAAAGAGTCTTACAGGGCAGCCATATGGACAGAGGCACTTGGGTCATTGTCTACGGATCATCGGCACCTTTTACTATTGCTTAAACAGCCACCAGGAATTCAATGACAGACATCATCATATTAAGCTTGGAGACATCTAAAGGTGCAAATTAGATCTCTCAAATTTCTGATTCTGATTCTTTAGGTTTCTACAAGAAAGAGGTGAATATACTGTGAATTTAAACACATCAGTATTAGTAATTGAACAAATGTAATTAAAGTTAGTCTAATTAAACAGCTTTCTATTCTCAGTAGCTAATATACATATTTCCTCATGAGCTGTACAAATAAATGTGTACAATTCTTCAAGACATGTATTCTAAATTGTGAGGTAATCAATATAGTGTTGTCTGTAAGGTACTACATAGAGAATTTTTCATCAAAGTAGCTATTATGCTCTACCATACCCATAAAATGTGCTTTCAGTTAACACTTTAGAAATTATATTATATAATTATATAATTGGTTGAAAAATCTGGAAATGGAATATCATTTTGATTATGTAGTTTAATTGATTAGAACTTAGAACATGCATGTACCATATTAATTAAATGAGGATTTCACCAATGATTCCCAATGCCCCCATAAACAAAATCATTAGATGTAAACAAAGCAGCGTGACTCAATTTGAAATTCTCCATTATAGGCAAGCTTACCAAGTGATTGTAAGAGGACAATCTAAAGTTTTACATCTCAACAAGTTACATTACGGAATTTTTTTTACATTAAATGATTGAGTTCACTGCCTGATATACTGCAAACAATAGTTTTGAACCTCTAGTTTAAACATACCACTGTTTACATCACATATTAAAAACTGAAAAGCTGTGTAAAAACCTGATTAAAATAAAATTCCCATCATGACCCCTGCAAGAGAAAATTATCTTCATGATGCAAATTGGTTAGTTTCCATACAGTGTACTATTACTCATAACTACCTTTATGTGAAATGACTATTTCGCTGAGTACATGGAACTTGACAGAATGTATAAAGAAGTAGGCTGCTTATTTCAGCCACCTCTGAAAGCACTGATTGTGGATCTAGACAGGGCTAGTCAATCTCTTACTGTCTGGTGCTCAATAAGGGCCCTCTACTGGTCAGTCTGTATCATGAAAGCCAGGTTTCTAAGGACAGTCAAGTATCTAAACTCTTTGTGTGTGTGTGTGTGTATGTGTGTGTGTGTTAGTGTGTGTGGTTGACCTTAGTCTCAGTCTTGCATTTCAGTGAGATCCTGAGCAGTCAATATCTTTATACAAAAAAACACATCAGTATGGGTTACTCTTCCCAAGCTAAATCATACTGGCCTCTGGTAATATTTTTCAAACAAATGTGCTCTTTATTTTGTTAAGTAAAGGAAGTGCCTTTCATTCATGGTAGTAGACGTGCTAGATATTCTCTGGTAAAAAATCTCTAAACTGTTCAGAATTTATACATATATATATATACATTCGGTTTGTATTTCAATTCATGGTACTGTAACATTTCAATTGTTTTAGTACCGACTTGGTACCGAAGTAATTACAGTACCGAATAATTACACATGAGTTGTTTGAAATAGGTATTAATTGAGAGGACGAGAAAATATGTGTTTTTAGGAGAGAATCAGGAGGAATCATGCAGGGCATTAAGAAAGTTCCAAATGGTGCAACTGGATTAGAGAGTTGTGACTCTTCTCCGTAAACAGCTTAGCTGAGGCACAGTACAGTGTACAAGTTAAATAGGTAGTTCAGGTTATTGATTTTAGTTTCTTCTTATGTTGCGATACTAGTGTATTGTTTCTAAATGCACACAAGCTAATTCATAAAAACAGGAAATGTATTATCCCACAAATGAGCTATAGCATGAAGTGATGGCACAAAAACAATTAATGGCACATAATTAATGAATCTCCTTCTCTGTGATAATGTATGTTTTCTAAACAACCGTAGCGACAGGAGTCATTCTATAATTAGGGGTTCGTTTCAGCATATCGAGAAAAAATGTTTTATTTTCTATATTATTTTGATAGCTGCATAGTATACACATTTAATGTGTTAAAATCATAATTTGCCAAGCTTAATCTCTAATTAATATTAAATATATATTAGTGAAAATAATCATTGGGTCTCTCTCGAATGAAGTGCAAAATGTTCAAAACTGGGTCATCACTTCCATCTAGTGGCCACAACGCATCCTACATATCTGCCATGCAAAACTGAGACCGTATAGAAAAAATAGCATGGATATGTCGCTAAACAGCATTTAATACATGGAGCTAAGAATCTAAAGTCAAAACCCGTTAAACTGAACTTTAAAACGTCTATTGCACTTTTCTACATCGTAAGAGTACCCAATCATGTACCAAACATCCATGTGTTGCACGTGTGTGTCAGCGCGCGTTTGTAGCCTAGTTGTCCGTTTAAAACACACGTAGCGTTAGCTCCGTTCTTCAAGCCAGCGCATGTCACCATAAGAAATGTATTCTAAAATATTTGGCTTTTCAGGGCAGGGGGGCCATAAGGGGGGGCAAGAGCAATTCTAGGGGGCCCTGACCTATGCAGATATCCCAACCAGCAAAAACTCATTTCAGGGAGGTCGCATTTTCTGCCTCTCTCTCTCTCTCTCTCTCTCTCTCTCTGCATCTCTGCCTCTCTCTTGGTTAGTTAGAAACAACATTACTGAAAAATATATTAAGTAAACAAAGTTTGGGTTGGCATTATAGATTGCCGGTTCTTTTGAACTCTGTAATAATCTTTATTCTTGCTGATGTTCTGAACTCAGAAGCCACAGGTCTGACATGACTACTGGGAATGACCCACCATGGAGTTGGCCACACATAAGTGAAAAAAAACATACCATACTGAGAAGACAGGTGAGGGGGAAATACACTTTATTTTCTTTGTGGTCTGGAGTCTATGGCACAGAGTTGGAATTCTACATGCCGGGCATGTGCAGTAACATGCTGCTTAGATATGCATGAGTTTAATTATCACAATGTGACGTTCTCTTTTCTGTTTTCCATTTTTATCCGATTTCATGACAAAGGGACCAACTGAAACATTTTGTAACAATTTTTTTCTTTTCTTTTTTTTTGTCTGAGCTCCACTTAAGATGTTTGTGAGTTGATTTTTTCCCTTTTTCCTACCTCACTTTATCACTTAAAATATAAATGCTGTTTTTTGTACCATACCATTAAAAGTGACATATACATAGGACCCCTGTTGCTTTTGGGGGGTGATGGCTACTGCTGAATTTAATAATCAGCAGACTTGAAAATGTTGGCCTTTTTATCAGGGGTACCTCAGTTTCATCAGGACATAGAAGGGGGTATGTGACAGAAACTGTTAGGTCACTGCTGTTTATTCACAGTATTATAGAATGTTCCACTTATTTACACTCCCCTTAAATGTTCTCCCTAATTCACAGTGTTCTAGTTTGTCCTCTGTTATTCACACAGTCTTAGAGTATTCTCCTGCTATCGCACCATTTTTTTCAATTCATCATTAAAAAAAACAAATTAGATTATTGGTGTTTGAGAAACAATAGTCCATGTTGTTATTTTCAATTTAATTTTTTTTTTTTCATTTTTAAAAAAGAAATCCACTATAGAAATTTGATTCTGGTTGAAGGGGTCTTTCAATTACAGCAGTATGAAATGACAACAACATGTAATGACAATTCATTGAACAATATAATTTATGATAATTTACAATGTACAATATTTTCATTTGTATTTGTAACATAAGTATTAATAAACGTGCAAATGTATATAAATATTATTTGTGTGTCATGTCCATGGTCAGCAGCCCCTAGAGGTTTAGTCATAGGGGGACGTTTAGTTTGACATATGTACACTAGCCGGGCAAGTGATCAGAGCTAAATGAGTTAAATGATAAAATTGTTTTTTTTTAAATGCAGGTTAAATTTTTTATGGTACCAGTGTCATTGCACCATCACTTTAAACCTTAATCTAGGAAGATAATTTTTTTTTGTGTGTGTGTTGGCCCTCATGCCTTTTTGTTAATAAAGGAAGTCTATATCAGCACCACCTTGTGATCTGCCAAGGCGAAAGGGACAAAGGTAACACAGAGTTGCTAAGTGGATTCAGCTCCAATTACAAGACGTACTGGGATGTCTGGTGGCACTGTAGGTGTTGACTGGCTTGCTCATCTTCAGCCCAGCCAAGCCCCTCATCTCTGGTCAGCTGACCAGCCATCAAAGAAGTTGGCTACTCTGCCCACCTTGTCTCCATTCATGCTTCTCCTCCAGAGGTTTTGTTTCGTGCAGCCCCAATGACCCCAGTACCCGGGGGAGCCTTGCTCAGAGGGGAATCGAGCACATGACTTCTTGATTGCAGGGCAAATACCCTAACCACTTAGCCACTAGCTGGCCCAATTGCTGCCCCACCTGCTGTCTGATATGCGGAGGTTGATCAGTCTTCATCTCTACAGTCTTGAGCTTGTTCAGCTCCAGGTTGTGCTGATGGTACCAGAGAACCAGCCGCTGGACTTCCTGCGGGTATGCAGACTCATCACCATTCTGAAGTCTTCAAATGATGGTGGTATTGTCGGCAAACTTCAGAAGTTTAACAGGTTCTAGGAGGTGCATTCATTGGTGTAGAGGGAGAAAAGCAGTGCGGATAGGACACATTCTTAAAGGGCACCGATACTGAGGGACCATGTTTCAGAAGTGACCTCCCCCAGCCTCACTTGCTGCTTCCTGTCTGTCAGGAAGTTGGTGATCAACTAACAGGTAGCAGGTGACATGTTGAGCTGGTAAAGATCGAGGAGTTCAAGCACAATGGTGTTGAAAGCTGAACTAAAGTCAGCAAAAAGGTACCTGGCATTAGTTCCCAGCTGGTTGAGATGTTGAAGGATGTAATGCAGTCCCCTGTTCACTGCATCATCCACTGACTAGTTTCCCTAGTAGGCAGGCAGACTGCAGGGGCTCCAGCTTAATATGAAGTTAAATTATTTATCCTACATCATATGCTAGAACAAACAAACTAGGGCTGGCCAATAGAGAATTTTATTGTAACTATTTTGAATTGCATAATAAATTACTTATGTTATTTTCTGAGCATACTGTGAATGTGGTCAGCCCTTCACGAGCACCGAATAACTTATATTTAACTGTGAATGTATTATTTATTTTTTATTAAAATATGCTCTGCATGTACATTCAAGAAATCCTTAAAGACAGTAGCTGATTGTTCATTGGGATGTATTTCAGTTTCATGCTCAAAAATAGCAAGATGCCAAAGTAAACTCATGTCAAAATTAGAACAAGTATCCCTTAAAATGTATGGGAGGTATTAGTCACTGCTTTCAAATGAGAAAACAATAAAAAAGAATACTTTATATGCTCCACAAACTTGAAAAATACATGGGAATGAATTGATACAGCAAATAATTTGTTACTCAGTCATGAAAGAATTTGTTATTTCAACAGAACTATAGTTTCAGTTTTAGTTTTTTTCACCTGAACACTACAGCAATTTAGTGCTATTTTTAACCACAGTATTACCTCTGACTTGTTGGATTGACACATAACAGATGAAGTGTGGCAGGCTTTGACTTAATGCAGCCAACTGCTTTGGCCCCAATAATTTCCTTCATGCCATATGCAGCCCTAAGATGGAGTTGAAGCATGAGCTCTTACTGACTGCTGGGACCTTTACATGTGGGCTCACAATAAAAGGCTCCATGATAAATAAACATGGAATTCGGACATATGTGGGTGATTGAGTGGGTTGGAGGTAAATACGTTAAAAGATATAAAGCCAAGAGAGACATGGAGTGCTGGGCTAAGTGGCAGGCTGTTTGGCAGGCCCTGAAGTCTCTGAATCCAAGGCTTTGCTTTTAACTGGCTGACTGCTCTAGGCCAGCATGTCTTACTGCCAGATGAATAGAGAAAATCACAGAAAGCACATTTCACAGGTCAGCAAGGAGAAACACATGGTTTTAAATGAAGCCTGAGCTGGGATAAGACGACAGGACCACATGTTTGAAGCCTGTTAATCAGCACTGAAAATAGTCTGTATGTTTTCAAAGGACCTGATTCTGCTAGATGTCCGTTATATCACTACAACAATGCCTATTATAAAATGATACCCCAAAAACTTTGATGAAAGCACTAAATTCACAACTGTTTTGTGTTTTATATTTTATTGAATTTTTATTTGGTATTTTTTGCAGTCTTTCTTGGAACATTTTAGGCCGGACCTCAACATAACCAAACTACTACCACCCCACAAGTCCTAAACAAAGTCGTTCAGGTCTTTACGCTTGATTGTCAACAATGACTGTTCTCTAGCAACCTGATATTGTAACAAGACTGTTAATGATATTCACCCATCTGGGGTTTAATTGGGCCTGATGAGTGCAGGTATATGCATACACAGACATGCGCATACACATACACAACATATAAAATGGGTGTTTCAATGTAAATCAGTAAACAGACCTATTTATAGACCTTTAATATGTCACGATATTCCACTTTTATCTGAGTAGTATTGCAGTCTGTGGTCTGAAAAGGATTTAAATTCTGTATGTAATTACATGTATATGAAGGTCAAGAAAGCGAGATGTTGAATCAGAAAAAGTGCTGTCTCTGAATTGTATTTTACAAACTACAACTGTTTGCCCACAAATTAGTTTTAATTGAGTGACCCCATTTCATTCATTTACAGTCATTTTTGTGAAATGTAATTTAGTAAAAACAGGGCATTGAGAGGTCTCATGTCACATTATCTTTTAATCTGGGAATTATTTAATATGTAGCTGTGCTGTTCAAGGTCAGCACTATGGCAGATACTGATGAAAATTGAAAACAAAATATAATATCCATTATTAATTGAGGTTTATAGTTTTCAAACCCAGCTGGACCTTTGAGCTGAGCTAACAGACTGGACAAGAAATAATGACCCTCTGAAACCACCACTGAATTTTATGAATATAAATGTCAAACTCACACGTCAGAACACCTACAAGTGGTTTGTTCCAAATATTTAATGACAGGAGTATACCTAGTTCCTAGTTCAAATGGACGTGTCTCTGTTTGAGACAAATAAGACTGTAAGCCACATTCATTAATACTCTGCACAGAGTTCATAAAGTTGGAAAGTATCTGCTTTTAGAGCAGAGAGCACAAATAGCCTGCATTATGTATGATATCACTTTTTGAGGTTATCAGAGATCACTGGGCTCATTAAGGTATAAATGATGAAAATAAGCACCTGCTTATTTCTGGCGTTAAGAGACACAGAGGTTGAAATGCCCTAGTCTTACTCCTTTAAGAGAAGATGAACTTAACAAATGACAGAGGATATTTGCTCATCTGTATGTCACTGAATGTTTGTTTCATCCTCTCATCACATGCTGCTGTCTCTGTTTATTCATGGCACAAAAACTATGTCACTTTTTATAATCAATTGTACTCATAATTTTGTAATTTGTAAAATCTTTTATAATTCTTTGTGACTTTGTGAGAGTTTTGATATTACAGTAGCACTATTACTACTGTTCATTTTTAAACTCCTTTTTTTCCATCTTTATTCCTCTTGTTGCCTTAAGCATGCTTAGGACAAATTAATTTCTCTCGGGATAAATAAAGCTCTTTCTTACCTTATCTTACCTTAAAAAGCATCCTCCATGCACAAATATAAAATATTGTGAAAATAAGGTAAATGTTAAACATATTTCACAGTCAGTGAGTTAATGAAAGCAACAGAGACTTGACTTTTAAATACAATGTACATATTATCTGTTAAAAAGGACAAATACCCACAACAAATAATAGAATTACTGTCACAATCTCCCCTAACTCCCAAATAAGGGAAGGTATGTAGGCAGACATTCATTTTGGTTTCTTTTTATTTAAACATAAACAAAGCAGGCACGAGGGCTGGAATCCAACCCAAAAAGAGGAGCAAGGAGAAGTCACAAAACGCCAAACATGACTGATAGTGGACCGATAGTGGGCCGACAAATATGGGCACTTAAAAAAAATAAAAATAAAAATACTAAATACAAAACACAAAACTCCACAAACCAATCAGGTTTTCTTGTTGAGCACATCAGCCATCTAAAACACATAACAAACAAACTCAAAGTTGGTGTGCTCAGGATTTCATGATAAAATTACCAAAAGAAAACAGAATTTGTGTATTTGTGTGCGTTTGGGGTGTGATTGTGTGGTTTGGGATTGTTTGGGGTTGTTTTATCGTGTTTAGAGTAGAGTTACACAGACCAACCGTGTATGTGAAACACAGAGGCTCTTTGTATTGGGGTGGGGTTTCAATTGAAATCAGTTTGAGGGGTGATGTGTGTGATAACCCTTGC
This sequence comes from Rhabdalestes septentrionalis, assembly GCA_037832545.1. Lineage (NCBI taxonomy): Eukaryota > Metazoa > Chordata > Actinopteri > Characiformes > Alestidae > Rhabdalestes > Rhabdalestes septentrionalis. Next base: position 7,049,419 of record JBBMFX010000021.1, read on the forward strand.
ATGTTCCCACTGTTCTGAACTCTTAGATAAAGTAGGCAGGGTTTGCTTCTTTGTGACTTCACCCGCACTCATGAGTATTCCTTGCTCCCCATAAAGATCTTAGCTCGAAATCGTCACACTGGTGTCAGATATGGGATGGCTGAGAAAACTACACTGCTCACCGGAGAAGCCAGCCAGCAGAGGGCAGTAGACGGTCCTCCAGTCAGCTCCGGCACTCTCCTACCGGCGGCAAGACGATGGAGAGCTCCCGGTCTGCCAATGGCTCATGAGTCAGCAGCGGAGAGAGACACAGCTCCTGGGGGCTTTCGCCGCGGACCTGCACCAGCTAGCGCGACGAGGGTACCCA
>JBBMFX010000021.1:7049864-7079742 GCA_037832545.1 Rhabdalestes septentrionalis
ACACCAAGTACCCTCCTACCCGTCTCCCTTATCACATTAGCTGTGTCTGTCCAATCATCTGGGAGCACCTCCTGGCCTGTATCAACTCATCCCTGAAAACCTCACAACACTCTTCTTTGTTCAAACACCACCACCTGGTCCTCTGCTCCATCTTTTTTCTCTTCATCTTACTCACCATCAGTTACCTACAGACCACCATCCTATGCTGTCTTGCTACGCTCTCACCTACCACCACCTTGCAGTCGCTAATCTCCTTCAAATTACAACGTCTACATAAGATGTAGTCCACCTGTGTGCTCCTCCCTACACTCTCAAACATCACCCTATGTTCCTGCCTCTTCTGGAATAACATATTCACAACAACCATTTACACCCTTTTTGCAAAGTCTACCACCATCTGTCCCTCTTTGTTACTATCCTGAATCCCAAACCTGCCCATCACTTCCTCATCACCTCTGTTCCTTTCACCAACATGTCCGTTCAAGTCTGCCCCAATTACAACTCTCTCAACTCTGGGGATACACTGCATCAAATTACTCACTCCATAACTTCTGCTTCTCTTCCAGCTCACATCCTACTTGTGGGGCATAACCACTAACAACATTGATCATTAATCCTTCAACTTCAAGCTTCAGACTCATCAGCCTATCTGACACTCTGTTCACTTCCAGAATGTTCCTAACAAACTCCTCCTTCAGGATAACTCCTACTCAATTTCTCCTTCCATCTACACCATGGTAAAACAACTTGAACCCCTCTCCTAATCTTCTAGCCTTGTTAACTTTCCACCTGGTCTCCTGAACACACAACATATCCACCTTCCCCCTCTGCATCATGTCCACCAGCTCCCCAGCTTTGCCTGTCATAGTCCCTACATTCAAAGTCCCTACTTTCAGTTCTACACTATTACCTTTTCTCTTCTCTCTCTGCCTCGGCACACGCCTTGCTCCTCTCCTCCGTTGACCAACAGTAGCCCAATTTCCACTAGCACCCTGTAGGTCAGCAGCACCAGTGGCGGTCGTTGTTAACCTGGGCCTCGACCGATCCAATATAAAATCTCTCTTTGTGATTCGCCTGTTTGATTTGGCTTAGGTTTTACGTCGGATGCCCTTCCTGACACAACCCTCTGCATTTATCCGGATTTAGGACCGACACAAGGAATCACTGGCTTGTGACCTCTTATGGTTGCATTGGTCATACAAATCGAACAAAGCCTAGATTTCTAGAGTGGTGAGCTCCAGCATCTTGGACCAATCAAGCCATATAGGCAAGTTACACCACCCTTCTACCCACCAGAAGTTCCTGACACCATTATGCCTACTGACATGCCTCTTTTTAACAAAGGATAAAGTGCTATATAATTTAGTTATACATGACCTACACTGAGAGAATATTGTAGCGGAGTTGGGATGGGGATGGCTGTTCCCAGCATGCATTGCTCCCGTCTCGAACTTTTATTGTTGTTCTGTGTGTTATTGTGGGGTTATTTTGTGTAGATGGGGGGTAGAATTATTGTGTTTTAGAGGTACACAGTCTACTGTGAGACACGGTAGATCTGTGTACCTGGGGGTGGGTTTTGTGTTCGTGGAGTGAGTGGAGACGCATGTACGTTAACCCTTTACATGCTCCCTCTGTTTGATCTCTGAATAAAGGCTCTGGAGGTTTTCTTCCCTCTGAGTTCACCTGCTCTTGTGAGTGTTCCTTCCTCCCCTTAACGATCCCAGCTCAAGATCGTTACAATATTTTAAAGTCAACAGGGGAAACTGGAGGAAAAAGATTCTCAGGCTGCAAAATAAATGTTCCTGAAACCTAAGACTCCTAAGAGAAACCTAAGAAATTTCTTCACCATAATATTTTAAAAGCTGGCCATGAACACAAGGGTGCAATGTTGTTAAGTCCTTTGAATAGCTCTCAGATAAAGTAACTTTAACATTCAAAATCCCTGCTCATTGACCTTAACTGCTATAAAATGCAACTATAATTTAATTTAAACCCCTCATTTCAAGAATGTTTTGTGTAAAGAAGGAGAAATGTCTTTTTCTTGTCCTGCATTAGGGTTGTCCTAATGAATCAATACTCTAGAGCAGTGGCTGCCAACTTATTTTTTGGACCACAAACCAGTTTCATGTAGAACAATGAAAAGATACAACTGAAAAAGTGCAAAGTGTGTTTGTTCTTTACTATTTTTTTCTAGATTGTGGCAAAAAATTTTATGTACTGAATCACATGATCGAGATGAGCGTATTTTTTTAATAAAATATTTTTCAGAAAGTGATTATCAATAAAATATATTGTAAGTTCCGGTACCAAATGATGGCCCGGTGATTGGGCACATCTGCTCTAGATCATACCAGACCTTTATCTATCAGATGTCTTTGATTTCATCAGCTTCTGCTAATGTATTTCAAACCATTTTATTCTCCCAGATTATGCCTAAGCCTTAAATTAAAAACATGCCCGTAAAGCCGCAGCTGTCTTCATAGAAGGGATCTGAACTGAGACACTGTTATTCGTTTTGATTCATCTCATACCTGCACTCTTTCACTTATGTTCATGGCCAATGGCAAGCAGCAAACACATGCACTCTTCACATACAATTTTCTCCCTGAAAAAGAGAGACAGAAATATGGCTTAGTGAAATCTCAGAGTCAAAAATGCCCTGTTCCAAGGCACAAAGCATGGTTTGATTTAATCCACCATGGGAAGCAGGGTTATGAATGCTGGGAGAGGAACATGATCAGAGATGAGGAACTGTTTTGAGGGCCAGGTAATTGTCTCTGGCATGTCAAAACTGAGCATGTGAATCAACTGAAGCAAAACTGAAGACATCCAAAGCACACATTTCCCACGACGATAGACCAACTGAAAGAGGTAAGGATTATGAATATGGTCAGTGAGGTTTACTGGTTGAGACTTTAGACATAAAAGAAATACAAATACAATGAGTTCAAGTAGTTAAAATAGTTTAAATACAGTAATGATTCCCTGTTATATTGCCACTGCCATAAGAAAACGTTTAATTCCAATTCCAAAAACGAAAAGATTTTGTTCACAGAAATTATAGACTTTTGGTACTTTTTTGTCAGAGGCTAGTATGATAAAGAGAAGTGACTGACCTGAGTTTTTTTGTTTGTTTGTTTTAAAGAACTTGTTAAAAGTGATTGGAAGTAGATGACTGCATGAATGCTTACAGGGGATCAAGAAGTCATTATAATAGTATAATAAGACTTATAGGCCAAAATTCTGGGTTTCCACAATGATAACTTTACACAAGAAGGTAATATGTTGACCAAATTCTTCTTCCTAGAACTCATTCTTCAGAGAAACAGCAATAGTTTTACAATGTCATTACACAAATGACCTTTTCTGGCACCTTTATTTTTGAGTGTAGTCTCTTCATCTCAAATAATTCCTGCAGTGTGAGGAGCAGCAGTTCTCTAATTATGGCAAAAACAAAATCTTTGATAATTTACAATGTTCTGAGAACCCAAAAATAGAAAATAGAGGGTTTTGACATGACAGTGACAATATGTGCCACCCTCTACTAAAACATGATAGATGAAGCTTCAACACTTAGATCTGAATTGGTGTCAAGCATCATCAGTGGCAATGTGGTTCAAAGTCAGAGAAGAAGTAAGCCATGACATGCACTGTGTGTAATCTTGAATTTATTCACCTGTTCAGATCTGACTCAGACATCATTATGATTAAACATCTTCCTCTTATCATACCATGCAATGAAATGGGGAATGGTAGGAGTGAGCTATTCTGTTTTAGTACAGAAAAGTCATTGGAAATGCTATAATCAAGCAACCGTGGATGTTTCTAGGGTAGCTATATTGTAGTTGGCATGGGAAACTTAGATTACATTTGGAAAACAGAACAGTGCCAATGGAATGATTAATGAACTTGAGAAATGTGTAGTTTTATTGGACAGCAAATCACAGAAGAAAGGCTTACACATACCCTACAATTATCCTTGGAGAGAGATCATTCATTGCTTTCAACACAGGAAATGGTCAAAGCATGATTCAAATGTAAAATGCAACATTATTAGCCTCTACCTAATAAAAACAAAATGTGCTCACAACTAATCATATCTAGTTCACTAAATCAGTGCAGCTTTATGAAGGGTCGAGTATGTTTTTAGCCTGATTGATCAAATAGCTTACACAACAAACTCAATGAACAGTTGCTTATTTTTAATGGAAACACCACATCTTTTCCAGTGTATTTTTCCTGCTGGATGATTCTGCCCTCACATTTGAAAATGGGGGTGGGGTGGGAGTTGGTTTTTTAAACAGATGGCTGGAGCGTTTCACAAGTCTGAACTCTCACGAGCCCCCATAATTAAATTTCTGTGGTAGTTTACATTCAAATTAAAGTCACAAAACAAGGACATGTGTTTTATTTGCTTAAGAAGAATGACCTGAGCCACCCAGAATTAACATATGAACCTAAAATTGGTGGAATACATTTCTTTGATCCAAAAAAGAGTCAGAATCCGAAAACCTTACTGATCCTGAAGAAAATTGCTTATGTTGCAGTAAACTCTGCGTATTCTGTTTTGTTTTTATATTGATGTTTGTGTCGGATGCAAACAAAGGTTTGATTTGTTGATCTAAATGTTCGTCTAAATATATAAAAAAGTGAAATCTGACAAAGTAGTAATTGATAAGTCAATGGGTGTTTGATAAATGTTTTGGCTTTGTAGAACGCAACATCTAATCACAAATAAGCCAAAAAGCAACCTCTACATATTCTATTGTGACATTGTAGTGCTTAACCAGCAGAGGGTAGTATTTGCAGGTTTGTCATTACCCCAAGAGAGTAAGGAAGCAGACAGGCTCATATCACGGACCCAGGTTAAGCCTCTGCTATGAATGTCCAACTACAGTGCACTGGCACTGCAATTTAGCCTAGGGTTCATTTACTGCAAAGTTTTTTTGTATACTTATTGAAAAAAAAACTAAGTATTTTTTTCCCACTCAGCAAGACACCTCAGGTAAATAATATTTGTCCATTTAAAATGTTCAGAGGTGTGTTTTCTGTTTTGGATGTTTAGACTAGTTATTTTCACTTAAAAATATATCAAAATGTCTAGCCCTGGGCTAACAAACCTTTACTTCCAAGACCGTACTTATTGATGTGTTGGTTTTGTTTTTTTCATTCTTTATAATGTACAGCGTACTATTTTAAATGTGTTAAAAAATGGATAATAATTATTCACTGATATTTTACCAAAACGTCATGCCGTCACTGAGAAATAGTAACCGTGGTTGCTTCTGGAATGTCATTGATCATTCTCATATCTACATAACTTGTATATTAGTTAAAAAAAAACTCAGCACCTCAGATATAGCCCTGAAGATTAATGGGGTAATATCCATAAAATAAGATAAGAATAATAAAAATACTGCCAGTGCTCCCTTGGTTAAACTGGAGCGATAATTTGGTCCTTGTACTGAAAATATGATAGGCATTAGCAAGTACTAGTAGACATCTCTGAAATCTCGGCGGTAAAGATAGTATCAGTCTTTCGGACAGTCAGTGTAAATAAATAAACAATCAGTCTGCAAATGCTACAAATCAAAGCATTCTTTGCATTTAGATCAAGACCTATCTCCAAGATTAATAATGATGAGTGGTGTATAATTAACAGTTATTCTGGGGTTTTCTCACCACTCAAGCACAGTCATTACAGAAATAACTAACATGAGCAGTTCTCTTGTAATTTATATGTTCCTTCTGAACCAACAAAACCTCTTAGGTATCTGTCTGGCATCTGGTATCCTCTGCCTCCATGATGAATGTGAAAAAGGGATGTTGAAATATTAGTAGTAGCTTTAAAGCATTCAAAAGTCAGTCGGTACTGTTGGCTCTGTATTTGTGATGTATATATTTTCGGCATGTATGGTAGTTGGGGGTTTGGTAGCATTTGGTTGGGATTAGGCCTGAAGGAATTATGAAAATTAAAATACACTGCCTCACAGAAAAGACCTAATTATTCTTTTCCACTTTTTTTGGCCCTTAGAGTATCGTTTGTGACTGTTAATCTGATGGCATGATCACATGAGCCCTGCAGCACTGGCATGAGATCTCTCTGCAGACATTCAACATTCAATAATGCCTATCTTCATTATCTGTGCTGATAGATGAATTTAACAGCTCATTAAAATGCATTTGTTGTTTATCAGCATCTGCAAGGGACAAAAATAATCCTCACTGGTAATTTTCTGCCATCTGTGTTTAATTTTAAACTGATGTTTTGTGATATGATCAGTCTTGTCCCTGAGACATAATGTGAAAACTGACATGACCTACAGTCTGATATAATTTGTATTGAGAGTGGAGACAGTGCTATTTAAAACTGAGACATCTCTCAGAAGCACAGGAGATCAGCTTTTGAAAAAATGTGAAAGGAACATAGATCCACAATAATTAATTGTAATCTGTAACATTTTGTTCCCAGATTTAAAAATAAGATCAGATAAAAGGGCAAGCTCTCAAAAGTGACATTTCTGTATGCCTAATAAATCACCTGAGAAAACCTTATGTTTGATACATCAACCTTATTTAGGTCACACAATAGTCTGGTTTCAAAAATCAAATTATCAAAACTGTGGAAGATCTATGTTTACACATTTTAAACAATACTGTGCAAGTTAATTCTGGCTCTTTCAACTTCTAGGTGGCTTTTTCAGTAACAATCACAGTTTTTCTGACAGAGCAATATAATGACTTGTGATAAGTTACTTTTGCCCCTCTGCCATGTGCATTTTCAATTAAATATTCCTATTTGGTAAAATCATGTCAATACAACCACATACCATATAAAATACCAAACAGAAACCTCACATTCATGTTGCCAAGCCTAAGTATAAAAGGGAGTCAAATTAAAATCTTACCAGTCTTGTTAGATTGGACATAAATAAAGTTCACCTAAAAGCCTGATCAACTAGATAAACTAGAACTGACATTTAGATAGGGCTCCATTTAAGTAACTTGACAAATGAAACAGTATGGGTCTGAACAGAAGCATAGTGGTAGCCTCATTCATGGAGGTAGAACGGGGACTAGCTGTCTGTTCTCATGGGATGGGCTGGGTTAAGTAGGGTGTGTGAGAGATTGACGCCTCTCAACCCCCTCAGGTCACAGAGCACCAGGACATGTTGACCTTTCACCCTGCAGGTTACACCCTGGTTCTCATATCACTGCTCCAAAAGGAATCCCACATTCTGTCTTCACATGAAGATCTGTCAGTCTTCTTTGACTTTTTGTCTTTTTACAATTCACTAGAAATTGTTTATTTAACCTCTTTTCTCACTATAGGTAGCACATTATTTTGAATGTTTACTGAAGATGCTCACTTTGTCTTTAACTTATGCTCATCTAACATTTTAGAGTAGATTAATTTTGCCCCATCCTTAACCCAGCACTTGCTTTGATATCTTGCTTTGAACATGTGTACATAAGCCATAATGCACAATCAAACTAAAGCATGTTTGAGTCTCACCGTCAGAAATCATTGTCCTCTTCCTTTGTAGAGTGATATTTAAAATGCTCCCTTTTTATTCACCATTATTTTAACATTATCATACACATCAACTCATATAGACTCAGTGGCGTTTATGTAAAGAAAACAAATCAACCATAATTGTATAGTAGACATTGCAACTTCTGTTTATATCACCACAACTGTATTTTAATCACTAAGCTTCTTTATAATGAATCACTTCCCATCAAAACACCCTCATGGGTTTTATTACATCTTAACGTTTGTAGTGTGCATAAAAAAAATAAAGTTCCATTCAATATTTTAATTGTCTCGAATTTTCAACTGTGGTCTTTTTGTTGCAAAGTTTGGAGTTTGCTGTAATCTTTCAGAGAGACACAGTCTGGGATGAATTCCAAAAGAGCACAAGGGCAAAAATGTAAAAGCCAATTTCCACATGTCAGGCATCTATAACTTAATATGCAGCTAGAGCCATGTAGGGGAAACTCGCCACCACTTTCTTTCTTTGCTTGTGTTAAAATGTATTAGCTAAGCATGTACAAATACATGACATACTAGGTCAAGAATGCTGGACATGTCTGGCCAATAAGAGTAAACTTTTTCTTATAATCATTATTTTGTCTTCTGTACAATTGCCAATTACTGTTAGTCTGTCTCAATTTATGTATACCCCTACCATGAAAACAAACATAGCAATATTTAATAGAGTCTGCATGTGTTGATGTATAAACCACCTGAAAAGGAAACTGGAGAGACTATTACAGCAATGCCCTCATATTTCCACTTATGGCTGTATTTCTGAGCACAGATGCAAAGCACAACATTTAAGTATAAACACAGATAGTTTATATGTATAAAAAAGACACTTTCATTGTTGTCAGAGCATGACATGTGTGTGTGTGTCAAGCAGAGTGTGAATGGGAAGGAATAATTCAGCAGTAACTCAAATCCTTGAGGTTTAATGGCCTGATGCTGAAATTTGACCTTCTCTCCCCAGGTGAACAACGCTGAGACTGGTGCAGCAGCCTGAGAGCTGATACCTTTGGCAGGAAAAATGAAGAGCAAACAGGAGGAGGTGATAAGCTATTAGTCTCTGTCTGCCATTAAATTCTGTTGGAGGTGTAAATCTCTTGTCTTTCTAAGTCTGAATATATTTTGGACCAGCAGACACTTGTTAGCTCAGCAGTAAATATGAAGGGGGAGGGGTTTTCACTTGGCAATATGAAAGATATTTCATTATCAATGAGTACATTTAAGAGAAGATAAATATATTGTAAAATGTTTAAGGGCAGTAAAGGAAAGCAAAAAGGAAATGTGTAAATGTATAGTGTATTAAGTGTAATTCCATGCATAGTATCAGAGTATAAAATATACAGATTTATTATAATTGTTGGTATGGTGTAGTGCAGTGTTTGGGGACGCGGACCGGTGCCGGGCAGTGAGAACTTCTCCGCTGGTCCGCGGAGCCTCGGTTCTGCACCAATCAAAATTCGGTCAGATCCAGCTCTGATCTCAGCGCTGCTATCACGAAAAAAAGAACAGAAACAGGCTGAACTTAGAACACAATCTCCAAGCGGCTCTGCCTGCCTCGTTCAGTCCAGTTAGTGGCGAGAATGCAGGTGCAAATATCACATTAAAATGATATAATGTGATTAAATTTAATTAATTAATTAAAAATGTGAAAAAAACATAGATTTCTTGGTGCTTATATATAGGTATGGGTATACAATAATAATTACAATAATATTATATATAAAAGCCCCCCCCCAATGCCTCCTTTTGCACGGCTCCCATTCGAAATATTCGTTCCACCTTAAAAGCTGCTCTCCAGGCGGCAATTTCTCCATTTCTTTCTTCCTACAGGCGAAACGGAGCTATTGCAGCGTGGAGAGCAGCATTTAAGGTGGAATGAAATTAAGAGGTAAAACTGCTGAATTTTTTCCCTTATTTTTAAAATGTGCCCCTTAAATAACTGAGCCTCCTGAGGAAAATGTCTTATGTTTAGGATTAAGGGGTTTCACACATACCTTAAATGTGTATGCATTTCATTTACAAATGCTCTATCGCAGGGATCAGAAATTTCCATGTATGCTGGACAGAGGATAGCAACACACAATCAAATTAGTGTTTAGTGATCACTAACTTCATGTGGGAGGATTGGTTTTTCAATATGGAGGTTACAAAAAAGGCCTGGCATATCATGTTGACATATTGTGATTTATTATGCCCGAGAAGTCCCATAATTCATAGTGCTTTGATTTTATGAAATGTGGTTCGCACACTGAGGTGTCCCTCTGCTGAATACCAAGATAAAGTGTATGAGTCACTGTGAGATAGGGCCACAGACCCGGCCACATGCAGTTGGAGCAGGCCCAGTGATATATCCATCAGACTTGAGCTTTCCCCAGGAATCATACTTAACCATGGACAAAAAACCTTCACTCTTCTGGCCAAGACTAGCAGGATGATTTTTTAAAATCAAGCACCATACTGTCACGTTCTATGCACATCCGTCCATGAACGAGGCTCAGGCATAGATATCCTGGAAGTCACAGAGACCAGCTGCCCTATCTCCTCTCGGGTAGCCTCAAATGAGATTAATTTCTAAAAGAAATGACCTTTAAAGATTACTACAGATACAAAAATACCGAAAAGAATAAAGGGGGCATTTGGCTGATGCACTTATCCAGAGCAACTTAAAATAATTAGTTACAAGAACTGTCCCTCTGGAACAACTAATGTTTGGGTATATTTCTCAAGGGCATAATGGTACAAAGTACAGGCTCATGGACAAATGTTTTTTTTTACATTAACAGCATTTACCAGATGTTTTTGTCCAAAGCAACTTCCATTCCCTAACTACAAGGGACAGTTTCCATGAAGCAACTTGGTGTTAAGGCTCAGGAACCCAGTGGTGGTATACTGAAGGTTGGATTTGAACCCATGTCCTCTTGGTCCAGAGGCAAGTATCTTACCCACTAGGCCACCACCACACCATCCGTTACTAGGATACTGCCACATTTTTACTGAATACTTAATTATTGATGTAGTGCTATGTAGGACCCTCCAATGAAAATGCACATTTTGAACACCAAGGTAAAAAAGCTATCAACATTGGTCAGCCTATCACCAACTCCAGTTCCACTCAGCACCCAAAGTATACCTACCAGATCTGGAGGGAAAAAGATTGAGCTTAAAACATGACAGTGACCTAAAGCACACAGCAACGTTTACCACTGAAAATCTGAACAGTTCTGTAAGAAGAGTGGGCAAATATCGCACAGTCTATACATGTAAAGCCGGTAGAACATTATCCCAGCGGACTCAAGGCTGTAATAAAAGTAAAAGGTCGCTCCACAAAGTACAGACATAGAGAAGAGATTCTTTATCTATATAAATGATTTGTTTATTTACTTATTGACCTGTTGCATTATTACCATTAACTAGGGTGTTAAAAGTTGTTCTGAGTAAATACAATTGAAATTTTTAGATTATTTGTTTTAATTATTACAGTTATCTGGGCGGCATTAACACAGTACTGAACTCCAACACACTGAGTCCAGTCTACCTAAATGTAAAAAAATGCAGAAGCAATATGGTGATGTAATACTTGCAAATTTAATGTAAAATCCTACTTAAGCATTTGTAATTGAGAAATCCCAACTCATAATTCAAACCTCTGTCTGACAAATGTGGGATTTAGTCTAGGCTTATAGGTCTAGGTCTAGGCTTATACTGCTATTATTAACTTAGGTTGTATGTGACATTAGTGGCTATATATATATATATGTTGTTTTTTTTTCTGTTCAGAGCTGTCTAGGACATTCTTCATGTGAATTATCAACATCCCCCCTCAGTCACAGATTACCAAAAATAATCATATTTCTATAATTTGCTGCTTGATGGTTCCAAGTGTTGGTTTTAGAGGAAAACAATTGGCCCATTTAATACTGTGAAACTTCGATTGACTGTAAAAATATGTGACCTCGGCCGCATGGCATTTTAATTGCATTTTGACATCAAATTTAATTGCATCTGGCATCAGCACCAAGGCTTACCAAACCACAGGGTGCACCCCTGTTTTACAGCTGGTTATATCCAGAAATAATGGATTCCTAACATGAAGCATTTCATTTGTTGACAAACTTACAGTATTGGGTCTGAAATGTTGAGCTTGACGTACTCCACAGCTCACCTACATTAACTGCATATGAAAAAAGATTTACAGGGACATCTTGGATCGCACTGTCACATGAAATCCAGTTGCTGATGAATATTGTTCAAACAGGGACAGAGACACTGTCATGTACACCTTACATTTTCAATTAGTCTAGACATGGAAGAAATTTGTAATAATATCCTTTTAGTGATCTTATTTTATTTGGGGATTCCTGATGATTATTTACTCTGCAGCCAACAACACAAAACCAGAGAATATGTGATGCATGTCTGATTCATATTCTGCAAAGCTGCTCATCCTTCCTTTTATGAGTAACATGTAGTCCAATATTAATAAAATCTGTTATTTGTTGCTTAGCAACATGTCACCATGACAGTACGCTGTTTCTTCCCTCTTAAGGCGATTGAAATGCTGGCCACCGCTGCTGCAGATTTCTTTGTATTCTGCAACCTCTGTGCTCTCCTACACTGCCTAAGCATATTCTGTATTTGCGTGTTTTGTGTTTTGTGTGGGGGTGGGATTTGAGGGCAGCCAAGGCAACCCTGCTAAGAGTGAAGTAAGAAACCTGCCAGAAGAAAGAAGTGGCACAATCTGACTGTGACCGGTTTTGCTCAAATTCAGTGTGTACGCTCAGGGCTGGATGATGTGAACAGCATGTTGAATTTTAATACATTGGTCCTTTTGCTCTCAATTTATAAAAAAAAAAAAGCATAAAACATCTTTCAGTGCACGAGCTTCCATCATTAATTGTTAATACTTGATGTAGTTATTTTTACAAAAAATTAAAATCCTTAACCAGGGTCACAGCAGGTTCTTGAGTCTATTCCAGCAGGCACACAGGGCAGAGAAACACCTGGAACATGTCACTGGTCCATTAGAGGGCAAACACTCTGACACACATTTTAGCAACTCAACTTCACAGCTCACCTGACAAGCATGTCTTTGGACAATGGGAGGACCCAGATTTCCCAGTGGAAGCCCACACAGACACAGACAACATTCTTCACACACAAAGGATCCCGAATAATATGCTGTAAAATTAATAAATGAATACATTCCCAACATTAAAGGGGTTAAAAATGCAGCCTTGTTTGTACATCAGTAATTAATTTGACTTAAAAGCTCATTTGCAAATGATTCAGTTGGCATTTTTACAAAAGTTTAGACCACAGTAAAGATTATGACAGTGACAGAGTCTCTGGTTGTATGCATTTTAAAGTGTATTGAAACATTAAATCATAACAGTGCATTTGACTATGCTGCACATACGAATATATTCTGAATTCTTACTGGGCTCCAGAAGCATGGCACTACTGTCGAGTAAGCCACTGATGACATGTCAATGACAAATTTCTGCCTTCTGGCCTTAATTGATTTAGCAATCTTTTTCCATTCACTACATTTATACCTGCAGTATGGGACAGGCTATTTTGAGAGGTTATGTGTTATTCTCATAAAAGTGTATGGCAGATGTGCGAAAATGAGGAGATCCTCTGGTTGCTCTTCCGAGATTGCATAACGAGTCTCGTCTGTGACTGAGCTGTGATAGCCACCTTTTACAAAGAAACCCCAGAATGGTAGTCATTAAAAAAAGCAGCTGCATTATCTTAGGTCATGGCCAATATAGGTCTTGTGGGCTTGGAATACTCCAATATGGGCCAAGCTAATTGTTGAAATGCTCATTAAATCAGATAAAGTAGCTCATAAATCAGGCTGAAGGTTTGAACTGTGGTCAGTTGGTGCTGTTTGGCGGGAGTAAATCTCCATAGGACTTTTATTGAATGCTTTAGATCTATTTACATCATTTCCTGACCAGTTTCCAGGATCTCTGATACCATGCAATAACTGGCTTTGTGCACAGCTGGTTTCTATGGGCCAGGACCAAAAGGAAAGTGATAGTTTGGCATAATGTCATGAACACTGAAACTCTCAATTGTTTTTTGCAATGTAAATGGTAAACCTCAGGAGCAAGCAAAATCTTACTTTCTATGGCCTATAAAAGTTACATAACATTACAGCCCTCATTAACTGAGTATTTAAATTATATTGACATAAACATATAAAACACACTCATATTAATCTCTGTTTAGTGTTTTTAATTTAGTGTAATTTTATTTTAGTGTAATTGCAGAAATTCAAAAGAATCTTTAGCATAATTTGGAACTGAGCTTTCGTCCTGTATTAAGTTAGCAGAGGTGAGAAGTAATGAATGAAGCATATTGTTAAATATGAAACTGACTATATCTATACTCCCTTGACTCTTGTTCATGGACCGTTGCCCATCAGAAGGTTATGCTCCATCACATCCTACAGAGCTCTTGGAATACCAGGGTAACACATTAGAGGCCTCATTTGGAGCACATGTTTCAGGAGGGGAAGCTACATATTGACGTGCAACAAAAAATGAGGCTGGCTCATTGAATTTGTAATGTGATACACAACTTGTTTGCAAATGCAAAAAGACAGCACTGTCTTTCATTACCGTGGTTCATGAAATTTTACTGTTTATATAACATAAAACTATGTGTCTAACCTCAAGACCCTCAATTGAAATTGAGACAATATTTGTAAAGTGCACAACACACGCATGAACAATTGTTGTAAAAATTGTTTATATAAAGGTATAGACCACATAACGGTTTCTGTGAATGCAAGCTAGACCAGTACTGAGAGGAAAGAAAAAGAAAGCGTTGTCTGGACAGCGTAGCCATAAGCTATTTTTCATTGAGAACTTAAGAGATCTTCTCCTGGGCTTGAGCACCTCTATGAGCAGCAGGTTCACTCCCCCTTTTCACACCTCCTGTCCTCTTGGCAGATGGCAGATTCTTGAGACAATGTGCAATTTTGACATGAACTGTCATTGGAGAACATGCCTAATTTAAATTTGACAAGTCATGAGCCAAACAAAATATTTATTTCAGGCATCTCCATCAGTTTGAATTTGCAGACGCATTCGGACAGTGTATGGAAAAATTGAGCTGGAAGAGCAGCGTGTTTAAATCAAGCCTTCGTATAAGGGGATAAAATACCTCAGTAGAAATGTTTACCTTCACACGGTTTTTTAACACTGTGGTCGCATAAGCTTTTAGAAGCTCAGCTGCTTTCACAGTAGAACTGCTAAACCATTTTACAGACAAAATAATGATGGCCTTCACAGAAACTGACATTAAATAAAGCTTTGTGGGAATTAAAGGCACAATCGTTTAGTGTCTTTGGATTAAAGTCAACTACTTTTTCTTATTTTTTAAAATTTTTATCATCTCATTGCTGTAGATGTCTCAGAAAGGGCGATTTCAAATAAAAATGTCTCAAACTTTAATGTAGCTTATGTTATAAAAAGGTTGGGGTGAGCAGTTGTTTAAAAATAAATTAGTACATGAATAAAAAAGCAAGAATTACAGATGATTTGATAGGGGCAATACATTCTTCCCTCCAAAATACAGGGCAAAAATTGCTCATCAGGGACATAATCAGTCTCAGTACATCCACAACAGGGAGTCTTCAGTTCGTTGTAAATCAAACCCAGTTGAAGGGAGAACATGCTCTTCGCATAATGATATGGTACAGTTCATGTCACAGAACCACATCCTGCTCACTGCATCTGGCTGCCTGGTGAACACCAAACCATAAACCGCACTGGCAACTCAACACTCCTCAGCTTTTCCCATCTGAACATAATTATACATATATGCAGATAGTTGGGAGCATAGACTTGCTAAGGACTTAAATTCACTTTCAAAACTGGCTGCAATTACAAGCTTCAGTCTGAACAGACAAATTCAGCCCACTGCCTACTGAGTTACAAAATGCAGGACTTATATGTCATTTGTTTGAATCATTTGACATAGTAAGAAATGGAGCCCTCTGACCCTCATTAATTTAGGTTTTTTGAAAGCATGGTGAAGGAGAGATTTGTAATAGAACACAGCTCGTCAGCATCACATGATTTTGTATCAAATACTGACTTGTGTTTTTTAACAGTCCAAAACATGTTCTATCTAACCTTACCACCCTTACCCGTCCTGGGCAAAGTTCGGCAATGCCAGCTAAGATACTATGCCATAGCAGTAACCACTTTGACTTGCTAGTTTGTGAGGGTGTTTTTGTTGAGATAGACCATGATTTGACATAAGTTCAATACAATGTATTAAGTCACATGTAACAAAATACGCATTTTGACTGACCTCATAATTCATAGAATCCAATGATATTTGGAAGAAAAATGAATCAAGCTTGTATATTGTATACTTGGGTTTTTTTTTAACCAAAAGCCTCAAAAGCTGTGATTTCTTTCATAGGGAAAAACAAATTCCAAAGGTCCAGAGCTCCTAATATTTGCATGATGCTCACTATTCAGTGAAGATTTCAGACATCCCTTTCAGCACTAAATGTTGTTACATAACTATTCTACCAGTCCTAATGGTTTGTACTGTGAGTGAATTATTTAGCCTAACATTTCACACAATTCATCTTTATTCCTGAAACCATATTGAGGATCAAAATGTTAGTAGTAATCTCTAAAATGTATTATACATAACAAAAATATGTTTGGCCCTGATAATTGTTACTTGGTTGCTGGTAGCATTAAAATTTTACTTTCAAATGTTTTATTGGGAGGGCTGAGATTTAAAAAAATTACAGTTATAGTACACACAGAGGCTGGTTTAAAAAGAGACAAAAATAGTTATAGGCCCATTCCATTTCACTATAGAGTCTGGCCTTGACTTGGATTTGAGGACAGTGGAAATACAGTGTAGATCTCTGCATAGCACAATGGACTTAGCCAGATGGGTCTTGCTCTAAATGGTTGAGGCAGATTTAAACTGTTCTGAAAAAGCATTTACAGCAGTTGATGTGGGATCATCATTTGAGACAAGGATACCAGCATAAGCATTTCACACTATATATACTTAAGGGTCTCTGTCCAGTAATGAACAAAAACAATTCATGACAATTCCCACCCCCGAGCCTAAATACAGGTAGATGCTCCTCTTCTTGTCCTGAAAATAGCGCCATCTTGCTCTACTATAGTTACTGGACAGTGTAGTCTTACCAGTGTAATTGAGTTGTCCTGTTGGTGAACTGGCCCGATGGGATGTGTGTGTAATCAGGCAGGTGTTCTCATACGGTTCTATCTGACTGCACACCTGCTGAAAAGGCCTCCAGCTCTTTCCACAAACCCTGTGGCATTGCCCGTCCCAGATCCGAAGCATTTATGTTTTCTCAGTTAATACACTGTTCGTGTTTTTATAGATAATAATAAGGACGTTACCCACTGAAGGAATGCTGACGGTTGACATCAAACTAAATCCAGCTTTAGGATTTGTATAGCTGTTGTTACTATTTTGGAAATGTTTCTTTCTCTGTTATAGAGCTATTACTTTCCCCTGATTTTTTGGAGGTGGCTGAGCATACATCAGCTCCTTTAAGAGGACCACAGCCTTTAGGCCTACACAGCTTACTCTCTGGCTCTGAATAAATCACCTATCTTCTGGCTTTCCCTGTATGGAATTAGAAATGAATACTCTCTGCTGTAGAGCTGAAGTATTTTAGAAGCCTGAATAGAGTTGCAGATATGCTGTACAAAGTTGAATAGTTTTACATTTCAGAAACATGCTCTGACATTGGTCTTTTGAGGCATTCTGCTGGCTTTTAACAGCATCCCATGCACCTTTTAGTGCTTTTTCCTATATTAAGGACACAAAAAGCTATTTAAAAAATATTTGTTCAAAAAAAAGATTAGACAAAAAGACATCCACAACGAAATGAATACATTTAAAACTGCACTAAATTTAAGAAGACACAAGACAGTAAAAAATGTATCAAACAACTGTGTATTAAGAAAGACAGTTAATTTATTAAAGCCACCCAAGTTGTATTTTTAAAGGTCTTAATAAAACTGTCCATTACAACTTTTTTCTATTAACATGCAGGCTGCTGATGCACTGCTTGAATGTGATAAATAATACATTGTCTAGGTAAAAAGTTGTTTAAAATTTTAAACAAGTTTAGAAGAAATCAAGCTATCTAGACTATTTTTTGTAATTTCGTGAAGTACTGTGTTTCTTTTTACTCACATTTGAATGCATGTTATGACATAATAACCTTTCAGATGGTGGCCTAGTTGTTAGGGAGATGCCCATGCAATCAGATGGTCATGGGTTTGAATCCCATGACTGCTAATGGCACCACTGAGGTGCCCTGGAGTAAGGAACTATCCCCACACACTGTTACCTGGGCACTGTGTTCCAGGCTGCCCACTACGTCACTTGGTGAATGAGTTAAATGTAGAGAAAGAATTTTACACTGTGCTGTGCTGTGCATCACTTCACTTTATTTCACATTGGTTTAGTGAAAACTGGTCCCAAAAATCATTGTGTACTGTACCTGGCAACACCTCTCATCACTATCAACACACACACAGAACACTCTGAGACTACTAGATGGACTGGATTGTACATAAACTTTAGCGTGAGGATTTTGGAGTGATATCACTGAAAAAACCTATGTTGATTAAGCTTTAAAACCTGATGACTCAAAGTAAGTCAAAGTAAGATATTACAATAAACTAATTGGTTTTTCAAGTTATTCCTTCAAGAAACTATTCTACAGTTTTGAAATACTGATGCCAGATACGAAATAACTTTTTCTCCAAGAAACCAGGCAGGAATTGGCTTCCCGATTTCCTTTGATGGCCAATTATTAGACACAGAAGATGTAGAGGCATCTATATTGTGACTATAATCTGGATATGAGGAATGGGATATAGCTTGATTTATTCTTTGCCATTCATGACCACCATCACACCAATCACAACGTAGCACTGTTAATGCTCTCACTGCTTTCCTTTTATTGCTATAAGTGACCTTGAAAAACCAAAAATCTTTTTCACCAATGTAATTTGGCACCTTTCCAAGTGGGAAAAAACTGACCGAGAACACAGTGCTTACAACAATGACAAAGATTTATTCAGTCTTTTTTCTAATTAGTTTTAGCTGCTCCGACAGGTGTATTTACAAACAATGGCATTAGAAGATATAAAATGTGTGTCTAACAAATTTCAGGTGGTGCACCATCAGCACCACTTAAATGAAAGTGACCAATACAGGGGCATACGACCAAGCAACATTTAATTATAATGGTGAATAATGGCCCATGTCTAATGGCTAAAACAGTAGCTTGGAAAAACGAGATAATGTCATGTTGCAGAGGAATAATGGTCTAGGAGGAAAAAAGGAGGAAACCCCCCCAAAAAATACAGAGGCACAATGATTCATGATACAGTCAAGACAATAATAGCATAACATGGTAATTCCTTTTTTCAACAGCATTTGAGAAAAGGGATTTCACATGACATCCTGCAACACAACATACATAAATGAAACTAGAAATGCTTCTAGGCACAGTCAACATTGAATTTTTTGCACAAATTGTGTCTCCTGAATCAGGTCATATTAAAAGAAAGATCCCTTTAGGTCTCATTATAAATCAGAACTAGGACTTTTCTCTGGATGTAAGGTCATTTTAGGTGATTTTGCAAAGATATTGGGTGGAAAAACACAACAAGGATGGAATGCTTTTTCCACAGCCCTAGGCCAGCTATTTTTACAGGGAAATTATGCTAGTATAGGAACAGTGCACTGTCCACAAATAATATCAACTCCTGGTTTGGGTGCCTAAGTTAGGTAAGGCAGATGGTTAAATATCAGAACAAAATATTTTAAATGAATGGGCTGTGCACAAGTGTAATCTGTAGAACATGATATTAATATCAAATACAAAAGAAATGACCAACAAACATTGATATTAAACATCTGACTTTGTTAAGTATTCTTTTTATCCTAGAAATAGGTACAAAATGTAACCGCTCTAACACTGTATATCACACAGACAACCTACGGATACACAGTATCCATAAAATTAGGATCCATATGCTCCCGGTTTTGACAGTGTTATTAGCAGCGTGCCACATTACTCCAGAACAAATCAATCTACTATGCTACGTAGCCCAAGACATGAGACCAGTAGGCCTTAAAAGTTCTCTGTCCAGTCTATTGTAAGCGGTGATTGCATTGTTACAGGGAAACTGTACCAGTGAGCACAGTGGCTGAGGCAAATATTTATCCCATTTTTTTGTGTGTGAAGCCCATTACTATTGATCGCAGCAGGAGCATTCGCCTTTTCCTCCATCTCTTGCCCAAGTTCACCAGAGTAACACTAGCCTGCAGCTGAACCAGACACCGAGCTGCTCTCATGCACCAGTCGATTTTTAATTCCAGAAATGACCCGTGTGAGGCTGCAGTATGTGGCCGGCAAGCCTGACACTCTGGACAACATCAAAGAGCCTATTAAATCACGTTAGGGCTTCAGATGCCACCACACACGGGTCCAACTCCCTGTCAGCATTCCACCATTGTTTAAGCAGTGTTCAGATATTCAGCCAGTTTAGCACCTAATCTCTAAAAGCCATTGAGATAACAGAAGTGGGAAAACTCCTATTATTATAGCCTCAACAGAAACTGAAGTAAACCTTTAAGATAATTTACAATTTTGATACATTACAAACTTCCCTGAAAGATTTGCTTTGATATGAACTTCTTTTAAAAGGAATTGTTTGGTTGGCAATTAGAGTGATTTTATTAATCCAATATGTGAATGATACTCTGGGATGAGACAACAGATTGGATTTTCACTAAATTGTAAAATGTGTCGCTTGCCTGAACGTGGAGACCTGTCAAAGAATTCATCTTACATATTCATTTTATTTGCCTTGTACCAGCAGAAAGACAAGATAATACATCAACCTTAGACTATTGTTTCCCTGATATTCCCTGAAAAATATTTATTCAAATAACTGAAATTTTAGGCCACAATGAAACATCAACCTGCTGGGGTACTTGGATTTAATGCATGGATTGTGGTTATGCTGGAATAGCATTGAGGCTAGGCATTCATTTTCAGCTGCTCCTGAATCTGGTCTTTTGGATACAGCAGCAGTGTGTGAAGAGCACAAGGACGGACCAATAAATAGGGGGAAAGAAATGCTTTGAAAAAATTAGTATATCAATTTAAACAACTAATCAGTGAGGCTCCAAACTCCATCAAGTATAGCCACTGTACTTGAATTGAGCAATTCACTTCAAGAATACAGCATACTTTTCTTATTCTCATAACTGTACACAATGTACATAATGAGTGCTTATTTCTTTATCGAAGAAAAACTAGAAAATCCTCTGTGAAAGAGTCCTCAGTGTCCATTTAACACTGCAAATTGTATCTTTTTTTGATAGAAGAATCAGTCTTGGACTACTGGCTCCCATTCAATCCTGTAAACAACTGTAGATGCAGAGCTCAAAGCTGCCCTCGTATCCAGTGAATAGGTTTCTTTGACTAATTGGTAGGAGTCCTCTGTTGTCTTCATCACTTCATCACTTCCTCACGTTGTAAAACATTCAGCTGGTAGCATAGAAATCAGTCTCTACAAAATGCTGTTTCCTCAGCCCTGTTATTCAAGATGTGTGTGTGTGTGTGTGTGTATGTGTGTGTGTATGTGTGTGTGTGTGGTGGGGGTGGAAGAGGGTGGTAAGGGCATATTCATGCTTATTTTGTGGCAGTAAAGAGGCAGGGCAAATTAACTAGAATCCAACGAGATCCATCCAGTAATGCTGCTGGACAATGAAAAACCTCCTTTCACTGACTGAATCCGAACACTTTTGGCATCTTCTTGTTAGAGGAGCATGTTCTGAATCTCAGTTGTTATAATGAGGACCTTCAGTGTCTACTTAAAAGTGCTCTTTCAGGGGCCCTCCCATATATTAAGACTGGGACATGCTGTTGCATTCACATGGGCTGCTATAATGATAAGAGAAAAATCCAAAGGAGCAAGACTGAGGCCAGCATAAGGCCAGCAATCCGTAGGCACCCTGCAGAGTTGACATCTCCTCGTGAAGGCTCGGCCGATTCATGGCTCGTGTCATCTGAAAAGGAAGAGAAAAAAGTGAGGAGGAAGAGGAAAAAAAGAGGGACCAGTATCACATCACCAGTAAATGTCTTATGGTTACACACTAAATAACAAAAGTTCTAAAATCAGTACAACTGTACATTAGATTGCTCTTTAAAGAATAACGAACAAAAGAGACTTGGAAATGGGACAAGGGCATATTTTAGGAAGTTTTAAAATAGTGTGTGTAAAATGAAAAGGGAAAAATTCCCTGGAACATACAAACCTCTTGGCTCTACAGAATTGTCCACTCTGTCGTTGACATCAAAAACCCGGTCATGAACGGTAACAGTTTTCACACAGTTGTCTATGAAAATAACATAAAGCAGTGGGCTGTCAGAATGGGTGTCATGATAGCATCACTGAGGATATTCAAGTGAATTTAAATCTTTGATAATCTTCGCAATTAGAGCATGCCAAGAAACGTACTTGCTGGTCTGACAAAAACTTTCAGCCTCAGGCAGGACCTTCTCCCATTTTCTCCAGCTGTGAAAACAATTAAGATTGTTTCGGACCATACCAAATAAATCCATGCCACATGATCCACAAAAAAACAAGCATATTTCTTGTATCGTAAAACACTTGTAAAAGTTCCAAAAGGTTTATTGCAAAATCTAATGGCTAGAGGGTAATGCAGATTGAAATGTACTCAGGTAAATGTATGTCTCTTTGCTGTTGCAGTGAATGATGGTCTGCAGTGAAGTGTGGCAAATCAGGGAAGAATACAGCAGTGGAAACAAAAAATCTGATAGAAAACCAACTATTTTGAGAGAGGAAATACAGTTTGGTACTTGAGCATTCAGCCATTACCAGTCTCAGCAGAGCCAAAGACATCTAGGTGTTGTCTAAATGTTTCATGTCTCATAAATGTCTGCACTAGCACATCAAATTCAGAGGGGAACACAATCAGCATTCATTTCTTTTTTGACTGAAACATCCCCATCATCTTAGCCATGGACCATGTTTCTTAATTTGTCCTCTCCTTAAAGGAAAGCCTACAGGTGATTAAAGAGGAACAGAGGAACCGGTTCCTCTCACAGCCACCCTCTCATTTTGCAATAGGTAATGCAATCTCTGGCTGTCAAGAGCCAATGCAAATGACGGTAGAGGAGCAATGGGGAGGAGAGCTGTGGTATTTCTCTCACAGATTACTCGAAAACTAAATAATGAGCAGTGGAAAACATGACAAATAAAGCCCTCTGCCCAAAGTAAAAACACAGAATCACTAATTCATGCAGGCACAAACAGCCAGTTCAGTTGCTAAAAATATGTGTATGTGACAAAATACATTTGAAATACCTGGGAGGCATTCTATGAGGCCGGATTTCTAGGTTTTCCAGACACCTCAAGCCCAAAACGGTTAATCAGTTTTTGATATTGGACATGCAAGTTGGGTTCTTTGCCTTTCAAACCACCTAAACAACTTCAACCTTCTATCCTCACAAACCATGATGCAACCTAAAATAAAGCTACACAAGTCGAAGAAAAAATTGAAGGCTTTAAAACACAAGAGCAATCAATGCAAAAATAAAGGACAGGACAGTACACAGAGCTGCTGGTAAAATGAAGAGTCAGTACCAAGTGAGTGTGAAATACCACCCTGGTCTCTGTAATACTATTTTTGAAAATGCTCCTCACTCTTTGCCACAACTAGTAAACTGTTGTAATTGGGGCTGGGAAAGTAACACGTTATTATCATATGTGTAGGACAGACATACGGTGCAATTAATCATGAGCAAACAGGAGATTAATTGCAATTAAATATTTTAATCTGCTTTAATAGGACAGCCCTAGTTTTAGTATATCTAAGTATGGAAAACATACACCAGCTGTGATATTTTTTATAAATGATCATTCCACCTGCCTCTAAAGCTTGACTGGCTACAACATACATCAACACTACTGAACATTCTATTGACTGCTAATAACGTCAACAGATGCAACTAAAACATGATGAAAGACACATCGGCCAATGGGTCTTTGCTGATGATACAAATGCCCTCCATATACACCAATTCTCTCCTCTGGTTTTGGTGGACCTCCCTGCGTTTCTAGTTAGTGAAGTTACAAATCACTTCCATTATTCGGTTTAGGGGCTAAAACAATATTTGGCCCAAATGGAATTTTCCACAATTCCTTTCAAACCAAAATACAGGCAACTAACCAAAAGGCCTGGTAAAGCTACACGAGTAACACAGCTAACAAGTAATAGGGGCTTATAACCAACTGGCTGCATACTTAAATCATACAAACCATGCTGAGATGATAGATCTCTGCAAACTAGAACGGTGATATATGTTTGTTAACATGCTGTATTTATAAAAATGGTCATAAAAATAAAAATACTGCTGGGGTCTGATAAATTACAAAAAATAATATATATTGGATGCAAAACTGTCTAAAGAATAGACTGCTGTTAGCTTTGACACTAAAGCTTCCCGTTTTGTGTGGTGTCCCCAGCTGCTCTTAATCTGCAAGCTGTCTCAACACCCCAAACCACCCACCCAGCCTCAACTGCGAGAAAAGGATGGGTTAAGTCAATGTACTTATGTGCTCTCTACAGGGACACACTGGCAGTTTCTGAAGTCTTAATTAATACTCCACAAGCATATTTACTTTGATTTTAGTTAAATTGCTTTTTTTCTCATTTCTAAAGTCTGACCTAGTTTAGACAAGATGCCTAATCCTGACTGAGAACCTAATTTGAGAAAGCTGAAGAGTTGTTCTGGACATCGGTGGTGAAATATCTTTCATTGTCTTACAGTAGGTGTGGGAAGTTTGCATGTATGCCCATGTTTATATTGCATGTTAGCAATTCATTGCTGTAATTTTCTTTACTGAATTACAGTTTTATAGTACAATGAATTGTGGTAACTCAGGATTGCTCTTTTAGAATTTACAATGGTGGAAAAGAGCCACTACCAGCATTACACACTACATTAAGGTAATAACACTGGTACCCCTAAAGAACTCAAGTCTGTCCATCACAGACACTGTGTCTTTGTCAGACAGTACAGGATCGCATTACATACTTCAGACTGCTGCAGTGGCAGACATGAACCCTTACCTAATGTCTCACAAGCAATACATCCAGAGACTACGGTTTCAGGTTCTTCAAATCCGCATAGCTGAAATGATCTGCTTGTGGATCTAGAGCTTTCAGAGCTTTTATTTTTAACTCTACATTAATAGGCATATGCAAATTCATGTGTGCAATTTTTTAAATCTTGTTTAGGACTACCTTTAATATTAATTGGTGATTGTTTTACATACCTCACTAAGACTATCTATGCAGTTATATGCAAACATTTTTTTTGTGTGATAATAATTTCATATCAGATCTGGCATATTGGGGGACATAGAATATAAAATGTACTGTAAGTTTTCCTTTTCCCAAGATAAATTCAGAAAATTTAAATTCCCAAATAATTCAGAAGTGCATTGCCTAGAGTGAACCTGTACTCAATGTCACTTTACATTATCACAAATAAAAATCACTGTCATTAATTAAAGTGCTCACTCTTATTTTTTCCAATACAGTAAACCTTGGTTACGTTCCTAGACCACTGTGTACAGTGAAAAACTGTGATGTTGTGATGTGGTTGATAAAAAAAAGCCTATTTTCATAGAGTAAATCCAAAATATGCCCCAAATATGTTCCAAAAACACTTCAATTACATTTAAAATGCTTTTAAATATTTTACCCTGAAATGTAATGGTAAACCCGTATTTTTCCTGTGAAGTTACACTGAAATCCCATAGTTCTAGAATGTAAAATATCGATATTACCCCTGTATAGACAGTCCTGTAATACATGCATGTGTGGTTTATTTTGTATGTACTGTTATTTTCTTGGGTATAAGCAGGTAAATACAGTAATAAATCCATTTAATGTACAGTAATAACAATACAAGGGCTTTATTAATAAAGGGCTTTAAGAATAACAAAACGAAAAACACAAGAACATTAGAGACGCTCCATGGAGGAAATTTCTGGACTCACAGGGCAGCAGCCAATCAGCAGCAAGGGGAAATAAATAACCTTATCAGATTGACTATTTTCAAACCTCCCGCCTCTGAGTACAGCTGACTGTGATGTCCGGTCCTTGTCTGTCACACCCCCTCATCCTCGTGCTAGTCGTTTATATTTAAGCATGCAGCCCTCAATCATAGAGAACCAGCACGAGTATGAGGGGCCATTTTGGACAAGACCTGGAAATCACAAAGCAAAAATAAATGCGGAGGATATCTATGATTTCCGCAGAAATTTGCGGAAACAATTATTAGTTTGATTTTCAGAAAATCTGTGAGAGACTGAAGCTGCAACTGCTGGACCGTGTATAAGACAGGGTGGTTTGTATACCAATTTTTCCAAAGTGTTTATTGGAATGCAGAAACAGATGCAATAAAGGGTTAAGGTTAAGCAACACCAGCTCACGCTATTCAAGGCTACACTGTAGACTGCACTGCCAACAAACTAAGCGGCTTCTCCATGCATACAGCTTCACACAGCAGATATTAGATCTGGTTAGTAAAACCTCCTAGACACCCCTATCCCAGCCGTGGGTGGAAAGATCAGATGAGATGAAACTGAGAAGTCTGATAAAAGGGAGGAAGATGGATTGATCCCCTGTTTGAAAGAAAAGATAGGCACCCTGCTGGCTTCTGATGTGTTCTGCCATGTTCTAAGATTTCATGAGCACATGGACAAAAATGAAGTTTAGCTGCTCATTAAACTGAAGTATCAGACCTGATTCACAGTATTGCTTCGTATTATTGAGACAGAGAAAACAGATGACAAATTCCAGCTGTGTGAAAGATCATTTCTGATGGGGCATGCTGCTGTCAGCCCCTCTAACACTAGGGGGTGGGGAGGTGGACTTAAAAAAACCCTCTAGAAATTGGATTTCTATCCTTGCAGATTAAGGTCAGACTTCCACCAAGCCACATTTAAAAAACATGCTGCTTTAAGCCATTCAGGATCCAAAGTTCAGCTGCAGTCATCTGAGCATGTTCACATTTGACCCCGCAGGACCAGTCCTCTGATCCGCTTGATCATGTCCTGAGCAGGACGGCCTTACTGACTGACAGCCCAGAGGCCGCATGTGTCACCCTCAGGCTCTGCCATTGTGACCTCTCACTCACACTGATTAACCATCGAAGCTCTTAACAAAGGCACTCTTTGTACCTAACACCGACACACAGCTGTCCAACCAACAAGAGAATGCAACTAATGCTGTAGCTACAAGTAGAGATTGAATGAGAGTTTTCACCTTGAAAAGGAAATTAAAACAAATAGTATAATTTATATAAATTTTTCACCTCACAGACTATCAAAAACAAAGATGAAGGCTTCTCATAATAGTTATAGAGTTTCTGTGAACAAGTGTGTGGCAAGTGCATAGCCTGCACAGTGACAAGGAGCTGAGTGTCATTATCTTATTTTATTTATTTACTTGTTCTGTTTTAAAATGAGAATTCCACTCATGCATATTTAAATTGTTGACATGTAAACAAGTCATTCACAGTGGTAAAAACACACTGATTGCTCACTGAAATCAGTACATTTTAAAGTTCAAAGAACCTTTTGTACGTTTCAAAGAAACCTAAATGACTGATTAAAGGTCCACATATGTAAGTTCTGAAGTGGTTTCTGCCATATGATCTGGTTTATTGATGGCTGTGTATCTGCTTTCTTCTTGAGATTAAATTCCCTACAGCATGGGTGTATGTCACTTTACCACACTACTTTACAACATGATTGGAGCCTAAATGCCTGATTGCTGACAGATTGTTTGTTATTCAGTTCTCCCTTTGGTAGCATCGGTAGGTTGGAGAGAAACTGGCTTTGTTTAAGCTGTTGAGTCATACAAATGAGTCACACAGGAAAAAGCTATGAGCAGCAATGCTTCAGACTCTCTCACTCACTTTTCATGTAAAACCTTCACATTACCTGACAGCTCCAGTATTCATTCTGAATTTCCCATCCTATGTCCTGACTCAGAGCTCTGGGGAAATGAACTGAGCTTTACACTGTGGCCAAAAAAAAATCAATGTCATCTTGTGCTAGGATCTTACACCTAATCATTGTTTACTTTGAATTCAATCATCTTTCACTCCATTTCCAGTGTGTTTATTCCATTCCTCCACTATCATCCTTTGATATCTCATAAGAAACACACACGCATTTTCTAGATGTACCTGATCGATCTGTCAGTTAAATGCCACAAAATCTTCCTCTCCTCCATGAGCCAGCATACAGCAGAGACAGCAGGCTTTCCGAGCCCTAGAGGGGGGCTCCACCATGATGGACATGGAGCAGCAATGAGAACAGATGCCCCCGAGCGAGCGGACAAGTACACACCAAAAAGGGAGGTGTCTGTGTTCGGTCCATGCAGTTCTGTGATGTCCCCAGACAGCAGCCGCTAGAGTCTGCCATTTACTGAGCCATGGGGACTCTTGTTGTAACACAGGTTACATAAATAGCTGTGCATATTTAATTTTCAAAGATTCATTCACCTGTGTCAGTCCATCCTCACACTACGCTCGCACTTCCCCTTGATTGTACCAGGTGTTTGTGTTTTGAACTTTGTTTAGATATTGGCCTCAAGCCTTCCTGTGTTACCGTTAGGGCTGGCCGATATGGCCATGATATATATTGCGGTATGATTTGAAGCATATGTGGTAACAATATATATTGTGTAGAGCTGTAATGATACACTGAACCCACGATTTGGTTCGTTTCACAATTTTTGACTCACATTTCGGTTCGTATCGCGATTCATTTGCGGTGGAAGAGAGGAAAAGTTCTGAGGTGCCATTTTGTTTGGAAACACGTTATCTTTACCACAAAATTATAAACCAATATTCACTTAAATACCGCTTCCTTTCCATTCATACTGAGAGTCGAGATGTCGAGTTGGAGGAGTCGACTCGTCTCTCTCGGTTCAGCGAATCAATTCAGCAAACAAAGGGTCCATCCATGCTCCGTATGTTTGTAAACTCGTGGGAGGGCTTTTTGAAACCCTTAGACCCTCAGCTATTGGTTAAAGAAAATAAATTGACGTGACATCCTCCTATTACGGCGAAAAATGTATGTTTCTGGGCAGGAACTGTATACAGGAAAGAGTTGGAAGGGGTGTGTCTGTGTCGCGAATTACCCTCCTCACACAGCGGCACAGGTTCGTAAACGTGAGTGTCGCAATTTTGGTTTTGAATCGTATATCATTGCAGCCCTAATATTGTGATCTATTATTTTCTTACATATATACACACATACATATATATATAAATATCCATGTGTCACAATGATTGTTTCTGAACATACGCACATACCAGATATATTGCAGCAGAATAAACACTCTTCATAAAAGTACAGAATGCAATTTTCAGAACATTTATTGTGCAAAACTTAGTTTAAAAAATTACAAAACTTTTCAAGTTGTTTTAAAGATGTTGTCTCTTAACCATGTTCTGAAAGACACTTTTCTTCACCGTAAGAAATGGCACCATGTCCTCACACAGGTACACTGTAATGGCATTTGTAATATCAGTCCTGCTCTAATAGGGAGTGCTTTAGGGAATGCTTGGGAAATATCAGTATGTAGGGTATGTAGGGCCACCTTTTTCTTTCACCTTGACTGACTTGGCGCTTGTGGAGGGCGCACTTTTTCAAACGTGCTTCGTTTTGAGGTGATAAAAGGAATTACTTTTATTCCCTCTCTTTGCTATTAGGCCTCGTCCACATGGATGTTTGAATCTTTGATGAATGAACGTGCTCTGAAATCCACAGGCGTTTTTGCTGTGTTTTATATCTGCGCTTGATTGACTTCAGTGAGGCACTACATTGGGCTCGTCTGTTAACCTCCAGCCTATAGCCCGATGTGCAGTTTCATTTATCCGCCTGTGGGGGCAGTAATTATTGTCTCTAGATTGTTTACTGCCATCATGATTTGTAGTGAAAGCATTGTAGTTGTATACTGAAAAAAATCTCTACCAATTAATATAATTTATACCGCATACCGTTTATACCACCCAATCCTAGTTATGTTTTTTTTCAATAATGGAAAGCTGAAAAAATGGAAATCTGCGCCAGCGCCTCTGTCCTGGCTAGTACATATTGTATGTTACATATACTTACTGACACAAGCACTCTTCTGTGGTAAATGTATCATATTAAATCT
>JBBMFX010000021.1:7082096-7116568 GCA_037832545.1 Rhabdalestes septentrionalis
GATCGGCGAGTTTAACGAGTCCCGATCGAGTCATAAAGTCTGATTATCGGCCGATACCGATCGTCCGCCGATCGATCTGAGCATCACTAATAAGTATAGTGTATTTTAACAATATTTGACACACTACACTGTGCTGATTCCAGTTAAACAGGACTAACTTCATATTGCCCAAATATTCATGGAATATTTTTTCAAATGTTATATAATTACAGTCTTGTATAAAAGAAACAACTGTTTACTGTTTTGCTTTTCTTAAGTTTAAAATAAGAAGAAATTGGACATTTAAATTGGACATCTCCATCCAATGTACCAACAGGTACGTTTAAACTCGTACGGTTTCTTCTGTACCATTCCATCTATTACAGGTCGTCAGCAGTGAAGAGTCATCTACTTCTTCAGTCACATTATTAGCATCTTACATTTCCTTTTATTCCAGAAAGGATGACTCTGCCTAGGGCGTCATGAACATCTTTCTGTGAGTCCCGAGACAGCGCTGCTCACTGATCTGGTGTAAGTTACACCTACACAGTGTATTACTATTATCACCTGGGGAAACACTACATTCATTCCTCCATACATCAATCTGGTCAAAGCACAGCTCCATTTACTTGTCCATCACCTCTTCCCTGAGACATTCACATGCTTTGCTAAGACCACAAACAGGTTTTTACTGAATAATACTGAGTGGTCTTGCTAGGGCCACAGAGGGAATTATTTGTGTCAAATGCACCATGATGTTTTCTGTCATATCATGGAAATCAATAGATAAGGTGTTTTACAAAATGTCACAACATTTTTATTGTCAATACTCAAGCTAATACCAAGTCACTCATATTTCCAGCACCAACAGGTTCTGCTCTAGTGATTCATGCAGAGAGCTGACCCCCTTAAACTATAGGAACAAAACAAACAACTCATTAATTTGACACTCATTCATCCTCTGAGGAGCGATGGCACAGCTGCTCAATAAGTCCCACAATGCAATCCCAATTCATCATTAAGATTAAAAGGTAGGTTCATTAGCTGCATCTATCAAGGCAAACACAAACATGGACCCATAGCAAGGTCTACAACAAAGCATGCATGTTAACAATAATCCTCCTGTACTTACACGCACTGACAATGACTGTCTCATTCTCTGTCTCTCTCTGTCTGTGACCTAGCTCACACAGGGCTGGAAAGGGGATGACAAGCTACAGTCTCAGATAAAGGCCAAAGACAGTGCGTGCAAGCTCTCCTGGTGGTTCTGAGACTATGGTGATTAAAACTGGGTCAAAGCAAGGTCAAATGCCTGAGCTTCAACAATAGACACAAAAGTAACAGTGGTGTCTGGATAGTATGTTTACATTGCCATTTATGTCAATGTTATTTGCATCATTTATTGTCATATATTTTTTTAAAGAAACAAATACATCTATTGAAACCTAAGCTTATTACTTGAGGTGTCAGGTCAGAATCTGACTAATATTAATAATTTAAAAAAAATGTATAAAGAAAACATGACTCAATGACTAATCTCAGTTTTGACACAGAACCCAACAATGAGACCAGAGATAAAAGGTGAAAGACGGGGCCAGGAAAGTGATGAATGACACTGATTGTGCTGGTGTGCCATCTTTAGCTGAAATCACCCATTGTGTTGCACTGTGGCCCAAACGTATTGTAACTGTTGACCATAAATTATTCAAAAACAAATATGTATGCTGTATAAATGTGTAGAGTAAAGAACTGAGGTCAACATATTGGACCTTAGAACTGAGAGGTTGAAGGGATAAATAAAATTAGATTCTCAAAGAACGATGTCAACAAACAGGCAGAATAATATTAAGCCAATACTTGGCGGTAGAAAAGAGTAGCCAGTAATCACTCAGCTGGCTCCATAAAGCTGCACTGAGGAATGGTTCTGAGCAGGGGTGAAACACACAGGGGGGGTGGGGGGTTTCAACACCCCCACTTTTGTTGAAACGTGATTCCATCCCCCCCTTTTTATTTCAGAATAAGTGTATTAAATTGTTTTTTTTAACTTGGCTTCCTCATCCCAAAACACCCCCACTTTTGGTGAGCTTGATACGCCCCTCGTTCTGAGGCCTACAGGCCACCTGTCCTTGCTCAACCAGTGTCTAATTTCCCAGCCCTCTAGGGGGAGCTCTTTAGATAATTACTGCCATGGCTCCCTCGGGCACAGGTCAGCTAAGCCTATGGCCCTGTGGCCCTTTCCAAGCCACAGATGGGTGGCCTCGTTCTCAAATTACAGCTCCCTGAGCGCTCCTGGAGCACTCATACACAGTTGGCCCATCATTCACTCCATGAAGGCAGTGGCATATCTTCTATTGCTCCGCATATCACTCATTTCCTCCTTCCAAACGAATGTGGTTTGAGGTTATCCACACACAACTGACTCCCAGGACTCCATGCTGAGCTGGCCTCTCATTCTGTGTATTTCCCAAAATCCAAACGCTCATTCCAGAAATTCAAGGCATAGATGAGGGTGGGGACATCTCTATATTTGGTTTATGTCAACATTTTATAAATCTAAGTAGGATCTCATAGCATTTAGTTGTGATGTGTCCATTTTGCTAATGGTCATATAAATGTAATATAATCGAGTGGTAATATAACTGTAGACATTTGTGACAAATTGCGACAAGCTTTGACATATTTGATTACAATTCTAAATAAGCATAGGCCTGAAAAACAAGAACACACATACCTGAGATTTAAAAATCAATTAACATTGTTTTAATTAAACAATAGTCTCAACATACGGTGTTTCGAATTTCCATAAAAACTGAGAAAATTGAGAAGTGAATGTTTTGATGTATGCTGTTACCATCGTAAATACAGACTACATGGCCATATCAGTTTGGCTGCAGAATAATATGCACAAAATGCAGCAACGCAGTGAATGAGCAGAATGAGTGAGGGAGTTGGCTTCCACCGGTATGCTTGCCTAAATCATTTTGGACTGTTAAAATACAAGTATAGCATATTTGTCTTTTTTCTTTTTCTGTGGCTTAGTTGTGATTTTATGTTCTAGATTATGAATTTACAGCTGTGTTAGGATCCCAATGTCCTACTCGCGTGCATATGGGTCTGGGAATTGTGGACCAATGACGACATTCCAATATTTTTCATATATATTTGTGTTGATGCAGACAGATGTCACTATATAAACATTTGTGTATTTATCGTAAGTATACATTTTTTGGTTTTATAGAAATTTTAATTTTGTGTGCGTATATACATAAGAAAATGAAGAAAATGTCTACATTTTAATACAGTAGCACACACTGAAATACTGGTAAAAAATTTTTAATCTGTTTGATGCTGATTTTTTTTATCAACACCAGTGTAATGCTATTGTATTGAACATTCCTAATGCCATGAACACATATTTCAGAGATCGGCTACATTTGTGGCTGAATGACAGACAGAGAAACAAAACATTGGGATGAAATACATTAAGGTATCTTTGAGAAAAGTGAAGAACAGCAAGTGAACAATCCTGATAAATATTGTCATATGAGAGTCATGTAAAATATTTGTAAAATACAGTGTACAGGTCAGATTAGCCGGTCTCACATCACTATGATTAGCACTGAGTGTGTGCTAAAAACATGGTGCGTGTGACTCAGTATCCACCCCACACCCAGTAGGGTTACTCCCACTGTGATTTAACCCGAGGGGTTTTCAACCCATAACATAACACACACACGCAACCCATAACACACACACACACACACAAAGGACAGTCGGACAGCAGACCTTCACACAGGCTTTAATGGTGCTATTTGCACTTGTGTTCCTAATACAAAACTGCTTTCAAAATCCACATACCTTCTGCTGGTTGGATACATGGTTAAACTGCATTGCTCTAAATAAAAAAAGTCATCATTTAGAGTGGACCACTTAGTCCTGCAAGGACATGCCATAAGTAGACTGATGAGAACGAGTGCCTGCCACATGGAACCTTAGGTCAGAACCTTAGGTCGGAGGCTATGGATTGCTTATTATTAAAGAAGGCCCCATTATTCAGGAAAGGCCAAGAAAGGGTGATGGCACTGACCCCTGGGTCATCCATCTTGGGGGGTGCCTAAGAAAGAGAGGGAAGTCTGCTTAAACATAATGAACAGCTACAATCTCTTGCCCTGGCAAACAGGAATAACGACCTTCTAGCAAAACAAGGCACATGAATGTCCAAGCATTATATTTGAATCATATTTGACCCTTTTTTCCATTTTTACCGATCTCAGTGTTGACTTGTCTGGTGGACAAATAACTATTTATCTTTAATTGGTCCAGTCTTTATTTAGATACAATCTATTTGAAGTAGAAGGTTTGTAGTGGCCTATTACAAGAATGGTTAGAGGTTTCAGACACAATAGTTTTACAAAGGCCCAAGTTTAAATTACACTGTTATCTGCTATATATTATATTTGGTTATATGAGGTAAAGTTTTGAGTTATAAGTATTTCTCATTTAAAATAAAGCATGACTTTTTTTTTACTGTCTGCTGGAATAAGGTGTCCATGGCATATTCACAAGAATGTACCTGTGCATACACCTGCAGGCTACTCATCTAAACAAACATTGTAACCCTCCTACATAAACCAGTCTGCAGACCACCCCAAATCACTTTTCTGCGCCTTAGGCAAGGTTGAACTGCACTCAGTCAAGGCAATGCTGAATCAATTAAAATGAAGCAAGCAGTTAACAAACCACAAATCCTAGCTGCAAATCAACAAGCCACACTAACTCTCCTCAGTATTCTGTCTTTTATGGGTGATTTAAAATACAGTCGAGACTAAACCCAAACCACTGTATGGGAATCCTGCAATCGTGTTAAGACTCGATCGATCAGCAGAGGGGCAGGAGTTTGAAGAGGGATTGGGTTTCAGTCTGAAGCGAGTGTTCACCCTCACCCCGAGCGAGAGGGTGGTCCACACACTGGCAGGGCAACTGTTTTTATCTTCAACAAACGCAGCAGCCACAGAAAAAACAGCACATGTAACGTCATGTAACATCTAAACATAGAGTGCTCTCAGAGTTCCGAGCATGCTCAGGCCCCAAACACCTGGTGCCCTCAATCTCTCCCTGCCTGCCCAGTCTTATTCCCACAGAGCCTGTCAGAGGCTCCTCCATCAGCCAGCCGGCCTGCAGGGCCCACAGCCTGAACACACACACCCACAGACATGCACAAACTAAAACCACTGCTCTGATAGGTCGATCTCTAAAAGGTTCACTTTAATTTACCTTATAATTCCACCTAATCTGTCTTTAAATATTTTCATTTGCTTATTCATTAATACAAATTTTTCATCCCTTCATATAAAACCTCATCATTTTGATTTGTGTGTTAATTTTACGCAATTTGCAAGCATAATTCTATTATATTTTGCAGCGTTTATTTGAGTCATGTCATGTAAATAGGCATCTTTTGGTGGCCTGCTGAAGAGGAACATTTGTTTTGCAGATGTACAAATAAAAAGCACTATGAGTAGCTTGTATTTCATGAATTAATTTAGGCTATTCAATGTGAGCAGCTATCTTTTTAATTATTCAGAATTTCTGCATTTGAAAATTGTTTGGCCCAGACATTCCCCGAGATTTCTTGAGGAGCAGCACCTGCAGGCTTCATTTGAATTTGCCTCATCCTCTACTTGAAGGGATCAGCTCAGTGATGTGATGCTTATTTTACTGGATCGACCAAGCGGCCAAATTGCGGTTTGAATGAAAGCCAGCGCACCAGACCACAGCCAAGTGCACTCCTTCTCCCCAAGCCTGGCCAGGGCCATCAGAGGCCTTTCATAAACACCAGGATTTACCATCTCTTTCAGATGATGCATGATAAAGCACAAAAACAAACTTTCTATTAATCAGATCAGTCCTGCCTCTTTTCTTCACTCTTATTACAGCCCAAACCAAACAACGCACTAATGGATGAAGAAGCCAGAGAAAATGGAACATATGTTTTTTTTTTCTCTCTGATCAGGCAGGAAGGTGGACATGAGGAATGCATAAATGTGTGTTTGTGTATGTGTCAGGGAATTCCATGTCCAGGCACACTGTCATTCTTTATGGACGATAGGTTCATTCCATGATCCCATAAACCCCCACAACAGTTTCTCATTGATTTTACAATGTTAAACTTGGAATTCCTAAACTAAGAACTCCAAGTTCAACATTTTGATTGACATCATAAGATAAAATGCTTAAAATGCTATAACTGCAGTGGTATTCTTTGCAGTTATAAATTACAGCCTATACACCCAAATAGATTTTTTTTGGAATGTTCATTTTATGTGGACATTTGACGAGTGCAATTTAAATGTGTTTGTCTGTGAGGCTGATTAACTTGCTGGACATAAATTTGAGGTCAACTGCACATGAAAATCAAGACATAATCCATCAGATACACATGTTTAAATATACAGCGTGCAGACTGGACATACAAATCAATTAACATTACCAGTGAAGCACAGACTACCAGATTTAACCTGCTGCCTATTGTTAGAGAATGAATGCCTTGGCCTTTCTCACCTCAACATACTTACTGAGTGGCCTTGCCCCAGAGGCAGCAGAAGGGGAACACTGACAAAGCAGAATAATGTGGTGCAGGGCTGTCATTAACATAATTTTTTTTAGCAATTAATCTATTGTTGAACATCTATCTATTGTTTTTTGATTAGAAAATTACAGTGAATTCATTAAATATTTTTGTCCAAAAAATGTACTTGCATTTGTCTTTTAATTGTATTAACGAGTATATTTAGCAACAACAAGGACACAACAATTTTGAAAGCTCTCCCTGCCAATTGTGATTTTATAAACATGAATAGACAACACTGTGTTGTCCATTTTTGTTTTATTTTAAATGCTTCGCTATAAATTATACAAATTTTCTGCATCATCAATTATTTTGACCAAATGTGGAAGCCATGGTATGCTATCAAGGCTGACATACAAATACACACACACACACAAATGCTGTGTATAAATATATATGTCCTATTGCCGTTCCCAACTCTGCCAAGGACGGTCCCAAGCCCGGCTGAAAAGGAGGAGGTTTGGGCATGGGGTTATCGCTCATGGGTATCACCGGACAATACAACAGAGAATCAGATACACCATGTTTGCATTAGCAAGAAATTTAGAAGAACCCTGCAAGACGTCAGAGTGAGAAGAGGAGCTGATGTTGCGTCTGCCCACCATCTGGTGGTGGCCAAACTTAAGCTGAAGCTGAAGAAGAAGCAAATATTCGCATCTGCGAATAAATACATCCGCCTTTTCAAAGACCCTAAGATAAAAGAGCAGTTTAATTTGTCACTGAAGAACAAGCTTTAAGTGCCTCAGGAAAGTTTTGAAGAAGAAGGACGACAATGTACTCAGCAGGTGGCAGAGAGTGAAAGAGATTTTAAGATCAACATGCCAAGAATTAGTGGGCCCAGAGAAACATCAATATGAAGAATGGAACACAGCAGAGACCTTGACCAAGATAGAACACAGAAATGAGAAAAAAGCCACAGTCAACTACAGTAGAACTAGAGCAATGAAGGCTAAGGCTCAGGAAGAATATGCAGAAGCCCACAAAGTAGTGAAAAGGAGCATTAGGTAAGACAAGAAAGAGTGTGTGTATGGACTGGAAGCTGAAACAAAGCAGGCAGCGTACAGTGGTCACATGAAACAGCTATATGACATCACCAAGAGACTCTCTGTGAAGATCAGCAAGCCAAAATAACCCATCATGGACAAACACCAGAACACCATCACCAGCTTAGGCCTGCAGTTTAGCAGATGGGCTGAACATTTTGAGGAACTTTTGAACAGACCCCCCAATCCCCCGGACATCGAACCAGCCAGCGTGATATCCCAATCAAGTGTGAAAAGCCAAACAGGAAAGAGATCAGGAAGGCCATCACACAGATGAAGAATGAAGAAAGGCATTAAAAGCAGACTTGGATATGTCAGTGGAGATGTTGTACCCACTCTTTGAAAAGATCTGGGAGGAAGAAGATGTACCAGCAGATTGGAAGGAGGGATACCTCCTCAAGCTCCCCTAGAAAGGTGACCTCAGCAACTGTAGTAACTACAGAGTTATCACACTCCTATCTGTGCCAGGCAAGGTCTTCAAATGGGTACTATTGGAGAGGATGAAGGACAACACTGACCCACAGCTGCGAGATGAGCAGGCAGGCTTCCAACAGAGCAGATCCTGCACGGATCAGGTTGCAACGCTCCGCATCATAGTTGAACAGTCCATAGAATGGAACTCAAAACTGCACATCAATTTTGCAGACTATGAAAAAGCATTTGAGAGATCAAGAGACCCTATGGAAGCTCCTTTGGCAGTATGGCATTCCAGCCAAGATGGCCCAGTTGATAAGGAGCTTTTTTGATGGTATGTCCTGCAGAGTTATCCATGGATGGCAGCTTACAGACAGCTTCCAAGTGCGAACGGGAGTCCGGCAAGGATGCTTGGTACCCCCGTTCCTCTTCCTCCTCGACTGGGTCATGAAGAAATCCACCAGGGAACAAAGGTATGGAATCCAGTGGACTTTGTGGAGGCAGCTCGATGATCTAGACTTCGCCGACGACATTGCTTTTCTTTCCCACAGCCGAAAACAAATGACCAACCTAGTGGCAGCCACATCATTGGAGCTCAGCCACAAAATCCAACTGTTCAACACGAGTGTAAAGGTAGTCTTATTGTATGAAGGACAGGACAACCAAGAACACCACCAGGAAAGTTCAGACCTTCATCAACAATTGCCTTAGAAGAATGCCAACCTTTTGGAAAGGACCAATCAACTTACTGCTGAAAAATAAATCAGGAAGAGGAGATAGGGCACATGCTGCGCAAACCAGAAACCAGTGTGACCAGACAGGCACAGAAATGTGACTACCAGGGAAAACAGAAGAGGGGCCGTCCAAGAAACACCTGGAGGCACGAACTTGAGGCAGCCACCAACAAAATCGGTTACACCTGGAGTCAGCTTGAGAGGATGGCCATGGACAGAGAGCTCTGGAGAGCTGCTGTTAGTGGCCCATACCCCGACAGGAGTGATGGCAGCAGTAGTAGTAGTACTGCCAAAGATGCACCTATCTTACCACTGCCATCCTTCATCTTTACTCAACACAACATCACAGCATATTTTCCACTCTTTTCACTGTAACACAGAGGCAGTGCCTTGGTTACCTAATCAGCAAGAGAGATATGTCTGGCTACAAAACAATAAACTGAATAAATGCTTGTTAACATGGGTGTAAAAATAAATTGGTGCAAGCAACATTTTTAGAAAGATGCTCTGCAAAATTTTAGGAGTAACTGGACCACTGCAGCCAATGCTGACCATGATTTTGTTATTTTGCTCTCAACATTGCACCTGCCTCTTACTACCAACTGCTTATCGCACAGGCTTCTTTTGGTACTCTTACAATGTTAAACTTTTACATTAAGAGCTTAGCAGTTCAATTAATAAACAGATTATATGAGTGATAAACAGGTTATGAAACTATTCATCCAGGACCCAAGTTAAGAGAATTGTACTTGCAAACGTCTTGGCCTACAGCTTGCTGGAAAGCAACACAAAGGCTTGTCCTGCTTATTCATCCCTTAGGAGAAAGGCTTTCAGACCCATAGAAGTGATCATTCAGCCCTGAAGCTAGGTGGGGGTAGTTTACAGAGGGGATTCTGGATGATTACCTGTGAGCAGTGCTTGTTTGTTGGGGAGGAAGCAGACTAAAGGCAGGTTCAGGTTGCCTTCCCAGAGGGGGGTGGTTATGCAGGAAGGCTTATTTGAAGAACAGGTCAAGACGTGCTTCTTCGCAAGCTGATGACGGAGTTAAGCAATGCAGTCACAGGCAGACTGATGATGTTGCTCTTTCTCACGGTAGGCATAGCCAGAATAGTGCTAATCCTCTTTTGCTGCTAATGAAAAGCAGGTGAGCAATGATACAGAAGAGAGCTCACATATACACATGCACACCTCTGGCAAGAGGTAAAGTCTTAATGTGTATTTTCATTTGAGGGGGGTTGGGGTCAGAGTATTCTGTGAGCAACAAACCACAAAATAAACTTAGTACAACTAAAGCTATAACTAATTAAATCAGCCTAGCCAGATATATACTGGTATCTGTTTCTACACAAAGGCTTAAAACATCAGTGCACCTACAGACAGGCACAAGCTCATTGCACACATTTACCAGCACTTCACAAATGCTGGGCCCATATTGAGAGCCCTCATACACAGCATTCCTTTTTTGCCTGCTGGCTCTTGTCCCTTCACACTTGCCACACTGAAATTCAGCCACTTACATGTTTTGAGTCATCTGAAGAGTCTCTTACAGGCCTGTTAGAATGGGGGAAGTGTCAGGTGACAAAGCAGGGCCTGAAGTCTCACTGGGGGGCCTCCTGATCTCCTGCTACTTTAGCCTGTTGTCCACACAGCTAATTGGAAAGACCTTTGGGGTTCAAAGATTTGTGGTTTAATCAGTATTTAGCACCATATGGATGGGGAGGGACTCTCCCAACCTCCTCTGGCTTCTCTTTATACAAGACTTCCTGCTAAAAGCTGAAGACTATCAAGCCCTCCTTGGAAACTGAGACATTAAAAAATAGTAAGATATGCACATGCTATAAAATGTGGAAGCATTATTTGTTTTGAGGCATAGTATGGGAAGAGTAATATGCCTTTTAAACACACAACAAATGTGCGGCAGATTTCAGTTAAGCGACTTAGTCACTAAGAAGGGTTGTTTTTTTCCAAGGTATAGTAAATTCCACTTCCATTCCATATCTTGAATTCCAAACATACACTAGTGGCTGCAACCTGCATGTCTATATTTAATTACGTCTATATCACTTTCAGGCAAAAATATTGCCATCTTCAAACTCTTGTTCTTTATATTGGTAACTCACTGCCAGAGCTGTTGTCTCAGGTAGGCACACAGTAGTCCCTAATATGTTTTTCACACTGCTTTGGTGTTAGCAATGCCATGGTGTTAGCAGTGAGGGATGCCAGGTCTTTTACTCTGCTGTAGTAGAGGCAGAAATGGGTGCCAGGTCCTTCGCTCTCAGCAGCTCATGCTGAGGTATTTAACACACTTTAGACAGAGCTCTTCGGCTGGCAGGCAGATGTGCCACACTGAACACAAATGCAACAAAAACCATTCTGAAGATTTAGAAAGTTTCAATACAAATCCAAGTGTGAATAGGCCAGGAAGGGAACTAAGCTTAGCAGGTTGCAGGAGCACAGAGTCTCTTATGATGGCGCAGAAACCAGCTGCATCTGTTCACTTAGGAATGAGAGGAGGATGGTAGCATGAAACACAAAGCTTTCCCTCTCCATTAAAATGTAGCACCCGTTTTCCTGTTTACTAGGACTTCATCTGTGATTCAGTGGTTAGAGCTGAGAAATAATCAGACACTACAAGGTATGTTCTACATGTCTGAAAATGTTCTAGGCATAGGAGGTACCTATGTAGCTTTTAGTCATTATGGAATTCCCTGCATCTACTTCTCTTCAACAAAGTAATTAACTACCACACAAGGACATTTTGTGGCATTGTTTAGAGCAAACATAATCATCTCCATTTCACAATACTATCATCTTCTTTATCTAAGAGGATTTGAAATATGAGATGTAGTGATGGAGTTAGAAGTTTTGTCTCTCTGATTCATGGGTGAGTGTCAGGCCTGCTTCCAAACACAAACACATTCTCTTGCCCAGATTCCGTTCAAATCTAATGAGACATAAGCTTTTCCTTCAACACACATCCAAATGGAAAAAGTGGTGCTGCCATCCGTGGGTCTAAACCTGGCTGAGCAGGGAGCTAATATTTGAGCTCATAGTCAAACCACTAAATCAGCCCTAAGGCATCAGCTCCACGCAATGAGAGCTAAGAAGATATGGAAATAGTTAACAAGGAAGACATAAAGCATGCTGTTTTCTCATAAGCCTTGGCTGCAGCCTCTTAGGACATAAGCAAGCATTATTAAAGGGGAAAACTCTGTTTAGTTGTTTAGTTGACAGATAAGGATGTTAACGCCTGTTAGCATAGATGCAAGAATTGTCCAAAAATTGCAATGTCAAACAATGAGTATATAGAAAATAATTCATTCTCTGCATGAATCACATACAGACAGTTTCACTGTTGCATCTCCTCCACCCATCTCAGGAGGGCCTCACTCCTCTCTTCCACTTTGAGTTGGATTCAGACATCTACTTCCCTTGATGATGCCTTTTAGTTGTCAAAAGCAGAGTCCAACCACAGATAGTACATGAATGGATACTGTTTATGGCACATAGAGGAGAGATATCTTTATCTTCTGGGTCTCAGAGTGCATTTCTCTTTCAGTTAGCTCTACCTCTCCCACAGCACCAAGGAAGAGAGTCATCAGCTCTATCTTTGGAATGTGGAAATCTAATCTGCAGAACCCCCCAAGCCTGGGAGAAGACCCTCCGTGTTGACAGGCTGTCTCTTTGGATAGACACCTTGGAATTGTGGAGAATGCTAGGGGTTTGTGATAAACCCTGATTAGGAACTGGTCTCAAAGCCTTGTCTTTCCACACCTCAAACCCTCACCAGGACTACCCAATATGTGTAGAATAATTTCTTGATATTGGAATTACAAAATGCAAAACATGTACTGGTAAACCCTTAGTGTAACATGACAGAGTGGCCTGCATTATTTGGACCAAAACGTTTAGTTTTTAGAACACAGTGGGTCATCTTAACACTTAACGTATGATCACAACTCAAAATAATATGTGTGACTGTTTAGAGGGTTTATTTGGATATTGAGGGATTTTGGTATTTGTGATCAGGGGCGCTGCCAGAAATCTTGGGCCCCATGAAAGATTAGAATTTTGCCCCCCCAATTTATTAAGATAATATTTCTAACCCCATGTCAGTTCTGCCGCAGCAAGTTTTACTTTAGGTAAGCCTACTTCAGCTCCATTTTAGCAAAGCAATGGAACACATGCTACAGTTTCACATCAAAGCGTATTTGCTCATCTTCATGTGAAGTATCTCAAAATTCCACATACAAAGAACAAAGAACAAAGAAACAAAGAGGGATATAAAAAGGAATGCTTTTGAAAAGTGAACAGAGTGAGCCTCAAAGTTGCAAAGTTGTTGAGAGTGACTGAGACTTCAGTCCTGGCATGCAGGGCTTACTCTCATTATAGCAATCCACCATAATCTACAAAAACACACACACACACACACACATCAGAAACCTTTGTTAAA
The DNA here is from genome assembly GCA_037832545.1 of Rhabdalestes septentrionalis. Classification (NCBI taxonomy): domain Eukaryota; kingdom Metazoa; phylum Chordata; class Actinopteri; order Characiformes; family Alestidae; genus Rhabdalestes; species Rhabdalestes septentrionalis. The sequence goes on from JBBMFX010000021.1 coordinate 7,095,348, forward strand.
GGCCACATTGACCCCATTTACACCTAAGTACTTAATACATCTTGAATCAAGACTACTTATGGATGAGGCCAGGCCACATGAAAAGCCAGGTGTAGACACATATAAAACAGATATTAAATCAATCACTGAAACCACTTCAGGAAGTGAATTAAGACACGTGTTATACCAGTGTGAATAAATACATTTCTTTAAGGCACAATCAACAAAAAACACCCTTTCTAACACAGGAAAGCTCCATCCACTTATAGAGAGGTTGCCTGGTGTGGACGACACAGCAGGGTCATCAGTTTTAACATCTGTCTTTTTTAAACACTGACTCTGTAAAAATGTTAACTATGCAATTGAACAGGACAGAAAAAACTGAGGAGCAATATAGGCCATTTCTGTCCACCTGACTGGAGACATATCTGGCTAACAAGTGTAAATGTGTGTGACTAAAAACCTGTCAAAATACAGTCCAGATAATAGTCACATGGAGTGAACAGGGTGTAAATGGGGTCTCAGTCTGACTATGTATGGTCTAATTTCTAGCTTTCTCCTATAATAAAAAAATATTAATGAAGTGGGCTGATAGTCCAACTTACTCTCTACCTCTGTCAGTTCTTACTCTTCTCTCACTTTCCAGAGGAGGGGAGAGGATGAGCCGCCGAGATGCACGCATCAATGCTCTACTGCTAGTCCCATTCTTGTGGGGTGAAGGCTGCATTACTATTGCACGTTGCTGGGTTCTGGCTTGTTAGTGTGTGGCAATGGGCCGCTTATTTTTTACAGTGCTCACAGATGTTTCTACTGAATGGTGCTAACACACCACAGATGTCTGCCAGGAGTGTGCATAGTTGAACAAAGCCAGACTGTGACCTGCCATGCACATTGACTCAGAATGCATCTCAGAGTTATATATCTGAGACAAGAGAGTAAATCTGAGGCTACTATTGATGGTCTACTACCGACCTTTAAAATCAGCAAGAAAGTATGCAAACAGACAGATTATATTAGCAGATTCCCAAGCTTTTGACATTTATATGAGACAGAAAAGAGAGAGAGAGAGAGAGAGAGAGAGAGAGAGAGAGAAAGAGAAAAATGATGAGCATGAAATAATCCTGAATAACTGATGATTTGATAGATGGTAAATGAGTGGCATGAAGATGCATGCACTCGTTAATTAATGTTAAATGCAATTAGACAATTCTGTCTCTTGACAAAGATCATTAGGTATAACTTTGGGTTGATGATTTCTTCAGCAGCTGGAAAAGCACCATGGATAAATTGAGGTATTTAGGTGTCCCTCATACCTTAACATAAAATTCTGTTTCCTGACAGACCACATTTAACCTCATGACACTTCACCCAGGAAGAACATGTCCATTAGCTGGACTGCACTACGGTATTATTAATCAAGATCTCTCTTCATTTGGCATTGTGTCTTGACATTCTGCAACACTATACGATAACCTTGCAGGTCAAAAGCTAATAAATCTGGCTCATAAATGCTCCATGAAAGGAGGAGATGACAAGGAGCAGCAGCAGTTTCTTTAATAACAAGTGACAGACAGTGTATTCCTTTTTTCGAAGTCTCTTCTCCCAGTCAAATACTAATGTACACTGGGTAGCTTTGATGTCACCACAGAGCACTGCCACAGACTTCTGGTGACCAAATGTGCAACTTAAGAGTGGTCAGTGATTCATATGTCCCGCCATGCAGAGTTTCCTTACTTCACAGAAAGCAGTTTACACACAACGAGGAGGGGATGGACACGTGATTCAGGTCTCATCCACAATTTCAGGTTTTTAAAAAACGTTTTTATAACTAACAACTTGGTGGCTTCTGTGTGTTACATATCATTGGGGTTAATTACGAGGGTTATTAACTGAATTTGACATGATCTGCTGCATTTTGTATACATATTAGTGCTGTCAAGCGATGAAAATTTTTGATCTAATTAATTACATGGTGTGGCAATTAATCTAATTAATCACATTTAATCGGACATACATACAGACATAACAAGAAGCAGTTATTTTTTTACCATTTATTATTGAATACAGGTATATAACTTGGGCTACAATGGTCATGTCACATATCACTGACTGAACCAAGCCTATGAATTAGGTTATAGTCTATATGACAGTTGTAAGTTTTGATGAACTACGTCTCCCAGCTCTCTCTCACACACTCCGCCCTCAGCGCTGAGACTCCGCCCCTCTGGAGGCCTGGATGAAGAAAGCTAATATGGCTATTTCAGCTCACTTTTTCCTCTCCTGCTGCCTCTAGCTCGACCAACACCTCTATTAGCCATTTTGTGTTTTTTTTTCTTCCAAATCTCACTGAACTGAACCGCGCTCTCTGGTTGATCACGCAGCAGTGATCTGAGACTGAGGATCTGAGGTTCCTCTGCTGTTTACTCCAAACTTTGACCGGGAAGATGACAAAGATTCAAATGCGTTAAAATATTAACGCGTTATTTTTTCTGTGATTAACTAATCTGATTAATGCATTAAATTCCAAGCCCTAATACATATATACATATTTATTTTTTTTCTATAACGCTTTAAAATAAATTGATCACGCAATTAATTTGAAAATTAAATGCCTCTCTGCAATGCAGTACCACACTATTATCAGTGGGGGCAGTATTACGCTATGCCAATGAACAGCATGCCAGAAGAACAAAGCACTTCATGTGGCAAATGCTGCTGCTCAGTCAAGCTAGCGATGGAAGATAAACAATTTTTATTTGAGTTACACCAGAGGGGGATTTAGACAAGACAAGGGTAATGTGTGCTTTGCAAAAGTGAATTCACTTACCACCAAATCACTACATCCCTAGGATATCACCTCAAGGTGAAGCATTCCGGTGTGGCAGTTATTTAAAGCTATGATTTTGTCTTAACACAAAGATTCCCTCAGGTTCGAAAAATGCTATGCATTTTCTATTCAAAAGTTTAGTTTTTATCTCACAGCTCTTACAATGTGACAGAGTTCGGGAAAAAATCAAATAAACAAAGCATTCTTTGTAAAATTGATGACTTTGTGTGTTTATTAGATATTATTTATTGGGTTGACCCAGAATTGCGATTAATCATGATTAATCGCGATAAAAAAAATTCCAGGTTTGCGATTAACTAGTTAATATAAATGAATCGCTTTACAGCCCTAATATATATATATGTATGTATTTCACATTTCTCTTTAGTCTACATAGAGCATGTTCAATCACTTGAAAAAAAATTCCAGTCTTTTACTTTAGAACAATATAGAGGATCCCAGAAGTGTCCAGATCTCTTGGAAGTACTGTGTGAACTACAGATTACTCAAATGGAAACGTGGACCTCCTGAAAACAATCAGCTGGATTCACTGGCCCCTAACCAATAGACGTGATCATTGAAATTAAAAGCCTGCCCCATGAAGTATTGATCTTTCTCTGCAGAACTGGGATAACAAGGCATCAATCAAAGTGCTCCCCTTCATTTGTTAGGAGAGTTCAGAACACTGGAGAGCTCTGTGCATGCTACAGAATGTGGGGTTTCAGCTGGATGTGTATGAATGAAAATGTGCACTTCTAAGCGATTACTGCACATGCTAATGCATACATGCAAGAATTACATGTTTGTTCCCTAAGGACTTTCACTGTAGCTTAAATGGCACCATATGAGTCCTGATCAGTCCTTTTTCTGAGTTCCATACTGTAAAGGGAGGGTGTAGTTTGTGTGCAGCTACACTTCCTCAGCCCACACCTAAGTCATCGCTGAGGCCTCAGCCATCTGATACTGAAGCTATCAGGCTACAGACAAAAGCTCTGCGGACTTTCCAGAGACGATCCAAAGTGTAATGGAGATTGAGAGACACACAAACAGACATGAATGTTGATAATGAGCCTGATACAGCCATATGGCTCATGTCCACACACTGTTAACAAAAAGGTGGCAAACAATCAACATAAAATAACAACAAAAAAAACACGTTGCTTGTACAGAGATCCACATTGTGTAATACACAATAATTATCTCAGTAAGAGGCTGGCAGGAGAACAATCCACCTTGTCATTGCAGAGCTCAATGGGAATGAGTAGTTAAGGCCACTGCCATGTACCTGACATTTTCTTTCAACTACCAGCACAGGCTTCATGCTAGGATGAGGGGAAACACAAACATGAAGAATGAGGAAAATATGAGAAAGTGGTTTTACATGTGAGGTGGTGAATTACATTCACACTAGGTTCAGAATGGCAGTCACTTTTATCTAGTTCAGTGGCATTTCAGACCTGGCACAGTTCAGAAGAAGAAAGGTCAGTGTGTCAGTCAGCACATTCTCCCAGGAAACCACTATAAACCTACAAATTATGCTAATAGGAACAATCAATCAATCAGATTCCCAAACACTAGAGCATTAGAAAGGTCAATGTTTCCTACGCACATTGCCGATTTAAGTTAATCTAGAAACCTGTGGATATTATAAGTGGATCTATTATCCGAGAAAAGCACAGGTCACTTTAATGCTGGCATTCAGATTTGAAAAAAAGAAGTTTAACTTTGATCAGTTCCAGCAAGATATATGTCAGGGTGCATCAAGACAAGAGAGGCATAGTATCTAACAGTTGGAGTGGAAATGAATTAGAAACCCATGTGGACTTCCGGGAGAATCCCTCCTGCACTGGCAGATTACTTAAAACAGGAAACAGTAACACCTAATTTGTCTGGCTACAAAAGCAAAACAACTGCATTTATTTACCCCTTGTGGAAAAATGAAGGTGTTGGAGAAGAAGACGCTGTAGGTTATCGTTGAACCAGTGTTAAAAGAAAGCACATGTTTGGCCTCACATGAGAGGTGGCTGGGAGAGATATAGACAGTTTTGGGCTGACACCAACACTGTCCAGCCAATGCCACAGCAAAGACACATTAACAATAAGTGTGCAGTGCTTTCAGTGCACCATCAAAATTTTATGAAGTGGTCACTGGCCATCTAAACACAAGAAAAAAAAAACCTGCTAGTTATATTATAAAATGATATATATTTCTGGCCTTTTTATCTTTTTATCTGTGCCAGCTCTCCAAATCTGTGCATTTCCAGAAACAAGCGGCAGAGATCAACACCATGAAGCTGTCTGCCCAAAGATCCCCCCTGCTTCAAAGAGAAACACACAGAAACACGAAAAGTGGCTATATGCATTCATGTGAATGTGAATTTCTGCGTGTCTTTGTGTGGGGTGTCTACCTTGGCCCTTGTGTGTGTGTGTGTGTGTGAGTGTGTGTGTGTGTGTGTGTGTTTGTGTGTGTGTGTGTGTGTGTGTGTGTGTGTGTGTGTGTGTGTGTGTGTGTGTGTGTGTGTTTAAAATCCTATCAATGTCACAAAGGTCACGCTGCCTCAAGATAACCTAGAGAGATTGCTGTGAGATTCTGGGATTTTCAGGCCCTTTATTTTGTGATTAGGTGTCACTAGAATTTCATTGGTGTCACAATGAAGCCTTTTATGTTCTAGGCACCTCCAGGTTTAATAGGCGAATCAGTGTATTCAGCATGAATGTAAATGGGGTGAATTTTCACTTCACAAAGCTCATTCATTCAAACCGTAATTGTATATATACCATCCCCTTTTCTACATGGGAGGAATTTTCTCCTTTTTTGTACTGTGGTGTATTTGTAATTCCCACAGGAAATCCCACAGGGATCGAAGGTTTCTTTTTTGTGTCACAGCCATCACTGGGACGGCAATTTAGTGTGCTGTTCAGGCTTGCGGTCTATCTTATTCGGGTGAGTTATGTTTGAGGGGACATTTGAAGTCTCAAGTCAGCAGCAACCATCAGTGCACTGACAGCAACCACAGTGAGGAAACAAATGTGTCCAAACACTGCCTAGACAAATAAGTAACCATGTTTACTGGTACCATGACAACTGTTCCATGAATAGCCATGTGCATGTCGACCGCGCTAAACATCAATTTGTGAGTTTCCTATACAGCCATAATCCTTTAAGCACTTTCGAATATTCCCAGCACATCAGAAATGTGCACCAGAGCAATGTTTCTCAACCTTTTCAACATTAAGGCCCACCTGTCTATCACAGCATGTTGCCCACCTGGCTACATTAGACAATCTTATATAACCAATTGCGGACCAACGGTCTGTCACAATTTTAGATTCACGGCCCACTCGAAAAGCTTCGCGGCCCATCAGTGGTCCCCGGCCCAGTGGTTGAGAAACGCTAAAATGAGCCAGATGTAGTCCAACAGACCACAATATACAGCTGTACTGGAATAATGACTGCTGTGAACACTAAATGGTCCATGAATATGAAAGTCTGACAGCATACAGACCATGCCACATCATTGCACGACTACAAATCGAGTTAATCACCAGGATTATTTGTGCATTTAGGATCATCATCCCGTACCATCCAGACTCTCAATGGCTAACCGCTATCATGGTCATTGTACATCATGGGAAAATATCGTATAGTAGAGGGACAGATTCTAAACATCCTTAGATGATACCACACTTGTGGTCTTCAGAAAAAGGGGAGATATTTTGCTGGAATGTGAATCAATATTATTCATATAATTATACTCTTGTTTAGTAGAGGAAAATCTAATTTTTCTTGTTTATGCTTTCACTAGGTATGAAAAAAGAGATTTAAATGTAAACGGAATATATATGTAAGCGATTATGAAATTCATTAGGCAATTAACAGCTAAGTACTAATGTTACTTTTAGTGGTTCATGCAATGCCAAACTGGAGTTGATTAGAGATGACATTTTCCTTTCTAGCACTGTGATTCTCAGGCTCTGTGCTCAGGTCAGTGGGGGCCTCTTTGTTACGGTGATGAGGAGCTGAATGGGGCAGTGAGGAGCAACAAAAGCACCACTTTTCCTGGGGCACGCAGAGCTTGGGCTGCATAACCATGCCCAGTGATTTTTCTGTACAGGAAACTACAACAAAGGCCTTTTTAAATACACACAATTAGCCAAGCAGTCAAGGGGTATGCGTGAGCAGTCTCACACTCAGACAGTCATGCACCAGTGCCTGCGTAAGCACTTCTCAAGGTGTTCAAGTGAAAAATCCACCCTTTGTGAGATACAGCAATATGGGATTAGCATGTAATCTACATAGCAGAACATATGAGGATTTAATTCAGCAAACTGAATCTATGATCTGACATTCTATTATATAAATAAATGTTAAAGGACTGGTTCGGCAGAGAGAAATTTTTCACTTACCACAGATGTATTTGATCGGCCTAGAAATGTTTAGTTTAAATTTTGCTTCTTTAGTTTAGAACTAGGCCTTTAACGCTAATGTTGTTAAATGCCAGGTGTCAACCAAAATGTTTCTGTAAATGCAACCCCCAAAATTTCTCTCAGCCCGCTTCACATTTCATTCGGGTTTGTGAATGTGGATTACGACCCAGTAAGACAAACTGTGAGCTATATTAATGAACAAAACTAACTTAAAGATGAAAGTTATAGGCACCTATTTTGACAGCACTGTCTCATTTCACACACCAATGCAGGATGTGGAGTGCTGATCTAGAATCAGTCTTCTGCCTTCTGGAGCTGTACAGCCTGAAATGGCTGCCTGTAGTTTTTTTAAGCCTCTCATGCCTCTCAACCATAACTGAGGTGATTTAGTGTCATTTTGTTTAAATCATTTTTTTGCTAAAATATTACTGTGGGAATAAATTGGAATTAAAAAGTTAGTCTTCTTATTTTGCATCAGTTCTCTTCAAAGATGTTTTTTTGTGTTACGATGTCAGACCTAAGATTTTTCATAATGATGGGGTTTTATGTATGATAATCACACACAAACACAGGTTGGAGCTGCTTCTCCAACCCAGATTCTGATCACTTTCAGAGTTTGTGCTTTTTGTTCACTCACACAATGGAAACACCAGTCATGCATGCACTGCCATTGCTCCACAGCTCCAATGAAGTTAATTTTACTGATGTACACAAACTTCTCACATAAACAGAGAGATGAAGAGCAGTTTTATGAGAACGAGCAGAGCGTTTTCATTCCTGCCAAGCCAAAAGCTCCTCCCTGGGCTGAGGTGAGGTGTTAGATGCTTGTGCTTGTGCTTGTGACCGCAAAAGTGTTCCTTGTCCCCACTCAGAGAAGAAGGTTTTTCTTCAGTCTACTTGTACATGCTGTCTGCATCAATCAGGGGAAAAAAACGATACAATTGTTCTCAAAGATGTGTTTTACCTTTGCTTATGACAGAGAACAATGGCAGAACTTTAGCTTGAAGTACCTAAACAGTAATTTCACTGCAATCTCACCAGGGATATGTGCTCAAAGAAAGAGTCGTGCACTCTTTCATCAAAGCTCATTTGGCTAAGTGGTGTTTTCATACAAACCCCTTAACACTGGCACACGTAGCTTGCTGATGAGCCTCTGGAGAGTATGGCACATGATTCACTATCAGACACTTCACATATCACACGGTTAGCATATTTTTTCTCAAAACAATATCAGCACACCCTGTAAAAATGCCTGTGGGTTTAAAACAGTAACGAGTCTATGCAGAATGTTCTCTCCATTTCTCTCATGTTCCAACCCAGTGCATCAACTCTTCTGCCTAGATGGGTGAATTTTTTGGCAAACATGCTGATTCAATTAGCACCTGAAAGAGAGTAGGGTCCTCAGTGTAATTATGTCATCTGTTTTCAGGCTTTCTAATTGGAGAATTCTGTGAGGCCATTTGTTAAGGGGGGCCTTTAGCAGCACCTGCCTGAGTTCTGTTCAATATTCTATTAAAATTCATTTTTCTTCCAACCATTCTTTGTGGTGAATAGACTTGGCAGGTTGGGGATTCAGGCCTGCTGCACAGTGCTGCCTTGGACTGACTGGATGGCTCCCCTTTACCCACAGCAACTATTCTGGTTGCTTTTATCCAAACAGCCATCCTTTCATCATAACAGAGGATCAACAACACCATACAAACCATTTTAACATGCAAAAATAAACTTAGGCTTGAAGGACAGCTTTGCAGTTGTTTTTCATCTGCAAAAATTATTCATTTGGTCAAAAGACTAGAGCTCACTGACTGTTAAACAATGAACTGAACTTAACGTTACAAATCTTCGTTGAGTAGAGCCAGCAGCTAACAGCTGATGCCCTGAATTACCACACAAAAGGCTGGCACACACAGAAAAACATAAACTTATTCTGACTCTAAAAATAACCCAACCTGGCTTCAGACTAAAAGCTAACACTGAAAAGTGAATAAGTTGTCCTTTGTGCAGTCAAGTCTCATGGGAGGATTTTACAGTGTGTTCCAGAAACGCCGTATTGTATGTAAAGTGTATTTTAACATTTAAAAATACCTTTTTATCTATTAAAAAAATTACACATTGAAATATTGACAGTTCTTACGCATATCCACAACTTTTTACATTCAGATCATGGTAAAATTTTGGCTGAATAATTATCAAATTTGATTGAATGTCTGTGCTTGTTTTACATGAGCTATGAGAGAGATGTAATTCATACTTCATATACCTTTTCATATACCGAGCAGCTAAATTTGAAAAAAAAATGCCAGTTTGATCATTTTTCACACACAGTGACCAAGGCACTTAAAACATTCCAAATACTTCTTAAACATCTCAGAGAGTGGAGGAGTCATTACCCTGAGCCGGAAACACATCCCCACAGGGTTTAGAGCAGTGTTTTCAGCATGAGTCAGCAATTCATAGTTGTGTGAGAGTTGTGGTGATTCATTACCATCAACCTCTAGATCTTAAGATCAAATCTGTGCCTCCAACTCTGTCAGACCCCACCAAAGTCCTGATGCATTTTCCCTCTCCTCAGGTTGAGAAAAGCCAGAAATAACCAACTGCTGGATTGCACATCAGGTTTCACGCGCATAATCTCCATTCTGCAGTGTAACGAAAGCAGTAGAACACACTTGAAGGCATCATGGTAAACATTCCATTTTCCCTTTAATATTGCATGATCAGATTACACACTGTAGATTTGTTCAAAGCACTTCATTTTAGTCTCAGCCTAATAAGTTTTAGTATGAGGAGAAGCCTGCATTCAACACCTAAGGGCTGTTTAACTCTTAGAAGTCACACATACACTATAAAAAATAAATGCTCATGTTCTTGACTTGGACACACGTTCTAGGAAAGATCCTGAATTGTTATAAAACATTTATTTTAGGAAACCTTACATTATAGTCACTCTTTACACTTTAGGATGATTCCTCACACTTGCATGTTTAATTTGCAAAATAATGATCTAAATCACCAAGGTCATATAGTGAAGAAAATGTGGCTCTTCTGTGCCGCCCTACCTTCAGTTCAGTCACAGTTTTTTGTTGATGGTAGAGGGGTGTGGATTGACTGCAGCAACTAGGGGTTAAGGGTCTTGCTGAGGGACCCAGTGGTGGTATGCTGAAGGTAAGATTCGAACCCATGACCTCTTGGTGCAAAGGCAATCTAAAAGTGACCAAATCTAAAAGCTCAGTACCTAATTAAATAAAGTATTATGTAAGTGCACAAGAATATCTTAGAAAAATCCAACAATAGCTCACTTCTTCAAAGGGTTAAAAGAATACAAACAGAGCAGGCCCAGTAAGATTTATAATGGCAGCAAGAGACACTCCTGAACATGTGTAGAGCCACACATTTCCACAGTAAATTAAATGAATGAGTCTGCATGTGTGAAAGTAGAGATTCAAATTAAAATCACACAATCACCTAAATCTGGACTGAAATTACACTACAGATATCTGAAGAGTCTTTTTAAGTTTGTATATCCGAAATAAGAATTATGATTAGTTTTCAGATATTTGAAAATAAATTTTCTCTTAGTAATAAATGTATTTCAGATATCTGTATTGTTCATTGTAGATAGGGAAAACGTTGTTTTGGAGATCTAAAAGTGAAAACCCGATAGACATGAATGGGGGAAAGGGACATCATTTGATCAATTTGATCTGGGAAGAATGAGGCTTGAGATATTAGTAATGTTCATTGCAGAAGAACTTTGTTTTGGATTTCTGGAATTCTTGACTAAGAAGACCTAAATTATGGATATCAGACATGCATAACCAGTCTAACTATTAAACGTTAAAACGGCTTGCCATAGATATCAGCCATTAAGATGGAGTCGGTGGCCATGGTAGACACTTGCGGTAGGAGAGTGGAGAAGAGAGAGAGGAGGGCGAGAGAGCTGGGGCAGGGAAGACCCTGTCTCCTGTAACATTCTCACATTCACAATCGATCTCTCGAGAGCGTGAAGTCTTCAGCAGTAAACAGTGTGTGTGAGTGCATTTTGTGACATTTTTGGGATAAAAAAAGTTCTATATATTTTATATAATGTTAGTATGTTAGACACGTACTATATAAACATATGGGTTTATATGGGACACATGGGGGCTCAGGTCTTGTCATTATATATTTTTTAAAAATGTGTCTGTTGCACATAATCAAACCTCTCTAGCTCTACTCCAAGTAAACTAAATTTAAACTCAGCAGCAGTATTTGATTTCACAGCCATCTTAATGTATATCACTCAGCAATGCTGGCAAAGATACAGATTAACACGCACTGCATTCAACCCCACTTACTGAAAATATGAATCCCCTCAAAATCTTATTGGTTACCCTACATCTGCAGAGTCTGTATCAGAGGCTCTATTGGTTAGACCCCTCTGACCACTCCCACCGATTTCACCATTTTGTGCCCCAGTTTAAGAACGTCTACACAGCCATTACAAAATAAATGCTAATCTGTCATACTGTTGACACTTCTTTTTAAATAAATTGCAACCTAAATTAAATAAATTACAGTTAACAGAAAAACTGCCTGCATAGAACAAATTGTTCAATGTTACTTTCAAGCTAAAAAATAATAAGACTCAAAAACCAATACTCACACATTCACATTTTTAATTAACAAATGAGGAAGAAAAAAGAGGGCTAACTATATATAATGTCAGTATACAGCTCAATCTTTATAGACAATGCAGTGAATTCCGGAAGAAAATGAGTGAGCGATGTTGGCTAAGCCATTTAAATGTCCCATGTGCATTGCGTGTCGGCACCTCACCTAGTCAGCTCTGCTTCCATGAGACTAAAGCCAAGATCACACATAGTAAAACCATTTTCCCTGTACAGCAGGCTTTCTTTTAGCCTCAAATCTTTTTTGATGCTCAGATGAGCATAAGAAAGGAGAAGTGACTGAGTGAGAGACAGTCACGAAAGGGTTGCATTTAACCCCTCACTACCTGTGAATGTTCATTAATGCATTTGTAAACCACAGAACAATTTGTAATAATATTCTTTAAAATGTATAATAAAAAAACTATTTGTTGGCTTGATTTTAATAACCAAACTATTTTGTCTAAATTTAGGCAAATACAAATACAATTCAGCATTCGGTACCTTGCGGTATTTTCAAGAAGTGAGATCAAATGTAACAGCAAGGACAGTTATTGATATGTGCAGATATGAATCAATTTGAAAATAAGAATTAATATCATATTGTACCAATTCAATAAATAAAAACAACAAAAAAAAATTATACAAATTTTCAAAATATGGAACAAAAAACAAAAAAAACAGAACAAAAACAACAGTAACACCACAAATACATACATATCTATATGAAAGGTATTCTGTAGACAAAAATACTGGAGCACAAATGTATTTGCATAAATAAAAATATTTATAGTAGCATTATATATATTCGTGGAATTTTACAGTATACTGTCTTATTTCTCTTTCCTAATAAAATTGTAGATTTTTCACATTACTTAAACATTTATGTACAGAATATATGAAGATGTTGCTGTTGTTTTTAAATACTTTAAAACAAAGCAGAATATTGATTTACTTGATATGGTTATTCCCTATATAAATGAAACCATAAAACACTCACATTTATTGCTCTGAAACATAAATATATATTGTTTTGATTACTTCAGTAAACCATTCACTCTCTACATTTTGAAAATCTTCTCATAGCGATATGTGCACAACCACAAAAATTTACTTTTAATATTCAAATTACACTTTTAATGTGTAATAGTTCTGGTAATACCATAAGAATAATAATGCAAACAGTAAATTATGTGAAGAAATACAGGGTGTATATGGGGATGTTGAAGACTGGTGAGTCAGGTCAATTCAGCAGAGTGGAAAAAGACAGTGGGCTTTAGATGAAGTCATAAAGTTGCTTTATTTGTTTCCTGAGCGCATTTGGTGCTTATGTTTCATCTGAAGTCTTTATAGATTCTCTACAATATTTATGCTCAGGACAGATGGTTTCCTTTACATTACTGAGCCACTTTTTCAACGTCTCCTGGCTTAAAACTGTAATATATGATTGGATTATATTGTGATTGAAAAATTGTATGTTTCAGTCAAACCAAACGAATTAAGTACAAATACTACACACCGACATTATTAGCACAGGCATTATTCTTATCAGTGCAAATTAACATTCACCCTTTTTCTAGCTCAGTAAGGATCCTGTACAATGTTGGGTGTTGCTATAGCTGACAATTTTTTTTTTAATTAGTGAAAACACTTTTTTCAAAAGTGATACCCAAAATGCAATAAAATCAGCCTTACATTCCTAAAGGAATTCTTCTCATTCTTTGAGGGAGGATCTGGTTTCGGTTTACGGGCAGATCAAAACAGTATCCCTCAGATATCCAGTAGAACCAGAGTTTTGTGATTTGCCAGACTGCTTTGAAACTGGATGATTCAGGTTGGCACCCATCACCGCTCATTGTTTATGAAAACAAAGTTGGGTTGTTGGGCTATTAGCACCTCTTTATGTTGACTTCTCAAGGTGTGATTAAACATCTGTGAATGCAGATTATGAGATATGACTGCCAAACCTAAAGATTCCTTTTAGATACCGTATCAAGAACGAGAAACTGAAGAAACTAAAGAAGCTTTTTATCCAACCAATCAGCATTTTCCCTTTTAATAAGCTCATCAACAGCATTGTTCACTCTGTAAACTTACTAGTTTTATAATAGTTATTTTTAAAATAGTATTGTTTATTACTTACTGAATAAAAACGTAATAATAAGACTTAAGTTGATCATCATAAAACACTGCTTGAATTCTCTGTGCTTGTTTGGACCAAACAGCATTCGCTTTAAGGAGTGTGATTACTAACTGAATTGCCAAACTGCTGACCATAAGGTGACTCTATGAAGAAGGTGGAACTGATCAACTGGGCGCTGACACATTTTCCTTCCTCTGTGTCAGGACCAGTTACTCAAAGTGACCTCTCCTCCCCACCAATGTTTGCTGTCCCACACACGCGATCCTTCTCTTGGCTGCCGGCTCTGCGCTTGTCCTCCTTGCCGCTTCACTGCACCCTCTCATTGCATTACTTCTGCTATTCTAACTTTGCCATCAATTATGCACAAGAATAACTGAGGCCTGGCCACCAGGCAGGCATAAAGGAGTCATAAAAGTCTACATGATTCTAGCATCCGACTGCCTATCTCCTTTACCAGTGATACGAGTGCCAGGACGCAGAGCAGCCTGCTGGCACTTCCATTGCACACTTACCATGGCATTAACACGGCCACTCAAGCATCACAGTAGCTTGCCAACAAACAGTGACAAGGCTGACAGTTTTCCACTCTTTGAAGTGACACAGTTCACTCCAAATTTGCCGCATTTAATTAAGTACTGTTTCATTATTTCAATCAGATTTGGGGTAAATCAAATTCAGAGTTAGATGTTCACTCGGCATGAACGTGAAAAACTAGCCCCTTAATGTGCCTAAAAAACATGTTCCTGAGTAAATCATCCCAAATCTTACGAACCCATACTGCTAGAGAAAGAAAATGGAGGCAAGTATGGAAATGGCGCTTTGCACACCCCATACTACCTTGACAGGAGAAGGGACAGGCAGATAGAATGGCAAATAGATGAACTTTCAGCCATTAAGATTCATTTTAAATCTCACGTGTGTCAAAATTTATCGTGAAAAGGTACAAAACAATGTCAGAGTGCAAAACAGAAGAAAAGGAAAACACGTCAAGGCAAATGCTATACAGCTACAAGACAAAATCTTGACCATGACATTCCAATGATGGCCACCCTGACCTTATTTTCCCCACACTGCGTTTGAAGGTTTATTGGTTAGCCTTGACTCTGAGATCGCAAACAGCTTTTAATATTTCATAGATCCACAAACTTTCACAGAGCTTCAGAAATGCTGTCTTTCTGCAAAGGCTAATAATTTACACAAAGAATGCATACAAAGACCATGACAAATATGTTGCAAGATGCTGCTAATGTACAGGTCTGCCTGAGTGAAGCTGTTATCAGTGACCTTCTGTTCATTTTCCCTTTCCATGCCATTTTTTATCAAGGGAAAATACACTGCCTTTGTTCATTCGGTGACACAAACTTAAAGAGCTGAAACTGCCCTGAGAAGAAAGTTTAGAGGTATTCAGGGCAGGGTTGGGCAATTAATCGAAAAGTAATCGAAATCGACATTCAGAACTAATAATCGATCCAAATTTTCCAGATCGATTATTTCAATTACTTTCCCTTTAAAAACACGACCGAGTGTGGAGTCATAAAAATTATATTGAAAATAATTTTTATCAGTGAACTATGAAGGCAAAAAAAGAAAAATAAATAAATAAAATAATCGTTCATTAATCGTAACCGAGTTAAAATGTTCAATTAATCGAGATTTTGATTTTAGGCCAAATCGCCCAGCCGTAATTCAGGGTATTAAAATACTTCAAAAATTGCTTATAAGCAGTACTTTTCCAACACCTCTGATCCATCAGGTTTTAATTACCTGTACAGTAAAATTGTATTTATAATTACAGTCTTAAAATAAAGGCCAAAACTTGATGTCACAATGATTCTCCCGGTATTTTGCAGACTCAGTTGAAGGCCTACAAACTATAACTATTTTGACAAGACAGTGCTTTCAGTGCTTTGACAGAGGAACAGATTCAGATCGGTGCCGAAGCAAAAGATAGTGAAAGGGAGTTTTACCTGCATGCCAAACTATCACAGAACACTGCTTAGTTGAAACCCATTCTTCAGAGTCATCCCCCACCCCCATGATCCAAATGTCATTTCCATTATTAGTTCAGGTATCTCTTTTTTCAGAATCCACCATTTACCAAGGATGGTTGCATTCTGAATGATTGAACAAGCCTAAAATAAAAAAAGCGTATTCCTCAGTTTTCCAAACACTCACAGGGTTTCTCTGGCCCAGTCCCATTTGCTTGGTAACTCTTTCTAAGACAGTCATTTTTTATTTGTTTAGTCTGCCACACAAATGTGTCCTTCATTATTTTCCATAGTGGTTAAACGTGAAGTAATAAAGAGAACAAAGCGACCGAGCTCGGCCACCACTTGGCGCTTTTGGGGCAATACAATGTGCAAAGCAGTCGTTACCACATGCAACATTTTCTACCAGTGCTCTTCAAGCGGGCTTAGCAAACTTTAGGGTCCTTTCAAGAACATTATTAAGGTCTTAAGGGCCTGAGGCTGATGAATATGAATGACCGGTTAGGTTGCGGCTCACTGGAGGGGAGAGGGTAAGGTGAAGGGGTTCAGAGGAAGTGTTTTGTGTCTTCAAACAATGGGCCGATAACCTCTTAAGTCCTTTAGGGTATCCCTGTTAATACCTTTACCCAGACCTTCAAAGACGCAAGAGCAGCCATTTCAACACTCAAGTATGAGCTGTTTACCAGGAGTAAATATGAATGGATGAAAAATATCTTTCAGCAGCTAAGGGCCCATGAGAATGAGGGATCACCAAGGCAACCCAAACAACATAGATTCAGTACTTCTTATTTAAGTAAAAAGTAACACATTCTAAAGAGCATGACAAATATGTATAAACAGTACTGTGCAAAAGTCTAAGGCACCTGAGAAAATTATGCTTAAAAGCTGTTTACTGCTGGACATTGTGTTAATTTAGTGTTAAAACACTGACATTACAACAAATACAAACAACATTAATACAGTAAATGGTGGTTTTTATATATGGCAAAGTGTTTCTAGACCTCTTTCCTCATGGAAGTCCAGTTTATGTGTTTTTGGTAGCAAAAAGAAGGCCATTGCTGTAACCACAAAGGCATGCTTCTTCTACACAGAAAGTGTAATATGTCATTACAGGTCTGTGGAGTCACCATGTAAATCAAATCAAATCTTGACTGAAATGATTTGAAAATGAAACTGAATGGGAAAACAGGTTTATCATTAACCCCCCACATATTAGTGTAACAAAACAAAAGAGGAACAAGTGACTAGGCACCTCTCAGTGTGTAAGGGTTCACCAAACAGCAAGATGTGCGAGTTACACTGCAGGAGGACCAACTCTTGACAGAGATCATCCTTCTGACACCCCATGTCCCATGAGACGGTTCCAGCACTGTTGGCTCAGCTTATATGGGTTCTTTAGGAATGGACTGTGGGACAATAGACTTGGGGCTCAACAATTTAGGGCTCCCCACTTCCATTCTCCTTTTGCCTGTTGGGGCTGTGCCACCTCCAGACTGTGTCTTGTCCCTGTTGTATGGCCCTTCATTTTCTTAGACACAAGCCCGATGGCATGCCCTTCCTATGTGTTCAAGCTTGCATACTTTAGACACTGGCAAAGATCCACTAAGACACTAACAATGGCACCCTTTCACATCGGTTGAGTACTGGCTGGAAGAGGACTGAGAGCCTAAAACTCAGTAAATATTTGTGTGCATTTTTATAATTGAAGAATTAAAATGGAACAATTCACCAAGAAGTTACAAGTGTCTGAAAGGGGAAAAGCAGGGTAAACATGAGGAACAATACTAACCAAGCACTATACAATACCACCAAGCAGCTATCACAACATCAACTGGCCACAAACCACAAAAAACACAGGGTCTTTGTGTTTGAATGGGGATTAAAACTGAGCTGGTACATAAAGTAAAACATTTAACCATGTAACGAAGAATCAGATCCAGTTGTTATGAGGTGGAAAATCACATTACAGAATGTACACTTCGCAGGCATTTAAAAACTCTTGCTCACCAAAAATGAAGCAAGTTCACAAAATTTAAAGGGATATGTGTTTCGCATCTCTTTGGGAAAAGTTGAAAAGCATTATCTCAGATTAAAACAGCACCATGGAAAAGTTTTTGTAGAGATCTTTCTTTCCCAGCTGTTGAGAAATTACACCTCTTACTTGAAACTCTTAGATGGGAAGACATATCGACTTTCATGGCACCGCATCCACAAACGGCCAGAGGATTAAGACTGGCACTCAGTACTGATTTTCAAATGATCCATCCCATCTGCAACATTTCATTTATTTTTTCAATTTTTTAACGCAAGCTGCTTTTCATACAAACACACTTCAGCAAATTCCATAACAAATAACAATCACTCCAAATACATTGGGAGGAGAAATATAGAAGAAAAAATAATGAGTAAATAGGAAGATAAATCCAAAATGTATTTTCTCTGTAAATAACTCTATTCTGAAATAATTGGTATATTGCTATTCTGAAAAAGAAGTAGAAGGCACTTAAGGAAAAGTTGAAAACTTAAATTGACCTGATTTATATTTAAAACTGGCACTGATCACATTTTCTAAAAGCTTTGAAACCCATTGATGCTTGAGAGACCATATATAGAGGCAAAGGGAGACTTACATGTGAATGGCTGAGCTGCTAAATTCCAAACTAAAGGGTTTCCTTCTAAATCCTCTAAAGAATTGCACTACAAATAATAATAAAAAAATAGAGATTGCCATTTTATTCCTACAGAACATTGCTCTCATGGTTATGTACTATGCCTGCAACTATTACCAATGTTTTATTTTTAATGGTCCTTTTGCTAGAAGAAACATATTCAAGTATCATATGACAGTCCTTTTAACACTAACTTGCCATTTTTTACCTGTATCTTTATTCAATACAAAAAGAACTGGTCTTTAAGTGTAGATAAACCATTAAAAACTGCAGATAAATGTATTCCGATTGTAATCACCAGCTTAGGTACCAGAATTTCACAGACTGAAACTTAGACATGGTCTCTTGTAACACTCTCTTAATGCCTGTAACTTCTGCATGTTATTGAGCTATATTCAAATAAGAAGCAGCAGTCAAAATCCAAAGCATTCTATCTGAAAGCTTGAACAGCCACTCACTGAAATGCAAATCTCAGGAAATGACTTTTGCACTTTTGGATAAGACCAAAATTATGTAGATGTTCCGAAGTCTTGTTCGAAGAAGTAGGTCACTCTCTTTGGTAATGAAAACTGAAGAGAAAGTGTGGAATTTGAAGGATACAACAGACCAAAATCACTGCCTCAAGGTCATGACAGACCTTATACAGCACAGTGTGATATTGATTAGACCACTGGGCGGGTGTATGAATGTGAATGAGAGACATTCATTTACAGTAACCCCTTTCTTCATCGAAGGGCCCGCATTCTGCCTGGACAAAACCTAGGCAGGGTGCCTCTAACAAACACTCAGTATCTCCATACAGTCCCAGCCCTGCATTACAGGCAGTGCATTCCCTGAGGCTGCACCCTCACCAGAGCGCAGCACAGCCCGGTCGATGGTTAACATAGGTTCGGTGCTGTTAGAGTTGAATATGTGAGCTCGGCATGCAATTCCCTCTCACAAACATGCCCCCAGCTGGGCAGCAGGCCCTGCTGAAGGCCACTCTGAGCCTCGGCCATTGTGCTAGCTCTGCAGGGGCTGGGGCACAGGGCACAGAGAGAGCCCCATAGCAACTGAGCAGGGAGAACTGGGAATGGGAAAGAGCTCATTTTCAGAGACAAGCCACAGGCTCCTCCAGAAGAGAAGGGTACTACGCCTGCCATTTAAAACATGTTCTCAGGGCTGAGCTGTTGTATCACAGATCCTGTGTGTCAGAGCCCCCATAAACATGTGAGATGCTTATAATCATATTGACAAAGTGTAAATATATCAGCACAAACTCTGCACTTTCCTGGACAATTAGGCCAGTAGGCAAGGTCAATCTGCACCGTGGAACATTATCTTTTTCATAACTTCAGGGGTTCTGAATCACGAAACCATGCTTCTCGGAGTCTGGTTGCGACTGCTTAATCGGGATGGTTTTCCTAGACTTTGTTCCTTAATACACATGGATACATGCTTAAATTAACTAACATTTAAAAGGGTAACACAAAATCTCACCCACAGCCATATGAAGGAATAAAACTGGACAGCGGTCAATAGAGTGTTGGACAAGACAGTGTTGCATTAGACAAGTGGTTTCTGGGCTTTACAATAATTCATCTGTGCTGTATGAGGTAATTATATTAACTATTTTTAAATATGTATAGGCCTAAATATAAAGTATAAAGTAAGTTCTATTGAACACGTGTAGCTGACAGGCAGTTCTTGTCTTTATTAAAATAATGTAGTTTTGTGATATGTACAGTGCAATGTATGAAGTCTCCGTCTCTGAGAGATGAACACACCGCGTTAGCCGGGCCCTTTAATGTCATTCAAAGAAGTAAAAGAGAAACCCAGACCCAGTTGGACGTCAGTGTGAATGTAAAAGTGGTGGCGGGGGACCTGAACGGGGGCTTGCCGAGCTGACGGACACTCACCTCGGGTTGGTGCGGTTCCAGTAGACGGCGTAACGATCCGCCACCACCTTGGAGGCCGGCTCCTGGCCCGACACGCACGTCCAGATCAGGACGAGGAAGAGCAGCGTTCCCACCTGCAGCATTGTTCAGGGTCTCGGGCTCGGTCCGCTATGGCTCGGGCTGCACCTCAGGCTCGGCCAGGAAAAACAAAAACGGACCCAACTCACATCAGCTGTCCTTCGAGCCGGGCTTTATTTAGTACTTTCACGTGCGCGGCGCGTCCCGGCCCCGGACAGCCGCATCAACCGCCCGGCTCCCGCCGTCTCCGCCAGTCGCGTCTGGCACAAAGTCCAGTTGGTGGAGATAATTCAATTTTTGTATTGTCTGTGCTGTTTCTCAACGAGTAGTCCCGTAAAAGAGACAGGGCATCCCGCTCCCTTTGTCGGCAGACTGCTCAACATTAAAAAAATATGTCCAACTCAAACCTGAAGCGCATTAAGCAACTTTACCCTGCGCAGGTACCACTTCCCACAGTCGTCAAAAAACAATAATATAAAAACGCTAAAGTTTGTTAATGCTTTAAATCGACCTCAGGTCAGAGAAGGAGAGAGATCAATATGCTGGAAGTGAAGAGGATGGGTTGATTTCTTTAGGTCCGGTC
>JBBMFX010000021.1:7116668-7135593 GCA_037832545.1 Rhabdalestes septentrionalis
TGTGTGTGTGTGTGTGTGTGTGTGTGTGTGTGTGTGTGTGTGTGTGTGTGTGTGTGTGTGTGTGTGTGTTGGTGGGTGGGTGTACATCACCACTTCCATAAACTTCCAAGGTCTAGAACACATGGGAGGGTAGCATTTAGAGAGATGGAACTGAGAAAACAAACATTTATTTAGCAAAGGACAGGGGCATGTGGACATTTAGGCTCACTCTGTTGTCCCCAGTGGTGGGTAGAGTAGCATAAAGTAGCTTAAATCAGATCATTATTAGGACTCAAGCAGACGTAAAAGTAGTCTCATGCAAATTAAGCTGAACAGTAACAATTAGCAGGAGACCAAAAAATCTAAATTTCCATTGTTTTTGTATGTACCTTTAAGTGTACAATTAAAAGTTAAATCTTAAAAAGGAGGGGCATAAACAACAGCTGAGGAGCCCAGGTACCGCACCAACAGAGCAAAGTGAAATCATGACACCACCCCACCCCCCAACTTTTCAAAATCTTTCGTTTCATTCCCCCCACTTTCCCCTCCTGGAGTACAGTTAAGACATAGAGTGCTACACGCACCTCCCGACCAAGAATAAACGCTAATAAGTACTAATAAAGTAGAAATTAATGTGCTTAGGCTGTAAATGTATGGTTGTAAGTGTATGGTTGGAGCACAAAGACACTTGAGCAAAGATATATTTGCTGTTGAATATCACCTTGAAGATGATTGTGTTAATGTGTAAATAGAACTTTAAAATATAATAAAATAAAATTTCAGACTCTAAATGAATTGTTCATTACGAATGTCAGGGGATTCCGTCAAAGTAAAAAAAAAAACAATTGTGTAAATGTTGTCAAACTTTGTTAAATGTAATTAGTGGATGAGGGTAACACATAAAACCTGCTTATATCGTTCCTGAAAAATAACAAATGTATGCATAAATATGGTGTTAGGTCACATATTTCATCAAATGCAAGCAAACAGAAATTGTTTTAAAGGGGAAAATGCCTTATTTAAAAAAGTTAAATCAGCTTTTTGCAAATGAAAGTGTTAAAATATGATTCTTGCTCAACTGCTCCAATGGGGAGGGGGAAGTAAAAATAACAATTATAATAATATGAAGAAGAATCATAATCATAATAATCAAAATAAGATGAAAAATAATAACAACAATAATAATAACACAAACAATAATTAACACTAATAATAGTTACACAATATTTTTTGACTACCCCGAGCCTCTCCCATATTGAAGGAGCTCTGCAGGGAGCAACAGAGAAGAGATTAAAAGTATGTGGACACAATCTTATTAATGCACATCATGAAAGGGCTTTCACTTCAGGCTCACCAGACAAGAGGTTAAAAAGAGGAGCTGGACAAAAGGACAAACCATCAGCTCCAGTGTACACAAATGTTTCACGTACATACACATCTACACACACAGAGTAGGTAAAAACAATTCCATGAGAGGCAACGAATTGTGTTACTGAGGGAATTTTATTCCAAAATTCCAAAATATTTTTAACTAATCTTGTATTCTTGACTCATACAATTAAAAAAAGACTTCTGTCATCTTGAAATTCATGAAGATTGGTGAGCATAGATTATACACGGAAATCATTAGCTATCAGTGCTTTCTAAACCTGGAACATGTGCCTCATGACCCTCATAAAAATATATTCATTCTGTTACCCATGGGGACACACTAACCTGTGTGTGTGAGTGCAGTGACAAGCACCCTAAGAGGACAGAATATGAGAATGGTGTGTGGGGTGCAGTGGACAAGAGGGAAGGAGAATGTAGGTGGAACATAAAGAGTGCCCAGAACGGGAAAAGAAGATGAATTTTGAAGCTGTTTTATTCCTTTTCTTCTTTGTCCACTTTTATTCTAATGCAAACCTGTGATTTTTGCTGACATAAGTTTGCATAGGTGCTAATTTCATAGATGACTAGAGTTTTGCAAAGTACTGTTAAGAACCTTCTTTTAAGGTCCAGCTTCTTCACCAGTTTAAGGGACCTCCTAAGAGTCTCACACCACACTCCTTAAGTAAATATTTGTCTAAATAATTGTTTTCTGAATGATATTTAGGGAACCAAATCTACTACTTCCATGACATTCAATATTCTGCAGTGTGAGCACTAGACTCTTCTAGATTCACCTGCAAAGAGAAGCAATTGCAACTGTTCTCCAAAAGCAGTTGCAACATTCTGGCACATAATTCTCCACTGTTAAAAAGCACTGCGATCCCAACTGACTATATCAGGCTCATTTATCTGTTTCATTTCCTTTGCTTTCCCTAACGTGGTCTGCACTGACATAGTGAACAGTATTGATCTGCCCTAAGGTTCCTGCAGAAAATATGTCTTATTACTTATTACATTGCAACCACAGGAAGCTCTTTAAAGGGACAGTTTTTTTTTAGAGTTGAAGGGTGGCTTCACACAGAAGAAAACACAGAATTAAAATGAAATACAGAACTTATGGCCTATGTGGAACACAACATAACATACAGTGAAGTTAAGTAGGCTTAACCTAAGTAAGGGGAGAGGAAAAATAGAGTGACAGGAAAGGAAACAAAACCAGTGTCTGTACTCAACAAAAATAAAGGAGTCAGAAAGAATCCCTATGGCAGTTCAGGAGAAAACCACTTTTGGTTTCCTTTTAAACCACTTGTAATTGATGTCTAAAGAGATCCTTAAAATGAAAAAAAAAATGCCACAGTAGATCCATGTTTGGTTTTCTAAAGCACCTTTCAAATGACGTTTGAGTGTGAAGAAATTTATAGATAAATGTTTTTCAGCACAGCAAGAGGACCTGTGTTCACTGTCTGTCTGCAAACAACTGATCTCAGAACAGGCAACTGATCTTCAGATTTGCAAATATATAAGCAACAGAAAAAGTAGTCGTCATAGAATCCTTCAATATGTTGTGGACCCAGCAGAATTGACCATTGTTTGAGAGGAAAGTACAGCATTTCTGGTTCTTAAGGGACATCAATCAACAAAACTCTCCTAAATAAAGCATAGAATCTCTGTATTGACAGAATCTTTCATTAAAGCCGAACAGTGAGTAACCACATTTCTCTCTAAAGGCCACATTGTGGCTGAGGCACACTGAGGTTCTTCAGAACAAGCAGAGCATTTTACTGGCAGTAAAATGTCTCAGATGGTCATACATAAGTTCCACTCATAGTGGGGGATCAGTTTCTTTGTCTCTGTCTTTTAAATATTGTAAGCCTGATAGGGAGATGAGGCTGAGATAAAAATTAGGTCCACTGAAATGTGCTATCAAGCCTAAAACCAACAAAAGTTGCATTCTCCAGCCACATGGGCCCTGTTCTCATTTTATGCCTGACTAATCAAGTTGTCTTTTTTTTAAAGCATTTTGGGAAGTGAAAAGAAACCTGTTAAATCTAGTACACAATTCTTTCACACAAATAAACAATGTTTCCAACCGTGACTTCAGTGTCAGTTTTTTCAGTGTTAGCCTCAGTTTGGTATGTCAGTGGTGTGGAGTCCAAAGAACCAAACTGAAGCATTTCTTGCCACAGAATACCCTCCGCCAGAGAGTACCCTCCACCCCAATGCATGACAATCCATTCAATTAGGACTGTCATTATCAGTTCTACTAATAATCAACTACTTCAACTCTGTATTTTGGTGAGTAGTAAATATAATAATAAAATTGATTGATTGATTGATTGATTGATTCCCTTTATTTTCCTGTAAGCATGGGTGATTCAAACTTTGTGAGCCCCAGAAATTTAACAGTGCAGTTGTCAGCCATGAGAAACTATGTTTCTGCAAATAATTTGTTATGCAGAAAACAGCAAAACAACAAGTAAGTCACTACGTGCACACAAGTGCCATTTGTTGCCCTGATTTCCAAATTGATGAAAGTTTTGAACCTAAAGTGCAAAACCTAACATAATAATTAAAAAGAGAATAATAATAATAATAATAATAATAATAATAATAATAATAATAATAATAATAATAATAATAATGAAAAAGAATCCGTTTTTGAGTTTCAGTTTTCCAGTCAATGCATCCTGCATTCAGTTCAAGCAAATAACATTTATTTTAGTCACACCACAATAATAGTGGATTTGAAGAAATAATAAAGCAAATGTATTTATATGTATATATTTTTTAATGAAGCCCACTATATGAATAGAAAATCCATTAAAAAACCATGCATCATCATCATGCAAGTTATTAATACAGACTAACCAGGAAGGTAAACTTGAATTTATGTCTTTTAAACATCTGCAGCCCTACTACAGTCTAATCAAATCCTGATTACAATATTTTACATGCACCATTTTACCTGAAATGCATTATATATTGCAAATTCCATAACATAAACTGAATTCTCTCCACCTCACTTTATCTCACCTGCTGCTGGCCACCTAAGCCATTTACAACACATAGATATTCATTTCTGTTATATTTACGCATTCACAGGTATGGTTTATAAATATATATATTTTTTTTTTCCCTTAATATTAGCCATTTTATTTACTTGTAAGTTTTACTGCACAGTCTCATGGCCAATTCAGGGGTATATTTCAACATATGTTGTTTTTGGGTAATAATCTTGATTCTTTGGTAATGGCCTCTATGCCACTAGAGGGTTCTACACTTATGCCATGACTTTTAATAATAAAGAGAGGGCCCAGAACAGCAT
Source organism: Rhabdalestes septentrionalis (assembly GCA_037832545.1). Taxonomy (NCBI): domain Eukaryota; kingdom Metazoa; phylum Chordata; class Actinopteri; order Characiformes; family Alestidae; genus Rhabdalestes; species Rhabdalestes septentrionalis. The sequence goes on from JBBMFX010000021.1 coordinate 7,121,344, forward strand.
GATTTCAGTATGAACTCCCATTCTGCCTTTTAAACTTCTCTAACAGTACATCTCCCTTTCCCCACCCCTTTGCGCTCAGCATTTATAGAGCTCAATGGTGTGAAACTAGAAATCCATTTGAAATTCAGCCTCTGCACTCCATGTTGTGCTGGAATGACCCATTATTTCACACTAGGGTAAACAGTGTGAATTCATAAATATAAATAAGCAGGTTCACACCCAAGCCTCTCAAAGTCACACCTCACACACAAAGGAGGTCTGATGAATTAAATCACGGAATGAAAAATACTGGGGCAATTGTGTGGCATGGGGAGGGGGAGGAGATAGGCCTGAGGCTGTAGTGCACAAAACTGATAGTACTCCTCTGCTGAGCCCAGCGATAAAGCGTGACAGGTGAGCAAGTTGTACGCGCATATCTTATTTATACTTATGATAATTTCAGATTTTAATCTGCAAGTTAGCATAATGTTAATTGTAAGGGGGAGATGTTTCTAATATTAGGGTTCAGATAAGTTTAACAGAAGCCAATAACTGGATTTACAGATTTGCATAAATGATGTTCCTTGTCTAGGAAAGTTCCTTTTTGCCTCAGCTCCACTACCCTGTGACATTAGATAGGCAAAGAGAATGAGTCATTTCTGCCCACATTTCTCCTTTATTAGTGTGTATGGTGTTAAATGGTTACACTATTAATGCTTTAAAACATTTAATTTCATAATGGACACATGCGCCTGTAGCTGAACATGGGCCCAGAATTCATTACACCACCTGATGGCTGCAGTATGGTCATTTGATTTGTCATGCAGGATATAAAAAAGAACTACAATCAGTAATTTTGGGTGAGGGCTCTTAGTAAAACAATGTCAAGCTAATTATGTATGGGGATGGCAAATTAGCAGGTTAGCCAGCGAGCAGTTTCTCCAGCAGTAAAGCACAGTTGGACTCATCATGGCTAATATCTGCTGTGCATCCATTCTATAAAGCAATGTAACTTACAAAGATCACGTTTCCATGCTTGATAACATTCACAGTTTACGCATTATGATACTCAACTGTCAAAACAATTACAGGCCTCCCCAATCCAGACTTTTCAGACACAAAATTTATGCATGAGATTCCTTCATAATGACTGCTGCTAGGTTAACCTATAAGTCTCTTAGCGCAGAGAAGGCAGAGGTTTCTTTAACAAATCATTTTTAAGATGCTTTTCAGAAGCAGCTATGTTTTAGCAAAAATTAAGCTGTAATATGTGTTTAAAAGCTTAAATACAGACAGTGAATACCCCACTTACGTAAGAGTGTGATTTCAAACAAGGTGCGTATCAAGCTTTCCAAAAGTGGGGGTGGGTGGATGGGTGGGTGGGGAAGCCAAATTACAAATTAAACCACAGCCATTTGTAACTTCCAGAATTTCTACATTTATATACATGCGGTGTCTCAGGCATTGACAGTGCTTCCTGGTATTTACACTGATCAGATTTATATGCACCACCTTAGCTGTATAAATAATTGTTTAAAATTTTAATTATGGCCAAGGGGTATGAGGAAGTTCTTCCATTCTGTGTCATTAACAGTACTATGGTTTTATTTCCATACTGTAGGCCAGGCTTACTGCATGCACCATCGCAATCAGCAGTGCTATAGACTACGGTGATATAGTGGGAATACTGTCCTGTTCCTGTTCAGTATTGTCAGTACTGCAGCCTGTTTTACTGGAAATACGCAAACCCAAGAACTTTCTAAGTAGTTATATGACATACAACCTTTGCATCACATAGACTACAGCCCTGTTTCATTCTACCTGTTGAGTGTTGACAAGGATGACCACCAGACATCCCCTTTTGACACCTGGAGACCTCTAAAACCAGGCTGGGGCTTTAGAATGGTCGTGGATTTTAAACTGCTTAAACATTCGTCACATCATGGGCATCTCTCATTTTAATTTGAACAGCTCAGTAGCTAGCATTTTCAACTTTAAACTCCACAATATGTAGCAAATCAATAGCCAGAATTTTTGTAGCATCCTGGTTGTAATGCTTTTTATCACAGAACGCAGACAGTTTGTGTACACAGTGTCTAGAACCACCTCAGGACTTGAACAGGTTTGGGTTTACCAGGAACAGTCACAGTATATAAACACACTCAAACACACTACAATTTAAAAGATGAAGAAGTTCAACCTCACACGTTCAAATTGTTTGGGGGGTTTTGAGTGTGTATATGCATTTTATGAACAGAAATAAGCAGCGAAAAGGTGCCTGTGCCTTTCACTTCATCTGAGAGGCCCAGTAAATGGCTGCGACCTTATCATGGAACAATCTACACAGCCGTCCAGTCAGACCAAACACTCTCTTCAAAGAGTGGCAGAGAGGAGCGCGTTCGTCTGCTAATCACAAAGGCCATCGAGAGAAGGCCTGAGAGGTGAATGTTGGCATGGCACAAGGGAGAGAAAGACAAGTGCCATAGTCAAGCAGTAAAAGATTAAAAACCTAACATCCCCAACAATTATAAGTGTGGAGACATGTTTTGTTTCATTGTCACCCTTTTGGAAACATATCATTCAGCTTTAGTGAAATATGTAATTAAAGGTAAGGTTTGTTTGTTTTATTTTGCTCCCAAAATGGACTATTGTTAGCAAGAGTATTCTTGTGCCAGTCATAACCAATGGTATTCTTTTTATTTTTCAATAAACTGGGACACACAATAGATTGGCCCTATTCTCATCACCTAACCGAAGGCAAAATCTCTAATTGAAGGCAAAAAAAAGTTAATGGTTGGAAATTACAATTCTAGTAATCCTAGTAATTGTAATCATGATAAAGGCTCTGTCTTGCTTTATGATGAACAGTTATTTAGGGGAAAAAGTTTTTTTTTTTGCTTGTGTGGAGTAATGTAATTAGGCCAAGCTACAAGCTTAGACAATAACTTATAACATTCTATAGGATTTCTAAAAAGGTTTACCCATATCTATGTAAAACAGAACAGGGTCTTATAAACACATGCATCTGCTGAGCACTTGCATTAGCAGAAATGCAACTTAACTGCGATTTGCAGGCAAAGGATAAGTCTGGAGATTTCTGGAGATTTCCAGGTCAGCATGCTCATTGGTAGGAGTGTGCATACAATCAAACAACATTAAGGGAAGAATACAAACTGAGTGAAATTTTAAAAAATGCTTTAGATATTAGCAGTTAAGGTTATCAGTTCTGAATGATATAGTAATCCCCAAGACTTTCTTAATCTCATGTCTATGCCCTGAATCTGCTCTATATGAACAGAACAGTACTAGAGGACCCTCCCAAAGTTTCTTCCACCAGCTTTAGGGAGTTTCTTCTTGCACCTGAAATGATCATGCTCACTAGGGCCTTGGACCTATTTTCTGTAGAGGTGCTTTGTGCCTCTACATAGTTGTAAAAATCACTATGTAAATAAAACAGACCTGGTTACTGACCATTTTCAATAATGTCAAAGTACTTCTCTCCACAAAACAATTTTCATTAAAAAACATCATATTAATAGAAACTGAAGGGAAAACGCTGAGGATACTGCCCATTTACTTTTATTATAAGTGAGTTCGAGGTCAGTGGGTTTTCTTCCGTGATGTGGGGGCTTCCTTAATTTTCTCACGCCTTTAAAGACTGTATACCAATAGTTTATTTTACCATATCACCACACACATTTTGCATAAGTTCAAAACGACATTCCAACTTCTATCGCAGAATAGACACAGGCCTTCACTGAGTAAAGTTTACAGCACAGCATTTACTACAACAGATCTCCATGCAAGCATTTTTTCCAATTCCAGTGCCACAAGAGGACTACAAGCACAGTACAAAAAAGACTGACTAATGTAACTTAATAAGTGAGATTTGCATCAGATTCATGAGCTGTAAAGATTTGTTTTTTTTGTTAGTGCATGCTAGCAGGGTGCCACCAGCATTTTGGTAAAGAAAAAAAACAAAAAAATACATTATTGCTGTGTCAAGAACATGACCTATGAGACTTAAAAACGCTCATTGCATATTTGTTTCCCACTGCACACTCTCTCTGAGCCCGACAATCTTTGTACTTTTGCAACTGTGGACCACATTTAAACCCATTTTTATCTAGGGTGACATTCTCTGTGGCTGACAGCCAGTAAAAAATACTGTAACGTTTTCGAGCTGAGATCGTTAATGGAAGGCAAGGAACACTTGTGAGAGCAGGTGAACTCACAAAGGGAGCGGACTCCGCAGCCTATATTAAGAGCTTTTAACACATGTAAAGGGTTAACTCATGCGTCACCACTCAAGCTTCACTGAACAGAAAACCCTCCGTGTTTCTCATCCATGGTAGGTTTGTGTACCTGCACCCAAAACACAATAATCAACCCCCAAAACAACCCAAAACACACAATAACACCCCAAATGCACACAAATACATATTTATCTCCCAAAACCACAAAATAACCCCAAAATAGCACACACAGAACACATTTATAGTTCATTTATAGTCAACTCCGCTACACTTCCCCCTCCCAAGACACGGATGCACACAGCCGCTCAGTCTACCTCAAAGTCCGTAAGGTGTTGGGGTCGATGACGCTCCCGGCGCGGTCTACCCCCAGCGTCACTGTCTACAGGAGTTGAGGGACCAGGGAACACAGACTCGTCCTCAGCCTGGGCCCCTTCCTGAGTCTGTCCGTGGGGCCGGTACGGCGCGAGGCGGTTGCGGTGGAGCACCACCACACGTGGCCATCGGTGCAGCCAGACCCGGTACTCTAACTCACTCAGTCTCTCCAAAATCTCACTGGAGTGTACACCCATACTTTCTCACCCACCATAAAATCCCGGCCGCAAGCCTGCACATCATAAGCCCGCTGCTGTTTGGCACCAGCCTCGTCCAACGCCAGGCGGGCCAGTTCATGAGTCACCCGCAACCGCGCACGCAGGTGGCAATAATATTCCAAGCCGGGCTTTCCAGGCACCTCCAACTCGGGTGGGGCCCCAAAACACCAAGTCCACCAGTGTCCTCAGCTCCCGCCCGAACATCAAAGCCGCAGGTGGAGCTCCTCAGGAACCCCAAAGCGGGAAAACATCTCTGCCACTGGAACCTCCGGTGTGGTCGCCGTGCTCTGGTCCGGTACCGCGACCGCTTCTGGCCACTTTATGAAGTAGTCCATTGCTACTATCACAAAGCAATTTCCACGGTCAGTGACCAGAAATGGGCCCAGGACGTCCACACCCACTCTCTCCATGGGTGCCCCCACCTGATAATCCTGCAGGGGGGCTCTGGAACGCTGTGTAGGGCCCTTGTTAGCTGTGCAGGCGTCGCAGCAGTGGACGTGGAGGGCAGCATCAGTGTGGCAGCCCAGCCTATAGAAATGCGCGCGGAGGCGACCGATGGCCCAAAGCCCCGTGCACCAAACCCAAGACTGTCTCCAGTAAGGTCCACAGGACCAGCAGCTGAATAACCATGCCTCGCGGACCCGGCCGCACCCACCATCGATACAGCACCCCGTCCCGCACACCCAACTGTCCCACTGCGCAGCTAAAGCCTTTAACTCTGGGTCAGCATCAGAGATTTCCTCTCATGCTGGCCGCCGGTCCTCCTGCACCCACTGAGGAATGCGCCCCAAGTTCCGATCCACCCTCTGTTTCTTGCCATTCTGTTGCGCTCTCAGCCCCGGTACCGCGTCCGAACGCGTCATCCGCACCGGAGCAGCCCGGTCCTGTACTTCCTCTGCGACCTTCGCCTCCACCTGATCACAGTACCAGCACTCCCACTCACTAAACGGATGCCGAGATAGCGCGTAGGCCTTACCATGGAGCTTCCCCGTGCAGTGTTGGATTTCAAAATCAAAAGACTGGAGAACATCCAGCCGGTGAGCAAGTTGTCCCTCAGGCTCCTTGAAGCTCATAAGCCACACAAGCGACACGTGGTCCAACCTATGGCAGAATTCCCATCCATATAAGTATGGTCAGAAATGTTTGAGTGAGCAACACGTCACACAGTAGTTCCATGCTGTTCGTGACAAGAACAGGCTGAAGTAAGCTATGACGACAGCATGGCCCCTAGTCACACATCACTAGAATCAGTATCTAGCACGAAGGCCTGCTGGAAATCTGGATACGCCAGCACAGGAGTGGAGATTAACACAGTCCTCAGCAACGCGAATGAGCGCTCACAATCACTGTCCCAGTTGAACGCCTGCCCCTTCTGTCTTAGCCGATGTAATGGGCTTGCGACTGTGGCGAAATCACAGATGAACCGGCGGTAGTACAACGCTAGCCCCAAGAAGCTACGTAGCTGGCGAATTTTAGGTGGTACTGGCCAATCCTTTACTGCAGCGACCTTCCCCGGGTCGGGAGCGACACCCTCCTTGCTAATCACATGCCCATGGAACTCAGTCTGGCGACGGAACAGGTGGCATTTTTTTGGTTGTAATTTCAGTCTAGCCAGATTGCCCCGAACACTTCCTGGAGGTTTCGCAGCTCCGCGTCAAAACTACATACGTGGACTAACAGGTCTGGTTAGGTAGACTACACAATGTGAGCGCAGGATGTCCCCAAGCACTTTCTCCATGAGCCGCTCGAACGTAGCCGGAGCATTACACAACCCGAACGCCATAACCCGGAACTGCCATGGGCCCTGCCTGATGCTGAACGCAGTTTTGGGTCGTGCCTCGGGGAAGAGCTCTACCTGCCTGTAGCCAAGGAGCGAAAGGCACTTAGTTCCAATACACAGGACTGAGCCGGCCACATCGATCACCGCCCCCAACCGCTGCAGGAAGTTTAGCCCCACGATTCAACAGTCCTCAATGGGACCCTCCAAGAAGGGATGTTCCAGGATGACACCGCCCCAGGATGACAGTGTGTTCCATCAACAGTACAGTCCAGGAAAACTCTGGCGCATCCCAGCAGCGGCCGGCGAACACAGCGAACAGCAGTCGGGAGAAGACGGCGGTGCGCTCTCCCCGACAACGGCGGCTGGAGGCAGCGAGCAACCAGAGGATGCTGGTGCCGAGCGACGACGGCGGATTGACGCTGCCCCGGTGAAGCTGCCATCATACAAAGGTTGACGGGCCACCGGACATGTTCCTGACCCAGGTCCGGCTGACGGCAACATTTAACGACGGTCCTGGTTGCCTTGTCGCTGGAGGGCGAAGCACTGCAGGCCTTAGACGACCTTCGGCTGGCAGAGCAAGGGGTGTTGTCGGAGATCGAGGGCGCATTGCAATGCAGATTCGGCAGGCACATACCGCAGGAAGATGCACGTGCCCAACTCATGAGCCGACAGTGGCGGGATGGACAGCCGATGGGAGCCTTCGCCGCTGACCTGTGCCAGCTAGTGCGACGGAAGTACCCAGACTTCCCGGAGACGATCCAGGAGGAGCTGGCATTCCAGGCTTTTCTACGCAGGCTCCAGTCAGAGCGGCTCCGTGAGCATGTGTGGCTCATGGCACCCAGCACACTGCCCGAGGCTGTGGAAAAGATGGAGTGAGCTGAGCACATCCTGGGCCGGAAGCCTGGGACACGCCGGTCTATATATGGACTGTTCGGTGGACTACTATTTCTTTGATTCGCCGGGGAACTGTGCGACAAAAAGACTACCGCGCGGGTATGGGCCGTCCGCTCGGATTACTACAGTCATGGGGTAGAGTGTAGCCATGCAGGGACCAAGGACTGTGCTTGTGGTGATTGGCGACATCACTCTGGAGCACCCCTTCCTGGAGGGGCCGATTCTCAAACTAAATCTCCATCCAAAGAAATGCCATCTGTTTCGCCGCCAAACCGAGTTTCCAGGGCATGTGATTAGCGAGGAGGGCATCGCCACTGATTCGGGGAAGGTTGCTGCGGTAAAGACTGGACTACTTTCTTAGGGCTAGCATCATAATACCGGCGGTTCATCCACGATTTCGCCACCATCACGAGCCCACTACACCGGCTCACACAGAAAGGGCAGTTGTTCGATTGGGACACCAATTGTGAGCACGCATTCGCATCTTTGAAGGCTGCGTTAGTCTCCGCTCCTGTGCTGGCGTATCTTGACTTCCAGCAGGCTTTCGTGCTAGACACTGATGCTAGTGATGTGGGTCTGGGGGCCGTGTTTTCGCCGGCGGGTGGTCAGGTCATAACTTATTTCAGCTGCTCCTTATCACAGGCAGAGAGCGACTACTGCATGATGCGTCATGAGTTGCTGCCGGTCATAACCACGCTTAAACATTTTCTGCCGTACCTTTACGAGCAGAAATTCTGCCTCAGGTCGGACCACACATTGCTCATTTGGTTAGTGAGCTTCAAAGAGACCGAGGATCAGCTCGCTCATTGGCTGGAGGTCCTGCAGTCCTTCGAATTCAAGATTCAACACAGCACGGGAAGGCTGCACGGTAATGCAGACGCGCTGTCTCGGTGTCCGTGTGGCGAGGGAGAGAGTTGGTTCTGCAAGAGAGTCGAGGTGAATGATAGTGGGGCGGCCCAGGACCGGGTTGCTGCGGTGTGGGTGGCGCACTTGAAGGAGAAGCATGGTGAAGACAGGAACCTTGGGTGGGTGCTGCAGTGGGTGCGGGAGGACTGGCAGCCCGCTTGGGCGGAGATATCAGATGCTGACCCTGAACTGAAGTCGCTGGCCTCCCCATGGGACAGTTTGTGTGGGACTGGGTACTGTACCATCGTTGGGTGCGTCCGGATCCGTGCGGTACCATCATCCAGTTAGTGGTCCCAAGGTCCTTGCGGTGGGTGGTCTTAAGCCTAGTGCATGGGGCTTCGGGCATGGGGCATTACGGGGCTGAGAAGACCCTCGCCCGTCTGCGTGCGTGGTTTTGGAGAGGTTCAACAGAACCCTGGCCACACAGCTTGTAGTCTTCACCAGCTACCACCAGAAAGACTGGGACTACCACCTGCCGCTGGTGCTCTGGTCCTACCAGACCACGGTCCAGGAGTCCTCGCAGACAACGCCAGCGGTGCTGATCTTCGGCCTGCAACTCAGGACGCCGGTGGACTTGGTGTTTTGGGGCCCCTCTCAAGCCCAAGGTGCCTGGAAAGCCAGGCCTGGAGTACTACCACCACCTTCTGGAGCGGCCGCAGGTGGTGCCTGTACTGACCCGCCAAGCGCTAGCCGAGTCTGGCACCAAGCAGCCTACGAAGTGCGGGCTCGCGGCTGGGACTTCGAGGCAGGGGAGAAAGTGTGGGTGTACAGTCCCATGCAGAAGAGGGTGCTGTCACCCAAACTCATGACGCACTGGGAGGGTCAGTGCATGGGCCTGGAAAGACTGGGGGAGTTGGTGTACCGTGTCCGGCTGAGCAGAAGAGCGTGTGTGGTGGTGCTCTACTGCGAACGCCTTGCACCCTACCAACCTTGCGGTGAGCCTGAGGAGGGGGCCCAGGCTGAGGACGAGCCCTTGTCCCCTGGCCCTTCAACTCCTGCTGGGAGTTACGCTAGAGGCAGGCCGCACCGGCAGCGCCGCCAACCTATGCGCCTCATGGACTTTGAGGTGGATCCGCGACTTAGGTGGGGCAATGTAGCATGTGAGGTTAACCCTTTCCATGCTCCTGCTTTTCTGAGCTTAATAAAGGCTGTGGAGTTTGCTCCCTTTGAGTTCACCTGCTCTCGTGAGTTTTCCTTGCCTCCCTTAACAATCTCAGCTCGAAGTCGTTACAATATGCTGAGCACCAGCTCTCCAGGAACACACTTGGTACCTTTGCTTTATATTTCTGATTTCTATTATTTCTGTCTTTCATAAAATATTAACTCACAGCTAAACTAACAATAAAGTTTTTTGTGAATTGGTTCCCCAGTATCATCTAAGTACAAATAATAATCTAATCAAGTCAGTGCTGATTGTGAATTTGTCAGTGATTTCAGTGTTTTAGTTGGTGAAGGCAGATGGAAAGTCAGTAGATGAGTTGGCCAGCCAGCAGCAGAGTGAAGTGGCCCCATAGACCTGCTGAATGTTGTTTGCTCTCCAATGTGGAACAGCAGTTATGAAGTGTTGCTAGAAAGTGACAGACTTTAGTTGAATAAGTAATCCATGTTCCCCCTGGGACTATTTTTGAAGCTAGACCAATGTCAACAGCTGTGATCAGGTCCCAGTAGCTGGTGCTAACTAATGAAGTCTTCCAGTATTTAGTCAGTTGATTCAAATGTGAGGGTAGGTTTTGCCTGGGTATATTATGGTAATGATTTGGACATAATAGGATGTATACTATTCACCCTGACCCCCAATTTAGTCAGCCAGCCAATGCATGTTGAGTGTCTGAAGCTGATTCAGTTGTGCACTGAATCTCTGAGGTAAACCTGTAGGAATGGTGCAGACTGTAAGATTTTCATGAACAGGTTCTGAAGGTTTCATTGTCAGTTTGTGTATAGTAAGAAAAAAGCCCCAAATTATTTATTACTTTTTTCAAACTGTAATGAAATTATTACTTCTTGCTGGATTTATTAATTAATAATATCAATTATAATACAATTCACTCTCTAAATAATCTGTAACAATTTTTGGGCTCCTATTCAAACCACATGTTTAGCTGATGCTCTTAATGAAAACAACATTGTGTATTTTGTTTTGTATTTTGGGGGAAAAAAACAATTGTTAAATAGTTTGTATATAAAAACATTTAAAAAAATAAATGGAAAGAATGCACTAAATATTTTTCCCTGAAGAGGACATATACATATTTTTTTAGCAAATTAGTTAATTTAGCAAATCCTGTCATTTGACTGGAGGTGTTTGTTTAGTACATTAGAATGTATTTAGTAATAAATCACTAACCACAGTAAAATGATCCCAAATCACTATCCCTCCCTGTCTTTTATCTGAACAATGCTCAGTTATGCTTTATTATAATTATGACAAATGCCATAGCAGATTTTGCTTTCTCAGACTAACCCTTATTAATCTGTTCGATAACAGGATTAGATGCTTTGACAATTATGTACATACAGACATTGTTTAGCACTCTCACTCACAACTAGCCATTCACAAGAAGTCACACTGCTAGCTCTGCCAGCACACACACAAGCCCACACTATTTTTATAAGCACAGATAACATACACACTTTAAAAGTGTGGTTTAAATGCATCATACATATCGTTCTCTGAGAGAAATATGAGTGACGGTAGCTTATCGGTATTCATTTCTCAAAATAAAGGCATCAATTACTGGGAATCTCTCCCAATGTTCAATCACTGGGAATCTCTCCCATCTCCCCCCAGCCATTCATCTATAGGCAAATATATACAGACTAGATCAGTTGTTTTCTGGGAGTAGCATTATACCTTCACAACTCACCCCAAAAATTCAAAATACTTTGTGTTTTGTCAACAATATGTCTCAGCAATGCTAATAAACAGAGAAAAAAAATCCTTTCCCTTTCATTCCATAAAGAGACTGTAATTCTGACCAGTGTGTCATATTTGAATAGCCATCAAAGTGGGATGTTCAAGGATAAATAATAACCACATCCTGTGAAGACCCTTTTCTCATTTAAAATGCATTAACAGGATTTCAGATTTAAATCTCACGGGCAACTGACCACTGTTCCCTTAGTGTTGCTCGTCTTTGGTTTGAGAAGAACATGGAGCTTGCCAAGTTTAAAGGACATTACGCATTATTGACATATGATGCAGTGTCATGTAATTCATATATGCAGTGAGGTATCAAATATCCACATCCATGATTCAAGGAAATCAGCTAGAACAGCTAGAACCAGATGCAACCAGCTCCAGTGTGTTTTCGCAGCATGACATGCTGCATTTCAGTTTGGTATAGACATCTCCACCTCCTGCTAAGAAGTACCTGATTAATTATATTCAATGGGGGGAATTCCACATGTAGCCAACAGGGGTCTTATTCTTCCCTGAGGAGAGAAGAACTATACGTTTCCATTATCATCTTGCTGCCTTTTTAAATCTCTCCACATGTTCTCTAATCTTATTACCACCTGTGGCATTAGGCGGAGCGCATCACTTCATATTAGTGAGGCTTAGCCCTGCTATCTGCCCCCCTTCTCTTTCTCACCCATTTCCTACTCTTTTTTGCTCTGCTTCTTCATGTGGCCACAGATGATTTTTCATATCAGTTTTATTGTAAATCTTGTTGCCATTCATTCAGAGTGCCCATATCATAGAAACTCTCATTTTCTTCCAGTTTTTGAAAGTCTGACACATAAAACTCTTTTAAATCAAAAAAAATGTTTAAATCACTCCGCCATTCACAAATTTGTGGAAGCTAAGCTTTAAAACCTTTTTATGTCACAAAAAACAACTGATTCTATAAAGTATCCGGTCACTCCAGCTTATTTACACCCAAGTAAGAATGCTTACACTGGAACAGCTATTTGAAAGAGACAGAATACAGGATAGACAATCACAACAGTGATCATTTATATATCAGATATAAATATTTAAGCCAAAAAAAAAGAGTGGTCAGTAAAAAGACTAGAAATGGTAATACATAAATGATTACTGTTTTCACCTTGATTGAAAATTGCAGTGCATTTGCCTTTTAAGTTTCAGTAGGAATTATCTATGGAATGGCTCCATCTGACCTCCTAAATTATACTTTTTATTTAGTTAAATTAGTCAGTGAGTAGTTAAAATTAATCATTAAATAAAATGCCTGCAATTTAGACTTAAACCTTTATCAGTCCTGTCAGTGACTGGTACTTATTGTGCTTTACTATTTTTTTCTCGAGGCCCAAATTTTAAATACACGGCCTCATGGAAAAGGCTTCAAAAAGATTTTCCTAGCCAATGACCTCTGCAAACAAATCGGTGCTAATGAAAAATTGTGTTTTCACTTGGCTCACATGCAATGGCTGATTGATAAGGCTGATGGTCTTTGACTATTCAAAGCAGCACTAGCCAAATAAAGACCATTACTCACTTTAAGTGAGCTATGCAAGTCACATTGTGATAGGCATTGGCCATGTGTAATGTCTGTAGAAAGAACTACATTTGGCACTGAAATAAAGCTCTACAGAAAAATGCATTATCACTATTTGCTTATGTGCTTTTCTAAATCCCTGCTCAAAAAGTTACAAGACCCAAACTGGATCCTAATTATGGAATTATACTTCTGTATTATCCCAATGAATGGTTTTATGACTTAAAATATACATGCACTAGAGGAATACATAAATGTGTAGTGATCTACTCAGGCTTTATTCTGCTAATCTGAGGACCTTTACATAAACCTGAGGTTACTTAAACATGGATTCTTTCTCAAACTACACCAGCCACATTCACAAATTATTAGGAGGTTTCTCATGCCTGTCCTAAGAGCATTGTAAGTACTATCAGAGTGACTTGACTGATGACAAAGGATGCAAACATATTCAGTATGTCCCCATAATTGCACACAATAAACAAATAATTTCAGACTTTTTATTTTTACAATTGCTGCAGTCAAACACATAAAAAAGAGCCACAACAAAGGAAAGATTAGAGCTACAACAACGACAACACTGTAAAGGGGACATTCACGCTCACTTTATAATGCAAATGTTGGCTGATGTTACAGTCTGCAGTTGAGAGAGTATACTATGAGCAACTGTGCTTAGCCAGTCTGATGGGTCCCTCTGGGCTTATTTCAAATTTGATTCCATTCACCATCACTGTCTGCAGCCTTTCAAATAGACCAATGTAAATGTTTAAAAGTTTCTATCTTGATGTGAAATTTGGTAAGGTATAATTTTACGTAACCCAGTAAGAGCCAGTCAGAAAATGAATGCAAGAAAGTTCTAGAGAGAGATTTTAAATCTGCCAAGGCTACACCTAGGTTAGGGAGAACCACACTGGAAAGATTACATAGCTGTTAGATAGGGTACTTTTAGAGATAAAATTTGGTTGGAGAATTACCTACCTAGGATACTGGATTTGTTGTTTATTCACCTCTAACATGGTCAAATATTGTGTGGCCCCTTAAAGTTCATACTGCATTCTAGTGCTGGGCGATAAAACGATCTCGATTTATTATCGCTAAAAAATGAGGACGATCACGATGATATGCGCAGGCTGTAAAACTCGATAAAACTCGTTTACTCCGTTTTAGAGCATGCGCTGATACAGACAACCCAAGGGCCAATCGAGTAGCACGTTAGGTTTGCATAATAGCCAATCACTAATGACGTTACAATTTTGCCCCTCCTCCCCTAAAGACGCAATTTTGTAAACATTAGCAACGTGGGCTTGTTTTGGGAAAAACGTCGGGCAACACTGCCGCGCCGGTGAGTGAAGCGGAGGAGGAGAATGTATTAAATGCACAGGAGG
>JBBMFX010000021.1:7146108-7158678 GCA_037832545.1 Rhabdalestes septentrionalis
TGCTTGGCTAGCAAGTGGCATTTTAGACTCTATGTACTCCGGTGATAGCTTAGTTCACATTGACAGTACGTACAAATCACTTTAGTTTTGTCGACTGAACCATCCGGTAGTGCTTTGAATCTAAATTTCCAATTTATCCATTTCTGTTAAATGAAAACCTCACTGATGTATATATGCGTAGTTTTCCCAATCTAAGAAAACAAATTCCCGCGCAGAGGCGTATAATGACAGAGCGCGCATGCGTTAATCGTGCGTCAAAAAATTAACTCCGTTAAAAAAGGTTTGCGTTAACTCGCTATTAATACGTTAACTTTGACAGCCCTCGTTTTAACATAAAATTGGGACACAAAGGGTCTGTAATAAAAAGCTCCTAGCAGGCAGCTGTAGCCTTAGTTAGCAGAAAAGTAATTCGTTTATTTACTTCTTATTAATGTTATTTAAATCTCCCCAATTTCTTTAAATGAATCAAGTCAATTGTAAAACCTCAGAGTGTACTGCCATGTGGAAGTGGATTGATGAGACACATCATTTGTATAGGCCTAAGCACACTGCTAAATCAAGACCAAATGTATCTTTATCTCCGCAGCCAACTCTGACAGCATTCTGCAGTGAGTCTTCACTTCAGCCATGCCCTCCACCACTTTAATATGAAGTATTAGCATAATGATGTCTATTTTTCAATAAAATGATTTAAAAAATGCACACATTGTCTCTGTTTTGCCTCAGCAAAAAAAACCAAAGACAGTTATTTAAAGTTTTTCCTTGGCATGCATGTTTTAGGCAATATTTAGCACAATTTAATCAAATATAGAACAAATACAGTTTAAATTGCAGTTGTAGAAAAAAAATCTTGGCTCAAATAAAAATTAGAGTGGAAACACTGAACACACTGTTGGTTGTGAGCTCATGGTTCATTCTCTTTGCAAAGAGGGCTTACATCACTGAAAAAATACAGGTCCTTATCTTTGGTAAAACGGTGATTTATTGTGGACACAGTTTCTGATCATTTTTTTTCACATTTATAGCAGTCACATGTTATCCAGGCTCAGTAAAGTAAACCTTAAGAAGCACACAACACAAAAGATTCTAATTAAAATGTTAGGAAACAATGATCATCCTTACCCTTCAGTACCGCTACACTGAGGTTTAAAGAGGGAGGGCAGTTGTGTAAGCCACATGAGGTTTAGCATAAATCCTAGGATTTAGGTCACAGTCCAATATAAGAAAGTGCTGAGTTTGTGCAACACCACTTACTGCAGGTTTTACCCAACAAGGCTTGCAGTGGTCCCAAAACCTTCCTGTTACCGCCATGTATTTGGCTGTAACTGAAAACCAAACTCTGAATAAAAACTGAAATAAAGGACCCAGCACACATCAGAACAAAGCATCAACCTGTGAATGTGTGTTAGTTTTCTGTACATAGAAATGCCAAGTGTGGGTAGGAGGGTAGATAAAGTTAAAGTTAGTAAAATAACCTTAACAGATGAGCTAGAAGGGTGGAAACTGCTGATAGTTTGTATAAGGTAAGAGGCTTTATTAGGGAGTGAGTCATTATTCACAAACGGCAATGACATTAGGAGCTCTTTAAAATGGTGGAGGAAATAGAACATCAAAAGTGGTACCATGGGTTCTCAGCTTGGTTTGAACATTAAATTAGTATATTTACTCCCATTCTATGGTGCAACTAACTTCGAACTTGGCACAATGCAAAAATAAAGGTTCATAAAAATTTTATTTTCTTTCTGGAGAGCATACAGAAACAGCTTTACAGACAAAAATGTTGAAGTGGGGCAGTTTTTTTTAAAGCAATTCATTGAGAAAATTCAAGTTGAGGCCAATCTACACTGTCTTATATCTAACAATGTTAAATTATTTTAGGCATGCACACAACTAGCATTACGTGCACAAAGAAGCAGCACATTTAAATAGCAAAAGTCAACCGACATTATTCAGATGCTTTACATCAAACTCCAGGTTCTCTTCCAAAAGTTGATCTTTTCTACATGTTTAATTACAGTGTGAAGACAATTTACAGTTGCCGTTCATTGATCATCTGAGACTGTAAGAATAAAAGACACTTCCCTCCTCCATAAAGATCACATAAAATTAGAAACATTGTATGGATCTTTGAAAACTTTTATGTGATTGCAGTAATATCACAAATACCTGTAAAATCTGTAGGTTTTGTGCCACCCAACGTTAGCAGAGATTTCATTAGATGTATGGTATCAAGGCCACTGGCATCAGTATTCTGTCCAATTATGTTTCAGAAGTGGAAACATCAAGTGCTAGAGAAGGGCTCAACAAAGCATATGTTTGGTAGCACTTGGAAATTCAAACTAGGTTTCTCAGATGGTCATAATAGAATTTAGGTGCAACACTGAATCTGATACTGATACTAATCTAATACTGTTTTTTTTTTTTTTACTCATATAACCTTACAGTCACTGTACTGTTTTTATTTAATTGTTTGAGAAACTGGCCCAATTGCAATTGACCATTACAAGATAAGTATAATTTTTCCGTCTCTTAAGTTGTTTGTTACTATTTTGGAGATACAAAGTTTACAAAGTTCTGAAATTGAAATACCTACCAGTTTACCATTATATACTTACTACTATTGGTCACATCAAAAAAAGGACAGTATTGAGTATTGTGGGTGTTTTTTTATCCAAATATATTTATATATTTGCTTGCATATTAATACAACACTAAATGACTGTCTGGCAAATAATCATAATGCTGACATCATCATCACAAAAGGTTTCGCCATTCACATAATGCAAAGTAAATGGAAAACAAAAAAATCACAGATACATAATTCATTTTTCAAATGATACTTGTTCTATATTTTAAAGTGCAGTTGGCCCTGACATTATATCCAAACCTTGGATTACTAGAGATCAATCTAGAAAACAAGTGGCAGACTTGTTCACATAAGTGCTATTGTACTTGCTGCACACAGTACATGCAATAACTAACTTCCAGTGTACACTAACAACTCTCACGGTTGATGTCAAAACCTTAAATCCAATTACAAACAACACAGAATAACAGGTCAATCATTGCACTGTGATTGGGACAAAATGCAGCCACCCTTAAAATATGCGCACATTGCCTTTGGAACACAAGCTGACAAGCCTCATACACATACCTTGTATGTATGCTCACTGTCCATTTACCTGGGTGCCCTTTCATTTCAGTTACAGGCTGTAATACATTTTCTTCTTTGCATTATTTGTTAGCACCCTTTACCCTGTATTCAGGAACCCCACAAGACTGGTAATGAGATCACCAGCGGGTGGGTGAGGGGGATTATTCTCAGCACAGCAGCCACAACAGTGGAGTAGTGGGCTATTTGTTTGTGTGTGTGGCTCTGCATGGATCACATACAGCGGTACTGCTTAAGCTTTTAAACACCTCGGTTTCACTGCTACGTTGATAATAATAATAATCCACCAAAATATCCAGTCAGCAATGCCTTGTTGCCAGAAACTGGTTAGTGGTGAAGAAATAGTGGCTAACATAAACTGGAACGTTACTTTAGCAAGGTGGACAAACAGGTTGCATGTGTCTTATAAAGTGGACGCCTTATGCATACATGCTCTTAACATTATACCACTGTGTCGGTGTTCCTTATGTGCTGCAAATGATCCACCATAGAACAACACCTGCACACTCTGACCATTAACAATCAAGGTAAAGTGTTGGCTGACAAGTGATGCAGAGAAACAAATGGGCTTAACCTTTAGTGCTGCTTCAAAAAATGGACAATGTATGTAGATACTAGGTAGTAGTACATAATGAAGTGGCTAATTTGTGAGCTAATTTTTACTCAACAAAATGTATTTATCTAGGAACTATAAACCAAATCATATGAATGAATAGACAGAATACAATGACAAAAACTGAGCTAAAACTACCTTCTAGACATCAGCTATAAGAATCTAGTGTCAGACCCCATTTGGTTTAGAGCTGAGGTTTCAAACTGAGATTCTTCTGGTTCACAGCTCAAGAAGGCCTTGCTATTGAGGCTTACTTATATTATAAGATGCATTGAATTTGTATGCCGCACTCATTCCGTTTATTAGGTCCCTGTGGCAACAGTGGTTGTGTTGTTTTCCAAATTATATTGCTCTTCCAAATTGTCTCTCAGTTTTAGCAGATAGAGCAAGTCTTGGACCCTGATGAACTTCCACCGGTGCTGTTGGCAGTGGCTATAGAGAAAGAATAGATAACAAGACCATCCATTAATTGGGAGAAAATGCAACTTTGTACATTGTTGCTAATACAGACTCGGTTTACTCAAAAGAGTTTGGCTACATTGGCAAAAGGAAAAATAATCAGAATAACATGTACCGTTTTTGGCTGCTGCAGCCTCCTGCTTTGCCTTGGCGGCTTCTTCAGCTACCTTCAGCTTTGCCTCATACTCTTCTTGCCTGGCCTTCCACTCCTTTCTGTTGTTCAAGATGCCGTCATACATGGGCGTGATGTCTACATGAAAACGAGAGAACTCCTACACAGGAACAGATCGTGTAAAGTTGATGTTGCGCAGACCTTCAATAAGTATTTGTTACATAACATAAGTTCACGCAGTTAAGTCCTAATTATGGAATACTACCACACAGTACCTTGTAGACAAATGTACAGACGAAGTCTATAAAACCACACTGAAGCTTCGGTAATTCTGCTGCCTTATTCCGATCCATCATGGGCTAGAAAGAAAAGAAAAAACAGGATAAGTGACTTTAAAGCCTTACGAACTAAACTCTCTGCATTTAAACCAGATTCAGATCCGAGTGTACTGTTGTAATTAAAGTACTCACAATAGGTTGTTGTTCAAGAACAGTCCTTTCCAGGTCACCCTGCTCCCAAAATTCTGCTGCAACTGAGAGGGCCACCTATTGAGAATCAAAGAACCAAGCATAAGAACATCAAGACTTGTAGTTCTAATTTACTCTGGGTTAGACAATAAACCCTGTCAGATCTTACCTTGCTCTGAACTTCCCATGGTTTGGTAATGGCTGACAGATCACAAGCTGTCATCATCATGGCCCTGTTTGTTTAGTGGAACAAGAACAGACCCTCATAAGCAAGTCTTCGTTAAAAAACTATCAATGCCAATTTCAGGAGTTTATGACTACTAGTTTGTTTCCTAAGCGCTTAAAGCAGCTATTACTCACATTACAATCTCCTTCCTTGTTGTTTCCAGAGACATAAAGTCAACCCATTTCTTTTCTTCTTCATATGTCTCGGACAGATCCACAATTTTCTGGAACATTGTCCTCTTCCTGTTAATAGCAGAGAGCAAATGTATATGCAAACATATCGTAAGGCCAAAGTAAAATAAGTTGTATCTGCTCTGAGGTAACACTACTAATCAATTTAGGATAACTCACTTGAAATACAAAGCAAGGTCTGTTGCAATAATAGCAATATCGATGAGGTGGAAAACATGCTCTGTCTGTCTCCTGTTAAGGTTTTGGAAAATGTTTAAGGTCTGGGGATACAAAGAAAGTCAGGATCAGTCATTTTGCAAAGTGTATATGAGGCCTTTTTCTGTTATATTTTGTGTAGGATAATTATTTATGTAAGAAGCAAACTCACTTACCTCATCAGAAAGCAAAAATTTGCCAAAGTCTAAATGATGCCTCTCCAGAATGGAGGAGCCATGCAGCTTTGCTAAAGGATTCTGAGATCTGTTCACAAAAAAAAATATTTATAAAACCAAATGTAAAACTGGCTGCATTATCCACATTTAAGTAATAGATCCGCATAATTAATGATCTTAAATCAGATTATGCTGTGCTCATAACAGTAATGAACTCACTTCACTTGGTAGAGGTTATTGGTGCCTCTGTGATCAATATCATGCAGGAAACCAGCTGTGATCATGGCCATGACTTCCAAATCTGTGTAGTACCGCTTCAGCTTCCCTGTCTGATTCCACAAACAACACACCAATAGTTTTTTTTACTGTGTTTCTGTAAATGTTATTAACATTTGAGTAAATGTACCAACTCTTGCAATGCATTGATGGAGCAAGAAAAAAGATACGTACCGTTAGTAGGGTGAACATGGTTTGTCCAACATTGAAGCCATGGCGCCAGTTGTGATAGGTAATACGTCTGTAGCCTTTACTGACAGAGTACATAAATCGCACCAGAACCTACACAGGAAATAATTAAATCATTACTATTTAGAGTAGTGAATTCATGGAGGTAAATTATGAATTTAGTTCTGTTGTTTCATCAAGTTCGTTTAACTAGTATGCACACTGACCTCCTGAGGGACCTGGAATTTCTTGACAACTCCAACTTCATAGTACATTTGGATCCCGCACAACACCAGATCCATTTCAGTGCAGTCAAAGTCGGAAAACCGGAACTCATAGATCTCAAATTTTTTTGGCCCTGGAAGTTCTTTTTTCTTTTGGAAAATATAGCGCATTAGTATGATATATTATATATTATATTATATATATATATATATAATGTTTATATATGTGTGTTTGTGTGTATGCAGACACAATTTCCTCTTAAAACAACCCTAATACTATATACTGAATTATAATCACATACCAGGATCTGCCAAAGTTCATCCTCTTCACAGTCTCTTGGTTCTCTCCCATAAATCTGCCTGGTTTTCTAGAATTCAGAAAATACCTAGTCAATTAAAATGGCCATTATTATAGATTATTACTTACTGTAAAGCAACAGTGAGGTTTGAACTTACAAGAACATTTTGAATCTCATCATCACGACACTTGACATGGTACAGGACCATGTCCTGGGCAATATCCTTCCTGTTCTCTAGTTTATTCATCTTATCGTAGGTGTCCGTGTTTAGTGCTGACCAGCCCAGAAACTGTGTTAAAGCCTTGAAAATAAAATGTGTTAAATGAAATTAAATAAAGTTATACTGCATATCGTAACATTCCATTTGATTTAGATTTTTCACTTCGTTGACTGAAGGTCTAAAAGCACTGGAAAAGCTACATTTCTAAACTCAGGATAATGTTTAGGCAAGATAAGAAAAAAAGACCTCCATAAGTTGTTCATCCTGTTCATCAAATGGTTTGCCATCTTTTCTGTTGTAGAAAGTTGCCACTCCCACAATTTCTTCCTTCTTATTGACAATTGGTAGCGACAGCACATTTTTAATGGTCCAGCCTTTGTCATCAAGGGGTTCAGTCTGTATCACAAGGAAGCAGGTGCTTGACATAAATTGAGACATCGGTATAATACATCATTTTGGAGTTCCCATTTTACAACGTTATAAGCTAAAAAGAATGTAAGATATACTGTATATATTTTCTGTAATAAAAGAATGGATTTCTACCTGAAATTTGAACATGTCCTCTGCTGCTGCATTCATAATATTGCAAATCTAAAACAGAAAATTATACACAGTGTTACAGTGTGGCCTACTAAATATATATTGTTATAAAAGTGACAATGAGCAAACAACACTTACAAAACCACTCTCTGCTACGTATGTGGGTAGTCCACTGACCAGAGCCCAATGGTCTGGAGTTGGATTTCTGTAACAAATATAAATATACCAGTCATGTATATGACACTGAATATTGTATATGTTAAATTGTAACGTAATTATGTATCATTTTGCCGTACTTCATGAGAGTGTGGAACAAAACTCACGGTATGACTTTGATTTCCTCTTTCCCATGCAAAATATAATCAATAACTTTGTAGAAGATTATTTCCTGCAAGAACATGCATTCATAAACTTTTAGACTGTCAGGTAATCGTAGGTGAATCATACATTTTAGCGTGTATTAAGTGAACTATATCCAGAGCTCAGAAACATACTCTCCCATCTGGAGTTACAGGGCCAGAGTATGGTGCTTGCTCTCCCATCAGCACAGGCCAGATGTCAAAGAATTCCTGGACAAAAGATAAAGATCAAGCATGTGTTGAAAGCCTTAAAGTAGTAGTTCTTGTAAAAGGGCATTTTTACACATAGAATTCACAGTTGTTGCTGGTGGTAACAAAAGCAAATTGGATTTTATATCACTTTGCTCATTGAATCTCACAAATAAAAGTAAAAATGTGGATTCTAAACTTACAATCAATACCACAGGACATATGATTTGAATTCATTTACTTATTGTCTACACTGTTGATTTGCCATAAAATTATATTTTCCATTATTTAATTCAGAAACAACTGAAAAAAATAGAGAAGTGCATACTTGAACCTGTCAATACATATAACTATAATTCATCATGCAACTGTGTAATGATTAGGTAGTTGCATAGTTGTGTTTCACTATCAACTCTAGACTTCCGCAGGTTAACTAACTTTAATGCAGAGCTTTCACACACTGTCTGTCTTCAAACATACCTTTTCCTTGGTCATATCCAGGAGACCCACTGAGTACCGGTCACAGTTGAGGTATGCCCGCACCGTGTACAGAGCTTTGTGAAACTGACGTTCGATGTCTGTGAGCTCTTCGAACACTTTGTTAGCAGACCACAAAAGTAGCTGTTCAAATAAAAAATCTAAGTGTTATTTTAGGCCACATAAATGCTGGCAAACAATATACAAATAGACATACCACACACTCACCTGCCCTTTCCGTGTCTCACAGTTATGCAGGTAGCTCAGGTGGTAAATCTTTAAGTTCAAAGTTCCAACTTTCAGATACTTTAAAAAAAGCTGTGGGGGAAAAAAGGAACATCTTCAAAATGGAAATAGTTTAAATCCATTGTATTTTCTTTCATCCAAAAATAAACATTAAGTTATAAGAGCAATGTGCAATGTGATAAGACTGGATTGTGCAAATGATTTAGGAAAATAATTATTTCATTTATTAAAAATCTTTATAATTGTTTATTAATAATCTTTTTTGATTCCAGAGGGAATTAAGCATTTTTCCCCCAGGATCAAAAAGGTTTTCTGATGCTGATTCTGATCCAGAAGTGTGCAAAATATGTTTAAATCATGGATAACCATGGAAGGAACAAACAGGCCATAAGGCCAAATATTTAATGGACAACACAATATTTATATGTCTGTCCTTTAAACAGATTTACATCAGATCTTATAAACCTCCAGAGATGTGTGAGCATTTGCATGTTTTGAAGCATAAGAAGGGCAGTGAGGTAATGCCGCCCCACACATACAGCCAAAATGTACTATGCCCATGTCTATATTGCCTTTAATTCAGTGCCAAGTACGTACACCAGTTCCTTTAAATCTTTTTTTTTTGCAAATGTCAAATGCCATAGACATCAGGACAGTCTTGGATACACAGATATCTTCCAGTGTATAATACTATAATCAATGTAAATTTATGTTATATTATTCATATACTTTAGTGATCTGACTTAAAATTCTGCATTTAATCTAATATTAAATGTTGCAATCATGATCCATGCATGAAAGAATGTTTGGGATTGAGAGCTGAGAGTGAGGTATGACTGGGAATGACTCACATCTTCATCCGCTTCTGTAAAATGCGGTCCATTAGTCTTATTAACTGCCATGATCACTGCCACCACATCCTTGCCATTCATGATGGGTGTAGCCAAGATGTTGCGTGTGGTATACTCTGTTAGCTCGTCAACAAATGAGCTGAAGTGGCTATTCTGGAATGATTGAAAACAGTTTCATCAATAAAATTCCACATCACATATGGATATATGTATCCATGTTGCTTTGATAAGTACACATAACAATAGTAATACTACGCTAGACAAAATTTGGTTTGTTTGCAAGTGAATTAAATAAATTCTTCCATCTTAACCACATGTGAGCTGGTGTAATATAACACCTGTCAAATGTTTAGACCGACTTGAGTGAATGTATGAATGATCATCCATTTTCATTCCATTTCGTTCTAAAACATGCTCAGTCCAAAAGCTTATGCCAAGATGTATATAAGGCAAAAGTCGATCGTGAATTTGAAATATTTTCATGTACACATACACCAAGATTGCATGCGTAGTTCTCAGACATTCATGGGTTTATTTTTTTATACTGTGGTCTGTCAGTGTATTAAAAATAGTACTGTGTCAGCGATATTAATAAATTAAAAAAATGATTGACAAATATATTCCTTTACACATATCCTGTAATTAGTAAAGTAGTTTTCAGTAAAAATTCCTAAAAAGCATTTGAACAAAAAAGTACAAACAGCCTTTTGAGTGGGAACACAAAAACTTGGACTCTAATTGGGCATTCCAGCTGACATAGAAAGTACTACAGGTGCAATAATCCCCAGCTGAAGATGGGACATGAGATAATAAATGGATTATGTCAAGAGGATTTATGTGTCCTGAAATACGCACATTATGTATACATAAATTGTGTATTTATACTTACTCCCTAAATTAATAAATTCATAATTTAAGATATAAAGCCAGCACATTGTTATTTGACCATGTCAAATAACAATGTACATAACCAGAGTCATATATTGTGTTAAGTACCTTTTTGCTGAAAGGTAATATTTCTTACCTCATTAACATCCTTGACATTGATGGGTTTTTTGGTTTGAGCAACATGTCCGACTATACCAATGTCAAGAGGGAAGACGATCTCAGAGTCTGGAGGAATCACACAGTCTTCAAGATTTGATGTGGTGTTTACATCGAATAATCGAGTGGCGAGTTCAGCAATGCCGTTTCTTTGCCGGTACATGAACAGGCTGCAGCGGTCAGCATGGATCAAAGCACTGATTCTTTTAAGTATCTTGAAAATCACTTTCTCCATGTTGACATTCTCCTGCATGTCTTTGATTAATTCAAAAAATATTGCACCTTCCTCTGTCTGAGAAACATGTTCAAACGAATCCAAATCCACCTTGGACTCTGGGATTCCGGTCACTGAGGCTACAGCTCCAGGCTTGAGCTTTTTTGCAAAGTAGCTCTTAGCAAAATCTGGATTTCCTTCCAAGAACTTCTCCACGTCTTCAGTTTTGACACTCATCTTGGAATCGATATATATTCCACCCTTGGCCCAGCACTGGCTTGTAGTCACCTCAGGAGGTATAATAGATGTTTAAGCCTATTGTTTCCTAAAGAAGAGAAATGTATTTGCAGCACATAGTCCTGAAACTGTAGAAAAAAAGAAGGGTGGTAGGATGGGACCCAGTCATAGGGAGAAACACATGCAGCAGCAGGAGCGAGGAGAGGCCAATGCAAATGTCAGCAGCAGGGTGTTTCCCTAAGAGTGTTGAAGGTGAATTAGGATCTGCTAAAAACTGATCAGGTGATGAGCAGCAAAGCTGGGGTCCGCTGCCACAGCGTAGTACTCTTGTGTTCGTCACACCCTCTTCTCTTTGTCAGCAACAAGGAACATTTTTTTGAAGAACATGTCAATTAAAATGTGCCACAAATGTGATGAGTATTGGAGATTGGTTTTTGAATATTTCCCTTTTGTCTGCTCTCTCAGGCCTTTGTGGCACAAGCTCTTTATGTTCTCATTAAAAACACACTCCTCGTTCCTAAGCCCTATTTAGCCAGGCCACTAGCTGATTATCTCAGCACCCCAGTACTCTCTTCACTCGCCAAGAGAGCAGTAAAACAACCTTCTTGCAAGAACGAAAGAAATAGTAAATAATTGAGGACGTTTATAACATCATTACCAGTAAAACCTGTAATCCACCCTCACTGTTTTGTCTTCAATAATATACCTTTAAAATTAGATCTGTGCTCAAGGAGTTGTGTGTAGTTGTAGTAATTTTTATAATATGCACAGACTGAGGTGGTGTCTGGTAGGTAAATGACAGGGAGTAGGAATAAGAAAATGTCATTCGCACATATCTATATAAAGGCCAGGTAACCATCTTAAGCAAAAGGTCAGAAGGATTATCACCACATTAATGGCTCAATAATTGTGCATAGTAATCTACAGAGAGGATAAGGCCTTCCAACAGGTGTGGGAGTGATTGAGTGAGTGTAATATCCTTTTGTTGTAGTCTGGTTTGATATCTGGAAACACTAGCCAGCAGTGTCCATACATACAGGTAACAGGTTTGCTGGTGTTCGAAGTATATTTTATAATATACATATATACCTCAATCTGCCACAACCACCAAACCAGAGACAGGTGAAGTATGTAATATTGATTATCTTTTTATAGTGGAACCTCTCGAGGATTATCAAAGACAAGAAGTGAACAGACAGTTCTTAAGGTTTCTGTGTTGGAAGTAGGAAAAGTGAACAAGCGTAAGGATCTGAGGGATTTTGACGATGGTTTAATTGTGATGTTAGACGATCATTACTGTGCCTCAAAAATGGCAAGTCTTGAGAGGTGTTCCTAGAATGCAATGTTTAGCGCTTAAGGGTAACCAGTGAACTGGCAACAGGCATTATGGGTGCCCAAATCTGCCTGTGAGGAGCAAATGCTGATCCCACAGGAGGGCCTCTGTAGCACAAAAAGGTTTTGTTGGCTATAATACAAGGGTGTCCAACCAAATAGTGTACCACATCCTGCTGCATATGGTGCTGTTGGGGTCCAGGCTGCTCAGAGTGCCCATGCTCAGGGGTGAAAAGTGGGACTAAATTACCAGGGCCACAAGTGGGGGAGGGCCCCTGACATT
>JBBMFX010000021.1:7158778-7185435 GCA_037832545.1 Rhabdalestes septentrionalis
CGACTTCTCGACTCTCAGTATGAATGGAAAGGAAGCGGTATTTAAGTGAATATTGGTTTATAATTTTGTGGTAAAGATAAGTTGTCTCCAAACAAAATGGTGCTTCAGAACTTTTCCTCTCCTCCACCGCAAATGAATCGCGATACGAACCGAATCAGGAGTCTAAAATCGTGAAAAGAACCGAACCGTGGGATTTGTGTGTCGTTACAGTTCTAAGACATATATATATATAATCTGTATAAACGTATTAATACTAATTACATATAATATAAGAATATTATTGTGTGTTTTTTATTTTGGTGGTGGAGGGGTTCGTGTTGGGGTTGGGAGGGTGCATGGCCCTGGACAGGGTCGTAAATGGTGGCTAATTTCTCTTTCAAATGAAAAACCTAAAAGCTTAGTTCACTGGAACCTGACATCTTTCCCGTTTTGCAGTAATGGAAAGTTAAAAACAGCTACACTTTTGAAAACAGTCTTGCTTTACGATGCACACAGGTTGCCAAGGCCAACTTGTTTCTACAAGCTCATCCAATGCTGTGCTGCACTGATATGATTCTTTATATAGCCCGCTTTATTGACCTGTTCAGATCAATACAGGCTTCTCTTTAAGACCGTGCACATTTCATCAGCTACTGTTTATGCTCTTTGCCCCGAGCAAGCTACACTCGTTTAACACCCCATGACACACTTTCTTTCTGATGAACAGCAGTCATAATATCTTTAATAATCCTGTTTGGATCAAATCCTCTGTCTCAGAGCAAGAAGGCGTGTTGATGGTGAGGGTAAACAAAATCCTGCCCACATCAACCCAAGGCACATATATGCAATACAGTCTAGAGTTTTTAAAAGCAACAGAATCAGCATTGTGCTAGTATGTGCTAGATTGCTGTGTGATGCTTTTCAGGAAAAAAAAAAACACTTCAAACAAAACACACAATCAGACAAATGATTAATTAGTAGTTTTTATCCCATTAGGGCTAAACTGTTAAGTTGTATACAGTATAGGCCATTTTAGAAGACACCTGCTCATTCAGTGTTTCTGCTCAAAAGGCGTTAATAAAGAGTTTGTACCCTTTTGCTGCAGCAACTGCCTTTATTCTTCTGAAAGGATTTTACACTGCACGTTGGATATTTTTTGTAAGGATTTGAATGCATTCAACCACAATAATGGCATTTAAAAACACAGCTACACTGCAGTTTAGTCCAGTAGGTGAGATGTGGTATTGGCAAATGTAGATATGAGGCCCAAGTGTGGCTGTTTCAGAGATTCACATTCTACTGGCAGAGCTATAATTTGGTGATTTTACATGTTGTGTGTGCAAATGAACACCAGCTAACCCTATTCCTAACAACTTATTATGAATCATGGCTTAGGTTATTTTTAGGCATTTGCATCGATTTGGTTTAATTTAAGTAATTACATTTTTACATTTTATTTATTCAAATTCCTTAAAATCAGCATAAATCTGATAATTGTGGAAACAATGAAGTGTAATCAGTTAGAACATATGAATATCATTTAAATATGATGAGCTTTGGATCAAGCAATATTCATTTAGTTAACCTTTGTTAGATTGTTTACATCAGGTTTATTTTAAGATTCATAATTAATAAATCCGCCATTCCAATCACATTGGGTTTATTGTTATTATTACATAAACCTCATTCTCATTTTCAAATCTCATTCTTAGTTCATTTACATGTGACTGACAAATATGCAGTGCATAAAGTTTATTGGCCTGTTTCTTTTAAATCTAAGTCATTCAAATGGATACACATTTTATATGAAATTGAAATACATAAATGTTTGGAATTGGGCCTATATATTTCATTAAGTGCAGATAGTTACTTAATTTAAGAGGTCACAAATGACATAAAACACATTAATATTGATATTTTAATTAAAATTAACATAACCTGTCATGACAACTCCTAGAATTTAAATAGTGTTTACTCAAAACACACGTAGCAGATACTATCAGTGAGAAACAAATGTTAAATGTTAAGAAAGGCCATACTTTCAATTTTCATCATGAAAATTGTGCTGATTAATGTGCACTGCATGTATTGCAGGTATTAATTTAAAATCATCTATGACCCTTCCACTGCACCTGTCTGTCAGTCACCTGGCACCACTCGGTGTCTCTTTGGTTTAATTCTCTCTTGGACCTTCTGCTGACTTCACAAAGAAAAGGAATTCTCACTTCATTAGATAAACAAAAATAATCCTGTTCACCTTTGGAGTAAACAGACACAACAATAAAGATGAGTTAAAGAGATCCAGGAGAGCTAAATTCATTCTTCATGCCCAGAGGTGTTTGCGTGTGCATGCGTGTGAACGTGTGCATGTTTCCTTTTTAGGCTCAAAACACACTTTGCCTGTACTATAGGCCTGAATAGTTTAATATGGGATTGAGATGTCCCACTGTATGTCTTTTAGGAAGTCAGCACTAATTTTTAGATGATGGATTATGCCAAAAAAATAACAGAGGTTGTTTTGAGGGCTGTTGTGACATTAAAGCATTTAACATTCTGCCAACATCTATATTACAACTCAGTTAAATAGTGTTTGATTCATCCAAAGTTCACATTTGTAATGAAATTTTCAGGGTTACATACATGACACAAGCAGGTTTAAAACCTAAAAATACTACAATACAATAAATACATTTAATATAATCTATTATTGACTTAAAGTTCTTCAATTTGAGATTTTGCACATATTTCTCTGCAGTTTCAAAAATCATTGAAAAGGAGACCCTTTCATTGCTTTTTATTTGCTAAAATGATAGTTCATGTCACCTAGCACTTGAATCCCAATGACTGCAACATGCAGCTATTAGGAGCCCTGATTTTATTGACTCTTTTTTAATGACAGTTTGTTTCCATCACACAGCCATTTTATTGTAAAATTTCAGGTGCCAATTTATCCAATCCATATCTAATATATTATTGTGATTTGTTATTACTACAAACAAAAAAAACATTAACTAAGATATTAGATTCTTTTTATATGATAAAATTTGAGCTTCTGCCTGTTTGGGAATTTTAATATTTCAAATCTGTCCTTTCTAAAAAGTAAGATTGTAACATGACAGTTTTCTTGGGTTTCTTTCAATTAAAGTGCTTACAGATAGTGACGCATTCATCAACTGAAATTATGCTAAATATTATCATCGTTTAACATTTTTCACGTGACAAAAATGAGACGGGATGCGGCGTAAATGCTGGTCATGTGACGATAACGAAAATAAATATATAATGTAGTATCATTGATGAATAAGTATGATACTAAATGTGGTTTACAAGATAAAAACTATGCTAAAATGTCGCTTAATTTTCATTTACTAAAACGAGACGAGACGTTATTTCCTGTACGATATGGAGGGGACAAAATAGTTGAACGGCGTTACCTCCCAATACTTTTGTCCATTGAGAGGCACTGTGAATTTGAGTTTAGACACTCTGCCCAAACCTGAACCCAGCCCAAGCCCAGCCCGGGCCGATAAATACAGTTTATCGGGCCGGTCAGGGCTCGGACACAAGGAGCAAGGGGTCGGGTTGGGTTTCATTTTTTGGTCCCGATCTAAGCTCTAATGTGAATTAAATGTATTTAGAGTCGACAAAAGTTTTGGGAAGCAAAGCCAATAAAGCGCAAGAGAGAGAAATAACACTCACACAGAGTCACACACACACAGAATTTTGATAACCAGCCTTTTCCATATGGATGCAAAAAGGCTGATCCAAAATTGTTCTTATTTGCTTGTGTAGACAATATTTGTTCAGGA
Organism: Rhabdalestes septentrionalis; assembly: GCA_037832545.1. Classification (NCBI taxonomy): domain Eukaryota; kingdom Metazoa; phylum Chordata; class Actinopteri; order Characiformes; family Alestidae; genus Rhabdalestes; species Rhabdalestes septentrionalis. Next base: position 7,162,567 of record JBBMFX010000021.1, read on the forward strand.
ATAAAAAATATTCAGGTGAGTTTAGGCCCACACACTGAAGGTGAAGACTTTTACCAGTTTTACAAATTAGGGTTTTATGGCAACAGACAAACACACATTTTCATTTTATTTGCACTTTTTAGTGATGCGATGTTATTCATTTATTTTATTTACATTTTTGTGTGTCTACCTGGAATGGAATGTCAATATTCCATGTCAGTATACACAAATCTATAAGGTAACAGTACTATAATCAGATAACCTTGTTTGAATTGTGAAATAGGTTTGACTGAAAAGTTAGATTTTGTCTATTCTACTTGGTACTTGATACTATTTCGACTGTGTTAAATAGAATTTCATTAGTAAAAAAAGACTAAAATACAACTTTAATTGACTAAAACTAGACTAAACTGTCAGTAGTTTTTATTGACTAAAACTACACGAATATAGTCATTGATCATTCTGACTAAAATAAGACTAAAATGCTCAGACTTTTAGTCGACTAAAATTTGACTAGACTGGAGAATGGATGTGACTAGGACTAATAAAAACAAAAAAAATGACTGCTTAGCGCAAAGACTAGACTAAAATTAAATTAAGACAGGCCGCCAAAAATAACACTACTTACAGATGAAAAAACTACCAGATTCAGTCCAGAAATATTAAGGACAGCTTTATCCACTGAAGTGAGTAAAACCATGATCTAAAACACATATCACAGTAATCATCTGTTTACTGTCTCCCAGTGAAAAGTCAGTTTTACTTGTCTTTTGTGTTGCCACTAGCTGAACAGTGAAAACCATGTCCACCATTGTGGAAAATAGTTAACAAAGCTCGACAATCAATAAACAACAGGCAAAGGCTATCAACAACGTCACTCTCAGAAGTTAAATAAATTACATTTTGTCTGAAATTCAACAAAAATGATGAAAGTACTCTAATGATGGAAGTACTCTTCCATATTTCGCACAGATTCTGTGTGTGTCATGTCTCGTTCCCTTTACCATGCACCAATGGCAGGCGCACACACACCACTCAAAACCCACATGCTGAATTTTCTTTCTTTATTCTTTTCAAAGAGGCAAGCAAACAAAAACTGACACGAGGGTCAGACACAGAACTGGAAGAAATCTAAAGAGGTTGCAAAGGAACAAACTAAACACAATAGTTGACCAACAAATGAACAGCCAACACAAACATCTTTAAATACACAAACGTAAGCCTAAACTACCAGTATTCCATTACAAACAATAAACCTAAACAGAACACAGCTGTGACTCATTTAAAAACAAAAGCAAAGTAAACTCAATTCAATACTCAAAACGAAGGTGGCGGATAGTGGCCACTCTCAGGCCCTGACAGTACCCCTCCACCCCCTCCCTAAAGCGCCCCACCAGGGTGCCAACAAACCCCAACAACACACTCAAGGTCAGAGGAGGGGAAAATTGCGACAAAGGACAGCATTCCATGAGCCCCATTCGGCCGCATATCAATGGATGCCCTCCTGGCTGGCCAGGGTGGATCTTATGGGATGCTCTCCTTTCAGAGTCCCTCCCTCACTGGCCTCAGGGGTGGAGCCCCTTCCCAGGAGCCCCTCCACAGGGAGCCCATCACTGTCCTCAGGGGCGGAGACCTTTCCAGTTATCCATCTCTGTCCCCTGGGGCTGAGCCCCTCCTGGCTCGCTCAGGGTCCAAGTGCCCAAGTCCACCTAAAGTGAGGCTCGCTGCCACAGCCGAGAGCTCACCTTCCAAAGTGAGCCTAGCACGAGCTGGAGTGGTGAAGTGCCGGAGAAGGTCAGGGTCACTGGTGACCGGGTGCTAGACATACGCAACATGAACCACCACGTCTCTTTCATTGTCTTACCACGGATCTCCTGCCTTGTCTCTCTGCATTTTTTAGCTCCTCCAAAGGCGAGTCAAGGCAAGGGGGTCCACAATGCACTTTGGGTCTATAATTGTGGATCCGTCAATCCCATCCATCCCACCAGCTGTCCAAGTCCTCTTCCTCATCCCCCGACTCACCGCCGCACATCACCTCAAACATTGTGAACCAGCTCGTCATCACCGGCTCACACCTGAGCTGGATCCAGCCAGCCTCGCCTCTGGCCAAATCCTTTTCCCTCTCTTGCATTAGGGCAAGCGTCCAGGCCCTCAGGATGAGATCCTTTAGGGCCAGCTCCCTCCCTGCTGGATCACCTCCCTTGTTTGTAGGGTGGATCAGTGTGTCATGTCTCATTCCATTCTCCATGCAAGAATGGCAGGCGCAAACACACCACTCAAAGCCCACATGCTGGATTTTCTGTCTTTATTTTTTTTCAAGAGGCAAACAAACAAAAACTGACACGAGAGTCAGACATAGAACTGGAAGAAATCAAAAGAGCTTGCAAAGGAACAAAATAACTGCAGTGGTTGACCTACAACTTAACACCCAACACAAACACCCTTAAATACACCAACGTACAACCCAACCACCAATCATCCCACACAAACACTAAACCTAAACTAAACACAGCTACGACTAATTTCCTCTCCAAAATAAAAGCAAATGAAACTCAATTCAAAACCGAAAACAAAGGTGGCCTCTAGTGGCCGCTCTCAAGCCCTGACGGTGAGTTGTTTTTGGCCATTTCTGACCTGTGTATTTTGCAGACACCATATTATCAACAACTCTGTAGTCTTTAGTGTCAGCACTAACCATAAGAAATTTCAGAATGTGTTCAATGTTCTCTTTAACAGATAAGCTGGGCTTAGGATCATGACGAGTAAGGAGTCACATAAGTGCCACTAATGCACACATCAAATTGGCCTGGGGGAGTCAATCACAGGGCACAGTTAAGTACTTAGCAGAGTGGAGCATGCTGGGAAATTAGATCAATTGATGATGACAATGAGATGTTAGCTGCCAGTTGCTCTCCAAGCTGCACTCTAGTGTTTAAATAGATTTTGACAATGTCTACTGGCAGCCTTGTAGGCTTCATTCAATTCAAATATTGAACCAACTTCACTCATACCAATGAAGAGGCACTCTACAATCCTGTAACTGGGTGAATCAGGCAAGATCAAACAATGTTCAGAGAAAGACAGAATGGATTATCTTAAACAAATTTTCTAAATAATTCAGTACTTGAAGTGTTAAAGCATTGTGTTAAAACATATACTGTTACATAGCAACAAATGATTTTAGAGCCCAGCAACATTTTTTTGGCTTTACATGCTTTAAGAATAAAAGTTACAGCATGGTCTGGACACAGTCCTATACATGTGGGGCAGCTGGTGGTTTGGTGGCTAAGGAGTCACACTAGTGGCACCACTGAGCTGCTGTCGAGCAAGAAACCATCCCCGCACACTCATTTGGTGAATGGGTGGAATGCAGATAAATAGTTTATGCTGTTTATGCTATACTGTGATGTGTTCATGTATGACAAATGGACATATAGAGATTTTAAATTCAATGAAAATTAAATTCCAAAAATAGATCAACTATGAAGTTGTTAAAGGTGTTGAACATATTTTGACACCTTGAATTTGTTAAGAGTGTGGGGCCCTTAGGTACAGCTCACGTCCTACCCATTAAGAATACAAGGAGGACACCTGCCTACCCTAAGAATTCCCTCTGTTAGAACCCTTTTAAAATAACTCCCTCATCCATGGCCTGACAGCAGTTCTGCGGCAGTGTCCTCTGAACGAAAGCAGTCATGTGAAACAGTCTGGACCACGGACATGCAGCTTTGTGCTCAATTCAGTGCGTCTCAAAGCTTGGCATTCCATACCAAATAATGTTTGCAAAAGTCTTTAAATGGAAGCCGTGAAACAAAGCAAGGGGGTGGAGAGAGAGAGTGAGAGAAAATTCAGTTCCCGTTACCACCAACAGGCTAAAGCTTTTATTTTCCATCCTCTCATTTGGGGACATGCCAAATGCCGTTGTACTTGGCATCCCACACACATACACAGCATTGCTGGTGTCTTCATTAAGAAATTCAGCCTAGGAAAATTACAGCTCAACACACAGAGATCAGATACTGAGATGTGGCCTTTTTTATGCATTTTAGATACATTCAGAAAGTTATTCTTATCAAGGAAAGTAAAACTAAAGAGTCAGGGTTTTCTCATAAAGCTGGTTTTATCAGCTGTTATCAATTCACAATTTATGTGATGTCATAAAAACTATAAAATGTGCATATGTCCACCTATTCAGCCTACAGTGCTTTAGCCAACTCATGTACTTTGAAGTCATAAGGAGTGTTACAGCAAGGGCAGCCAGCCTGAACAGTGATCATGAACATAAATCATAGAAAAGCTGTTTATATTAAAGGCTATTGAGAGATTGGAAAATGGTAATATAAAATAAAACTAAAATAGGCTTTGGTACATATATGGGCGCTGGACCCATTATAGAGTTTCACAATTATTCATTTTGCCTCCTCCTCCCTTTTCCCATCCCATTGAGACGTAGAGACCAGCATGCACCCCCGCAAACACCCCCACCCCACCCATTCAGACAACAGCCGAGACATAGAGCCCTGGGTTTCCCCCCCCACATTAAAAATGCTTCCGGCAGCCATGAGTTCATAAACCTTAGATATTAAACAACAAATATGCTGGACAGAGTCTCTTTAAAACACTGTTCTTAAACTTCCCTAAGCCTTCTCTGTATAATGACACTTCTTTGAAAATAATCCTGACCTCCATCTGATCTGGGCTGGTTAATCTGTCTTTCATTAGATGCTCTCCATGTGTTGATGGTAAAGAAATGAAGCAGCTCCCTTTCAGTTTAGGCCTCACCGCTGGGTCTTTTGTGTTTGGTGGAAAAGGGGAGAGTTTGGTCTGCTTGGAATGACTGTGGCCTGACTTAAAATAACTATGGCAACAGCAGGAGCATTGCACCCACCCCCCCACCCCAACAAACCCACAACCCTGCTATTTCCTTACCGGAACAGCCCGTCAACTCTGCATCCCTACCATTCACATTCTAGTCAGGAATGACCCACTTTATAGCCCTCAAACACACACATGCTTAATGCAACATGGGGGAAATCTACATGTAGCGGCTATACATTACTCAAGTTAAGCTACTCATCTCTTCACATACACACACACACACACACACACACACACACACACACACACACACACACACACATACATACATACATACATATATCTAAGTGCTGTTGTGTTGCCGTTGCAGACATGTGGAATGTTTGAAAGGGTAGGTTAATTTAATGCACATTACTGGGATAAAAAAGCAAAAACAATAGCTGTTACTATTTGTAAAATACAGAATGCTACTTTTTAATGTATGACAGGTGCCATATACAGTTTAACATCATTACATCACATTACAGGACATTAAGTTAGACAAAGCTAACTATTTTACAACTTCTCTACCAAATCGATACTCTATTTTCATCAGTGTGGAGTCATCATCAAGTCGTCACAGGTGGATTTAAGATTTTTACTTGTCTAATGTTGAGGAAATATAGTTCCAACCATGATCTGCCACAGAAGTCCTTGCTTGACTTGGCTAGATCAGACTCATTAGGTAAGGGGTATATAGTAGACTTCCTAGAGAATTGGTGGCTACAGATAAACAGTTTTATTTACACTACAGTAAATGTGCTCTTTAGTGAAACCTGAATAAATGTTCCACTCTTACTCAACAGAAAAATAAAACAGCCAAGACCCAGACTTGGCAAAGGCCTCAGGTCTGGTCCAAAGCATCTGCCTGTGGGAACATGTGCTCAAGTAGCAGTAGCAGTCCTCAGCACTGAGCCTGCACCGTGCGCCGTCTTTGTCACAGGGCTGGCTGGTGGCCAGGCCTGATCACATGGGGGATGTGAGAGATTAGCCTCCAAGTTCAGGGGAGGAGGCCCACGTGGAGCACAAGCAAAACAGAACAGTTATGGATGAATATTTGCATGTATTGGAACAGGTGGAGTTGAACCTGCCAGGACAGGAAAGAAAGGTCATAACAGGTCTAGACAAGGAAATAAAGAAGTAACACACTTGAAGTCAGTGTTGTATAAGTGCACTCTCATGCATTTTTGTTCCTTTCATAATTTAAAGAAGTTGTTCAAAGCCCAATAAAATATTTTTCTACTAGACAAATATTGTTGTGCTGAGGCTAAATCATGTGGTGAACAATGTGCATGTGGTGGGCAATGAGCTCCACGTATAGCGCATCTAAACTGAGTACACCTGAATCCTAGCCTTTCAGTTTACCTGTTTAAATATAGCAAGGTTTGAGAAATAGAAGCCAAAGAAAGAAAATGTGTTTAAATAGAACTGTGCTAATCCCTTCAAAGCTCATCTGCAAATAGACAATATCACTGAACTGTGTATATATGGTCAATGCCAGCAGCTCAGGCTGGTTTTAATGAGAAGCGTGGCCTTGTCTGGTTCAGTTTTGTATCATACCTTTTCTTTGAAAAGAAAGAAATGAGGAAGAACTCTGCTCTAATATAATTAACCTCAAGGACAGGTACCAACATATATTTCACTTACGTATTCAGTATAATATATTTATCATTCTTTCCTCAAGTACACTAGCATGAATACATATAGCCTTTGACACCAGGGGCATGGGCCACGCGCCCTTAAAGACACCCACTGGCTATCCAGTCCTAATGCTCAGGTGTGTTCACAGAATGTTGGTCACTCAGTGTGAGATTACACAGCCACGAGAAGCAGAGTTCAGCATGGGTCATGTTGCCTAAAGGTGGAAGCTAGAAGCTTGTTCAAGTCAACACGTGCTTATAAATACACAATTGCTGATCATGTTGGAAGGTGACCAAGGATTTTGTGATGCATTCAGTTCCAAATGAGAACCCGAATAAACAGTTAAATATGATCTGAATATTCAGTGTCTTATTCCAGAGAGCTCATCAACTAAAAAATGAGACAATTAGAAATATAATTAATATATCAGATTTTGTGTATTTTGTATATTTCCACAGTAGCAGTTAAAAGTCCTTAAGTTCACCTAGTAGCTTAGTCCTGTTGGTTCCTTGTTTTAACATACCTGATTCAGTACAAAAATACTTTAATTTATGCTTATACACAAGATGGGAAAACCAAATCATAGTAATAATTCAAGTGCTAATTACACCAATTCCAGAAGACAAACATACCCACAGGGTTTTATTAAGCAGATCAATGCTATTTCTAATTTCCAAATTGTTGAATCTCTCAAGATTTGAATCTGTGTTGGCATAATTTGAGCTTGCATGATCATTTTTTATTTACTATCCACAAGACAGCATCAGTTAAATGTGTTGAAACAATGATACAGAATACATGTTTTAGATATTTTATTTTATTAGTTACAATATAAATGTTGTTAACAGCTGTTGAAAATTGTAAGAGCTCAAAATCATACAACAGATTCTCATAACATACAAAGTTGCTTTGGTCACAATGTACTTCTCATCAAACTGGCCAAAAGCCAGCAGGAGACAATTACACTTCCAAATCGTAACCAACCATAACCATAATCACAGTTCCTCTGGCAAAACAGCAGAGCACAGTCTGTTCCTCAGACAAGCAAAGAAACAAATGAATGGAATCACTGTTTACTAAAAGACAGTACAATCAATTTTGAGTGGACATGATTGCTCAAGAAAGGACAACACGGCAATATGTTAGTCAAGTAAAGACCTTTGATTTAATTTGATTTTGACCAGAGCAAACTCATAAGAAAACCCTTTACAAACAATAAATGTCATCCAGATGTTGCCATGCCAGCATATGCATTTGTGTGCATGTCTAAGATTTATGTGTTTGTGTGTGTAAATATATATATTATATATAAATATTTAAATATAAACATTTAAAGTGCAAATTAAAAATTTGGGTGAAACTGAAAATATATATTATTCACTCATTGGTATCCAATGAGCAGTTTCCTGATTTTAAACAGCTTTATATGGATGTAAGTCTTGTTATCGTGAAATAGCCCCAGGGAAAGAAATACACACTGAGTGTGTCTGGGTTTACTGCTGACAAGAAACCGCACCAGCCCAGTAATCTATATGTTATGCACAGTACATTCTGACCCAGAAAGATTCTCTTATAATAATAGATGATCCTGTTTATTAACAGTTGTCATCAGAGGGTTTTCTTTGGGTTTAACTAATACAATTCCTCGTGTTATATAAAGCCTTAATTGTTTTTTTTTTACGACAAGCATGGGAGGGTTCAACCAAGAAGGCAGATTACACTAAGGATTTCTACAAACGGATTAACCCTAGCTTTAAGCACCTTATTTAGTTACAAGAAGTGAAAATAATCAATAAGCCCGTCTGTGGAGTTGGTATAAAGAGTGCCCAGTTCTCTGGAGACTTCAGAGCCTGCTGAAGAACTACACAGAGAGGTCCTACACCCTGGTTCCTATTTATTCCATTAACTGCAAACCTCACATACAGGTAAGTTCTAGACTTTTTGTAATGCATTTCGAAGCATTAGCTTCAAAACTAAACGTCTCATCCATTTTTTTCCAGCTGGATTGCTTTCTAAAGGGTGTTAAGATGCTGTTACTATTGGGAAAATGTTTCAGTGCTATGAGTAAATTACAAAACTGTAATGAGAAATGGCTGCAACATTTGAAATGAAAGAGGGAAAATTTGTATACAGGATAGTGAACCATTTGTTCCATTTGCTCTGTTGTACAGAATGGAGTACTACAAGTTTGCCCTGCTTGTGGTCTTCTTGTCTTATATTGAGCGCTGCTGGTCTGCTTCTTGTGTCGTGGACAGCTTCACAGTCAAGCAAGACTTTGACCCAAAAAAGGTGAGTCTAGGTAACATGAAAGAAGGAAGGATAATAAGAGAACATCCCCTAATTGCATATTTCTGGGTTGAATTGTACAATACAGATACTGTTAGCTGCTATGGCTAATATGAATAAGTTACACTAACCTGAGCTTTTTACTCACAGTATGCAGGAAAATGGTATGCCCAGCAGAAAAAAGACCCTGAGGGACTCTTCCTCCAGGACAACATTTCTGCAGAATACACTATTGATGAAGATGGCACTATGACTGCTTCTTCCAAGGGTCGTGTCACTCTGTTTGGGTAAGTTAAGAACCGAATAGTTAAAAAAACACAAACAGTTTTGGATGAAAAATAGATAGACAGAGAGACAGACTGAGCAAAATAGTAAACCGAGCAAAATAGTAAACTTTAATTGAAATAAAAAGATAACTACAATATGAACTCTCCTTTTCTCATCCAGTTTCTGGGTTGTATGTGCTGATATGGCTGCCCAGTACACTGTGCCTGACCCCACCAATCCTGGTAAAATGTTCATGACCTACCAGGGCCTGGCAAGTTACCTATCCAGTGGAGGTCAGTTCACACACTCCAACAAAGTTTCATTCATTCATTAAAAAAAAAAAGAGCACTCATTTGGTAGCATCCAACTCCGGCATTTTTCTTGATCCATATGAAAGCATTGTTTATTCATGCAGGTGACAACTACTGGGTCATTGATACCGACTATGACAACTATGCTATAACCTATGCCTGCCGCACACTAAAGGAGGATGGCACCTGCGATGATGGCTATGCCCTGATTTTCTCTCGTAACCCCCGTGGTCTGCCCCCTGCCATTCAGCGCATTGTTCGCCAAAAGCAGGAGGAGATCTGCATGGCCGGCCAGTTCCAGCCTGTGCTGCAGTCAGGTGAGGCTGAATGTATTGCTTACATGGGGAGATGCAGTCTCCCAAACTCTGTAGCTAAAGCATTTAGCCAAAGCACTGCTTTCTAGTAGCTAATTAAAATGAAACCTGCTGATTTTTGTACAGCAAAATCTTAGACATAAATGAATAACTACAGCACCTGAATACAGAATATATTAAAACTATATAATATATAAAAACGGTTCCAAATACAATATGTTGACTATGAGAACATGCAAACCTAGGGATGTATTATGGGTCACAAACCTGATTTTCTTTTTCTTTTGTCCACAGGGGCTTGCTGAACTCTCTGAGAGAGGTTCCTTTTACATGATGTCATAAGAAGAGACATGTGAATACATCTAATAGCAACATTTTAGAAGTTCAGAAGATAAATAATGTATCAGGGAGAAACTGTTTGGATATCACTGTGGGTAAGGGGGAAAGTTTGTGAAAATAAATATTTTTTAAACAAAAATCTGTCTTGAAGTGTTTAATATATAAGGTCACATAACAATTAGGTCTTCAGGATAAAGGGTAATGTGCTCCTTTGTACTGGCAAATATGCTGTGGGTATGAAATCACGTGTGTTACTCTATAACTACAGAGGGGTTTAAAAAATGTATTAACTTTTTAAATATTACATGGTTACAAATAAATTCAAATGTTCATTTTAAAATCAGAGCATTTTAAAGGGGTTTCCAATGTTACACATGAGCTATTTTCACATGCGTTGCAAGCCATGCTCAAGCAGGACTGTTCCATGATAGGTGATGGAAAATGAAAGAGGCAGAAATCTGTCACAGACATTTAGAAGGAGACAATCCTCCAAGCTGTCGGCAGTTTGGTTTACATGTACATTTACATGATAAGTTACATAAGATGCCACTGACACAATATGCATATTCTAAGAAAATTCTAAATTCAATAGTTTACATTGTTTCATAAGGCAAATCAAATGTAATTCACCTATCCCAACAAATATCCTCAATACAGGTCAATGTAACTGCCTCATTGCTCAAGAATTAAAATACAGAAATAAAAAATTAAAACAAGTCCACATGTGTACTTACTAAAAAAAGGTTGGTCCTGACCTGAAGAGACACTTCAGCACATATAGTTCAGAAACAGAGAATTACGCACTTTTTAGAAATATACTAAATTCGTATATTGTAGGTAAAATATGTTTATACTTTCATCAGAAAAGTTGCTTTTTTGATATACTAGTTTCCCCTTGGACAACAACAAAATACAAAGTCTAGCCAGTGGTCACATGATGAAGGCTAACACTGTCTAAAATCAGGATTATGTGTGGCGTGGTAAACCACAAAATGTATTAATTTAAATAATGAAAACAAACAAGAGCAACACAAATTCTATTTTCAATTCTCAATTATTTTTTATTTTCTAACAGACTTTCAAAAAACTTATTACTTGAAGCTTTAATTTAAGAACTGATCTACATTTACAAAGCATATATCAAATTTTCTCATGTCACTAACAATATTCAGAATACTACAGCCTGAAACACTTAGTCTTTATTTTACACGTCAGTTCTTGTTCTACATTGAGGACAAATTGTTTTCGAAGCAGCCAGTTGATCTTTTCTGTAGACACCATATTGCCTGTGCAGGACTGATGAAGAAATCTGTTTTAGAGAAGCCAGGGTTAATGATTTAAGTGGCTTTTAGGGGTCAGTTAGTCTTGGTTGCTAGGGTAAGGTAATAATGTGGAAAAGCACAGACATGGAGTCCGGCACAGTTATTTGACACACTCTTTAAAGTTGTATATATGCAATAAACGAAATGTTGGGAAACTTTAATTTATTGCTACCATTTTTGCAGTGTTAATACACGTTTGTATGTATACTGTACAGTCCAACAGTGTTGTCAAACATATATAAACATTTTAAGTCATTTTAGATTAAGGAACAAGTTAAGGTTAACCTTAAAGTTAAAGAACAAGTTTACTGTTTTTCACCCAGGCCTTAAAAATTTTTACATTTCCCCGTTATTTATAACTACACTAACTTTTCTGAGACACACCTCCGTCTACAGATTGTTACTGGGCTTAAATATAATTCTGTAGCTGCTCACAGAGTAAATAACACCATTAAACTGCCCACACTGCATAAGTGGATGTTACGTACATACTACGTATGTGCAAAATGATATGTTGCAGCACCCTCAATGCCATTCGCCATCTTACTGTTTACTGTGGTAGGTGGTTTACAGAATCGGCACTTTTATTTTGCCAGGACAGCAGTGCTATTTGGATATTACACTACATTATGTTCATTTGGCTGACACCTTTATCTAAAGTGACTTATTCATAGCAGAACACTCAATTTCAAAGACAGTGTGAGAACCAGAGAAGAGTATGAAGTGCTAAAATCATGTAGGAGTTCTGCAAGAGGACAAACACACTCTGAACAAGTTTTTGAAGAAGAACATGGAACAAAACCTTATGTAACATAATCACAAAACCAGACCATGGATCAAAGGAATAAAATGGCCTTATCTGAGCAATCACATCATGTGGATATCTGTGTGTGTTTGTGTGTATGTTGCTTATCTAGAATTGGATGCACTGCAAGCCGGTGGAGGCAGTTTGATGTTCTGGACAGTTTAGGGTCTCAGCATCCATGTGGATGTTAATTCGACATGCACCACCCACCTAAACATTGCTGCAGAACAAGCATAGTATTCCCTAATTAATCTGCTAATAAATTAAACGGACCACGTGTGAAATGCATGCATCATCTGTTGAACGTTATACCACAAAAAACATGATAATCATTAGCTACTGCTGTTTAGTTCGTTAATTACTAGCTTTGTTCCATCATTTGCCTTCTTGAAGTCAGATTCTTATCAACTGAACCTTGCACTTGGACACAAACTCACTCCCTCCTTATAATAATAATAAGTAACTCTATTTGCTCCAATGGAGAACTTTGCAAGAAACATTAACACACTCAGTCAGTACATACCATTGAGGGGGGAAAAAATCACATTCAGGTAAACGTTATCACATAAATATCTAAATGATAATAACCACCATTACGTAATTTGTCTGACCAGCAGAGAGAAAAAAAAAAGTGAGCTGCAACTCTACAAAATAAGTGGGACACGGATTCCCGAACACAAGACATGACTCATCTCCAGCATATCCTTGCAACAAGTGACTTGGTCCGTTACTTGGCTAGACACATGTAAACATTTACATGTAAACAGGTTGGTCCTGACCTCTTTGGTTAACATGTACATGACAATGTGGGCTTGTGTGTGCTTATACATCCACAGACCTGAGAGCAGTGTGTCTGAGCAGGAAGAACAGGTTTCTATACAGCTTTATGTACCAGTTTACACTGAAAGGAATCGTGTCATAGAAAATTACTTTCTAAATCAGTGGACAGAACTATTAAAAAGCTCTGCAATATGGTAGCTTAGTGTGCTTTACAATCCAGAAATGTTTTACATTGCAAAAATATGTATCATTATAGTAATGTTACATAGAAAAGCAGATTGTAGGTCAGTGCTCGTAGGGAGGCTTTAAACAAAAGACACTTTTCGCTATGAGGCACAAGCGTGTCTTTCAACAGCATAGCCAAGCAAGACAGTACCATCTTTATAAACAGAATGCAATCACAAATTGATTACATTCAGCTATGTAAATAGAACCCTCAGTGTCATGAACCACATTCATTTTCAAAAGAGACTGCCACCCTTTTATGTTCGGATATTCTCAGTCACGGCTGTGGGAGGCACTGTTTCCATGGCAACTGGACAGATAGCCCACATCTCACCCCTCCCTCTTCTCACTCCATCTGTCCTGGATTGGCTGTCGTGGTGGAAACCTCAGTATTAGGCGACGCTATTTCCCATCATCCCTTGCCCAATTCAAAGCAAGCTAATCGAGCTGATCCACACCAGAAAATACAGCAAGTGAAGTGTGGCAAATGTGCTCCTCACTGTATTTACTTGCTCCTTTGATGTGGGTGAGTTGCTATTTCTCCTATTCTCCTAATTCCTCATATAGCCCACAAAAGCATGCTTTGTCAATGAGGGCTTCCCATATATTTGCAGGCACTTAAAAATTCTGAAAGCAAACAGGCGTTAACTATTTTGATGAAAACGTGGAACCTATATTGCTCAGTCATCTTAATATTTATATGCTTACTGATAGTTTGTTAAAATTATGTTATTTATGATTTCCAATAATCCAGTTTAATCTACAGTACATTGTTTAGAGTATAATGTCAATTCTCACACACCAATCAAACAAAGGGCATTAAGCACACAATTTTGATAAAAGTTCAGAATTTTCCCAAGAATCAAATTCAGTTCATCATTAATTCGCTCATAGCTTCTTCCATGAAGACACCCGCCCTGTCTCAAATTTATTCAACAGTGTCAAATAGTATGGATGATCAGAACTGTCTGAGGGTCACTCCTCAAATAACAGACATGAGGGCCTTGTTCAGAAACAAAAGCAAAGTTCAGCTTTTAGATAATGTCATTTTTTAAATAGATATAAATGCAAATGTCATTAAAGAAGAATAGCAACAAGATAAAATTACATGTTAGATGTTGCTTAGAGATGGTGCTATATTTTGGACCGGTCAGTGGGCTACTCATGGGGTCCTTGGGGGCACCCTGGTTATCTTGACCCTCTTATCTTGTATTAGAACACCTAATTTAAAGTGCTAGTCCTCTGCAGAAGGAAAAACATATCACATAGGACTGTAATGTGGTGAAACATGCATTAAAAATCCATGAAAAACGTAAAATCTATTTTAAGACTCTCACATAGTGGTTCCACAGATATATATATATATATATATATATATATATATATATATATACTGTGTTTGTGTAAATTGACCCCCACATCTTCTAATGTAACATTGTCAGTTTCTGCCTCTGTGTGTTTATTTGCAGAATATGTGCAATATCAGAACAAACAGATAGGGGAGGTACTGAGCCAGAAAGTGATCACTCCGTCGGTTAAAAACAAAATGCTACCATTAAAATCTCAGGAAACATTTGCTTCTGACCCTGACACATAATGAATTTAACAAGTTTTGTTGAAAAAAAAAAATGGTAGAGAACTGATAGGGAGTCCCTAGCATTAATTATGCTTCTGTAGAACGGGCATGAGTGTCTTTGGGAATGGGATGAGGAAAATAGGTTAATAAGTAGTTAGAACTCTAATGTGCATAAGCCTAAATAGCAGGTTGCAAAAGTTAAACAGCAGGTTACGAGAGTAATATGTGACACACATGAACCAGATGCTGACACTTGGTTGCCCCTCCAGGTGAGGTATGCAGGGGAAAGATAGACAACCCCATGCATGAGAGAAGTCAGTGCAAGATGGACTGCACCCTTTGCCCTGAGCCTGCTGATGTTGCTCAATGGAGGACTTGACAACCTACTATCACTATGTACAACCCTGTACAGGAACAACAGCCCCACCCCTTGTGTTTTCAGCCTATAAAACCAGGCAATATCTCACAAAGGATTGCCTTTATGTTTTTATATTATGTGCCAAAAGGTTTGGATCTTGGATTTCTGAGTCATAGCCTAGGCAAAGTAAAAAAGAACATGTTTTTTGTAGGTTTTTTAAATAAAATAAGTTGTCTTCTGCCCCTTTAAAATTTGTCAAGACTTCGACCTGGTGTCTTCAAATTGCATTCTCTGGGTGAGTGACTTTTTTTTTTCTTCATTTTTGCACAATTTGAAAGTGGGACCTAAATGTCTCTCAAGAAAGTCCCTCAGGTATGGAGCTAGTAAGTACCAGTTTAAATTGGAGTTTTTAAAATGAAACGGTAAAAAGGTTTTCTAATATGCTGTATGCCAAGACGATTGGTTAAAATATTTCTCAGACAATTTCCATCTCACAAACCCTTTTTATTTAAGGCATGTGAGGTGAACAGTTCCAATTGCTTTAATGACATTAAGATAGCATGATACAACTTCACACATTGTTAAATTTTCCATGGTCTAAGGTGTTTTTAAGAAAATAAACTAACTTCATTTGAAACTATTTGTTTACATGCTTATAATTAAATTCTATTTTGTTCATGTAAATACAAATGTGGATTGATGGAAATTTTGGTTTAAGCATTGATTCATTATCCTTGGATATATTTCTCAAAGGATAAAATATAAATATTATCATGATCTCTTTTATAACCACCATAAAATAGAACTGTTAGAAAATGATGACCTCAATAAATGCTGATATTACCTTGGATACAAAGTCATGTCAATAAGCTTCAAAACCAAGGTCAGTAATAAATTAAAGGGGCATGTTGTTAAGTCAAGCCTTTGTTAATTGGGTCACCTTAATATCTTCCATCATAAAATGAAGGCTGTTCAGACCAGATGTCACATAAAATCTGCTGAGAAATATTTAGAAATGTGCTTTCTGCACTACAAAGCTCAGATTCACAGCAGTACTGTTAATCTGTGTGGAGTAAACATGATCACATCCTCATGCCTCATTAACATACAATTTTACCAATTTCTTATTTAGTGTATTGCTTTTAAATATGTCATAACTGTGATCATGGGCCAGTAGGACATTATTAACATTACTTATTATGGGGGTCAACAACTTGATGGTATAACAGCAGACTCCCCTTAGCATAAAGTTGTTACAATATCACCTAAAAGATTTCTGATTTGCATTCTCATCAGAAAACAATTAGTGTCCGATTAGCCAAATAATGTTTCAGAGCATAGTCATCAAGCCCAATACTTGAAGAAATAACCAAATAAGTAAAACAACCAAGGCAGGAGGTGAATTTTGACACAAATTATCAGCCCATTTTAATTTTATGGTTGATGAAAATTTGTTTGTTTGTCCTTGTTTCAGGAGACAGGTTAACAGCCTTTTCTGCACATGGGTACCTCATCATTAGAAGACATGGAGGGTGTAAAATCTTTGCCAATGAGCTCTTTGGAACGCAGAGCTCGGCAGAGAAAGAGACCAGTAGAGACCCTTAGGACCAAATTGCACCATCAGCTTTCTTGTTCTGTGCCCAAAGTAAAGAGCATACTGTCAGGCTTCTTCCCTGTGGTGCTCTGGCTGCCAAAGTACAAGATAAAGGAATATGTGTGGGGTGATCTGATGTCAGGAGTCATAGTGGGGATAATTTTGGTGCCTCAAGCCATTGCTTACTGCCTCCTGGCAGGCTTGGAACCTATTTATGGCTTGTACACATCATTTTTTGGGAATATGATCTATTTCTTCTTGGGTACATCCAGGCATGTGTCTGTGGGTATATTCAGTCTTATGAGTTTAATGGTGGGGCAGGTTGTAGACAGAGAAGTCTATTTGGCTGGATTTGATATAAGTGATGAGAGTAAGCTAAGCTCTTTGGATGAAGGATGGAACATTACAGAAGACAACAGCAAAACTGCAATTAATCTCACAACAAATGTCATTAATATGAATTGTGGAAAGGAATGCTACGCGATCAGCATTGCAACAGCATTAACATTCCTTACTGGAATTTACCAGGTATTTTATTTCATTACATTAATTTACAGTTATAAATGTAATTGAGTTTACTGTACAACACTAATATGTTGCGTTTTTTCTCCAGGTACTGATGGCTGTGTTCAGACTGGGTTTTGTCTCTGTTTACCTCTCTGCTCCAATGCTGGATGGCTTTGCCACTGGTGCCTCATGCACTATTCTAACCGTCCAGGCTAAGTATCTACTGGGCCTTAAACTGCCCCGCCACCAGGGCTATGGAACAGTTGTGGTGACTTGGATTAACATTTTTAAGAACATACACAAAACCAACTTCTGTGATTTGGTCACAAGTGCTATCTGTATTGCTGTGTTAGTCGGAGGGAAGGAGCTCCATGATCGGTATAAAGATCGTCTGAAGATGCCACTGCCTACAGAACTTGTAGTGGTGGCAGTTGCTACTATTGTGTCCCATTTTGCTGATCTTAATGGCCAGTACAGCTCTAGTATCTCAGGTGATATTCCAACTGGTTTTATTTCCCCAAAGGTCCCGAGTTTTGAACTGATGCCAAGGATAGCAATTGATGCCATTCCATTGGCTGTAATCAGTTTTGCTTTTACTGTCTCCTTGTCAGAGATGTTTGCTAAAAAGAATGGATACACTGTAAGACCCAACCAGGAGATGCTGGCAATAGGTTTTTGTAACATCATTCCGTCTTTCTTTCACTGCTTCACTACAAGTGCTGCTTTGGCCAAAACTATGGTGAAAGACTCAACGGGGTGCCAGACACAAGTTTCTAGTGTTGTGAGTGCCTTAGTCGTGCTGTTAGTCCTTTTATTTCTAGCCCCATTCTTCTATTCCCTGCAGAAGTGTGTCCTTGCCTGCATCATTATTGTCAGCCTAAGAGGAGCCCTGCGTAAATTTAGAGATGTTCCCAAGCTTTGGCATCTCAGTAAGATTGATGCAGCTGTCTGGATTGTGACCATGTTTTCATCTGCTCTGATTAGTGTGGAACTTGGACTAGTGATTGGGATTGTTTTTTCAATTATATGTGTTGTGGCTCAAACTCAGTTTCCTAAGGTTTCACTACTGGGCCAAATTGAGAACACTAATCACTATGAGGACATGGGAGACTATCAAAACCTTGTTATGCTTCCCAAAGTAAAAATCTTTCGCTTTCAGGCTCCCCTTTATTATGCCAATAAGGATTTTTTTCTAAAGTCCTTATACAAAGCAGTTGGACTTGAGCCATTCCTTGAAAAAACCCGGAGGCAAAAACTAGTGAAAAAAGTAAAAGCTTCACAGAAGCTTAACAAGGAAAATGGTGATGTAAGTACAACTCTCATAGCTAGTCAGTTGGATTTCCATACCATAATCTTGGATTTTTCCTCCATACCTTTCATTGACACAACAGGAATGAGCACTTTAAAAGGACTATTGAAAGACTATAAAGAGGTTGGTGTAAATGTAATCCTAGCTTGCTGCAACACACGTGTCATAGATTATTTGAGTCGAGGTTCTTTCTTTGGACCTGATGATAAAGAAATGTATGCACTATCATTCTACACTCTTCATAGTGCAGTGTCTTACGCCACAGATGATGCTGCAGCATCAGTAAGTGCCTCTTCTGTGTAATCTATCTCTATTCTGAATTAACAAGTTGGGTATTAAAAAAACGTAAAACATGGGAAATACACATAAATATCTCCGCTAAAATTAAGTATATAACTTGTTACTGAACCGTATGTCTATTCTGTTTCCAGAAAACAAACATTTTTATACATGTTAAATCATGTGCTGAAGCAGAAGGGAATCCAGAGTATAAAGCATCTTACAATTTCTACCAGTCAAGAGTTTTCTTACATTTATAATAAGACTATTGTTACGGTACGTACTTACACACGTGGACAAAATTGTTACATAATATCACACAAAATCCAAAAATGGGCTGGACAAAATTATTGGCACCCTTACATTAATATTGGGTTGCACACACTTTGAAAAAAAAAATGATATCGGTCTCTCCCTACAACCATCAATAAGCTTCTTACACCTCTCACCTGGAATTTTGGACCACTCTTCCTTTACAAACAGTTCCAGGTCTCTCATAATGGAAGGGCGCCTTTTCCCAACAGCAATTTTAAGGTCTCTCCACAGATGTTCAATGAGATTTAGATCTGTTCTCATTGCTGGCCACTTCTGAACTCTCCAGCATTTTGTTCCACTCATTTCTGGAGCTTTTTTAAGTATGTTTGGGGTCGTTGTCCTGCTGGAAGACCAAAGACCTCAGACGCAAACCCAGCTTTCTGACACTGGGCCCCACATTGCGACCCAAAATCCTTCGGTAATCCTCAGATTTCATGATGCCTTGCACACAGTCAAGACACCCACTGCCAGAGGCAGCAAAACAACCCCAAAACATCATTGATCCTCCATCATGTTTGACTGTAGGTACTGTGTCATTTTCTCTGTAGGCCTCATTCCAGGAGACTGATGTGCTTCACCAAAAAGCTCTATCTGGGTCTCATCTGTCCACAAGACATTTTCCCAGAAGGATTTTGGCTCACTCAAGTACATTTAGGCAAAATGTAACCTTGTTTTTGTTATGTGTCTGTGTCAGCAGTGGGTCCTGGGTCTCCTGCCATAGCGTTTTTTTATTTAAACGTCGACGGATAGTTCACGCTGACACTGATGCTCCCTGAGCCTGCAGGACAGACTGGATTTCATTGGAACTTGTTTGGGGTTATATGTCCACCACCCAGAGTATCCTGAGTCAAAAACCTTCCATCAGTTTGTCTCTTCCATTCACGCCCAGGGAGATTAGCTGTAGTATCATGGGTTGCAAAATTCTTGATAATGTTGCGCACTGTGGAGAAAGGCACATCTAGATCTCTGAAGATGGGCTTGTAACCTTGAGATTGTTGATATTTGTACACCATTATGGTTCTCAGGTCCTCACACAGTTCTCTTTTCCTCTTTCTGTTGTCCATGCTTAGTGTGGGACATACAGACACACAAAGCAAAGACTAAGTGAGCTTCATTCCTTTTTATCTGCTTTCAGGTGTGATTTTTATATTGCCCACACCTGTTACTTGCCATTAGGTGAGTTTAAAGGAGCGTCACATGCTTGAATCAATCTTATTTAAACACAATTTTGAAAGGGGTGCCAATAATTATGTCCAGCCCATTTTTGGAGTTTTGTGTGACATTATGTCAAATTTTCTTTTTTTCCTCCTGTTTTTGTTTTGTTCCAGTACACACAAAGCAAATAAACATGTGGATAGCAAAACATTGTGTTAATGTAATACTAATCTGTGAGAAATATTTGATTTTCTGGAAAAATTTCAGGGGTACCAACAATTTTGTCCGTGTGTAACTATTATGAAAATGCCTAACATGAACATATTTTTGTATGAATGAAAAAACATTATCTTTTTGAATAATTATTATTTGATATCTCTCTAAAGGCAAATTATGCTTAGTAGAAATTGCGATTGAGAATCTAGTTATACTCATTTTATAACTGAGAATTGTTATCTAGATCCAGATCTATTTGTGTTCATCTGTTAATAATATTTTTATATTAGTTAGTTGTGTCTGCATAGTTTATTAACTGAGGAGACAGAAAACAATATTTCTAAACTTTGTATATTAAGAATAATATAATAAGAAAATGAAAAACAACTACAGCTGTGAGTCTAAAAAGATTGCCATTCTGGACAATAGTAGCAGTAGAAATATTGCCAACAACCCACTTCCACCAATTCCATCACAAAGAGAGCAAAGAAGCAGTCAGTTTCCTTTAAAGAGATGAAGAACATACAACCTGCATTACATTAGGTTTATTCGAACAGATAAGCTTATCTACAAATAGCAGATTAGTGCCTTCTTTGTCACAAGTGCACACTTTGTCACAAGTGTGTAGGTCAAAGGCCTTGGAAAACAAAAAGGGCTTGGTTAGAGTAGACTATTTTAAAGTGTTGCCAATAGGTCAAAGTTTTTAGAGATTTTTATTTTACTTTATTTAATTTTAATTGTTTTATTTTTGTAAATATTTTATTGTTTCCCAGAATTCCATCTGTAACAAGTAAGATTTTTTACAGTTTCATGTTTCAATCTCTCAGCTTTAGTACCAAACAGGCTGTTTTTGTAGTTGTACCTTTAAAACTGAAACACTCCTTACAGGCTTTAACATGGACTAAGGCATTTTGTACTAAATGTATTTTTAAATGTATTATTATACCAGTTAATTCACAATACTTGTTTGTTTCTTTTGGTTTTGTATTGTTTCTTTTACTGCTTAATTTGTATGTTTACCCTGGATAGATTGGGGGAAACAATTCATGTACTGCATTAAACTCTTGAGTTTAACATTAATAAAATTGAATTACCCATAATATGGGCTCTTGTCAGATTTTATGCATGTTGTTAAAATGTGTCTGCAAAAACACTTCCAAAATAAAAGAATAACCAATCAGACTGTCTCTCCTCAGCCTGTGTGCAGGACAAGAAGTCTTTGTTTGCAATCCCCATTAAAGATTATCCCAAAGTGACTAATATTTCACCATGATATTGCACAAGAAGCAGTTAGCAGTAAAGTTACAAATTCAGGGACAAGCAGCATGATTTTTTTTTTTACTTTCCAGTCTCTGCTTCAGATTCACTTGCAATTAGTTCCCAATTAGTAAATCAGTTCTTCAGTGTGCACCCTACACACAGGCTGATGAACTGGAACGGAGATCGTGAGCCAGCCCTTCTCGCCCAACATCAGTGTCTGACCTCATAAATGCTCTACAGAATGTATGGACACAAATTCCCATAGAAACTCCAGAATCTTGTGGAAAGCCTTCCAAGAAGAGTGGAAGCTGTTCTAGCTGCAAAGTGGGACCAACTCCATATTAAAATCTATGGATTTAAATGCAATGTAATTTAATGCCTTGTTGTTGTAATTGCAGGCATCCAAAAATTCTGTCCATATAGTGTATTCTAAAGGGCAAACTCTGTAGCTAAACCATGGTCAGGATCAGTGCATTGGGATCTCTTTTGACTGTAATTATAATGGTTCATCCTCCCAGGAGCAAGAGCCCATTCATCCCAAATTTCAAATTTTTGCATCTTTGCTAGGATGAGCCAGGCTGTTTGTTTATTCCTTTTTTCTAAATCTAGTCAGTTAGAAATAGTTTTAATTCTTTTCTACCCTCTACTACCCTTGTTTCCGCTACTTTCTACCAATGTTCTTTGACTCCAGACATCCTCCATCCCTACATCACCCACTTAGCCAAATCTCACCCCCCTTGCTTCTGACCATGTCCCAGGATCTATATAATTGTTTTCAAATCAGCTGTCGTCAATATTTAAAAAAAAGATCAGGCTGGTCTGTAGTTGTGTGAATTCAGCAGAAACGGCATATTTCACCGTTTCATACAGCTAAAACAGATAACCTGTCCAGTTATACTTCTTCTAGATTTAGGTGGAATCACGCATCATGTTTCTGGAAACAAATGGTGGAACAAACTTCCCCTGACCACTTCCCCTTCTGAGATCTTTGCTGTAATCAAACAAAAACTGGGTGGAGGTAGCTCAGTGGGTGGGATACTTGGAGCATGAGCACTATGGTCTGAGGTTCAAATCCTACCTCCAGCACCCCCACTGGGTCCCTGAGCAAGACCCTTAAACCCCATTTTGCTCCAAGGAGACTCTCCCCTGTAGTTAGGAATGAAAGTCGCTTTGG
>JBBMFX010000021.1:7185535-7204130 GCA_037832545.1 Rhabdalestes septentrionalis
ATATACACTATGGGTGTATATATGTATATGTACTATGGGTGTATATATGTATATGTAAATGTGTATCTACATCTATGTATATATGTGTGTATGTATGTATGTATGTGTGTATGTATGTATGTGTATGTAAAACACACACACACACACACACACACATATCACTGTTTAGGTAAGATGAATGTAACAATTCCCAGTCTTTTCAGTCAGTACTACCTCAGTAAATTCCTCATGTTGTTTTTTCCTCTCTCTTGATTATCCAACACTGGCCCTTGTTGCCGTTGCTTTCCTTTACTGCTCCCCCTCTCCCAGACATTGTAGATATTAAGCCTGCCAATATGGAGGAGCTGACGGAGGTGATCACGGCTGCCGAGTGCCACCCTCACCAGTGTAACGTGTTCGTGTACAGCAGCAGCAAGGGCACCATCCGCCTCTGCGACATGCGGGCGGCAGCCCTCTGCGATAGACATAGCAAATGTGAGTAAAATATACACACTCTCTTGCATTCATTCTCTCTCATGTTCAGTGGAAAGCGATGCAGTACTTGAGAATGCCAGGCAGCTTGTTTTAAAGCTGTATTTTTAAAGCGGTGGTGGTCAGGGGTGCGGGTTATTTTTGCAGTGTTTAGTGGGACAAAACGTTGTGCCCATTTGAGATGTTATTTCTGGAACAGAGAGACAACTTTCCATTCAAAGTCCTTAAGGACATAAGAAAAAAGAGCAAATATCTTCCTCAGATACTGTCTGCTCTGTTTGGATCATGAGACCAGGACCTTGCTGAAAGAGAATTTCTGGTCCCTTTAGAGGAGTTTTTTTTAAATGCTGTTTTTTTTCTCTCTCTTTTTTTTGTCTGTTTAATGTCAACAAGTCTCTGTTGCGTAATCACTGGATTATGTAATTAATCTGGTACATTCGCTGTGGGTCAAGAAAACAAACAGGATTGGTCATTTTTGCAGTCTCACGATAAATGAAAATACATAAACAGCTAAAAGTTAATGCTTTATAAATCAATAGAAAACATGTTATGGGTTTTTCTCTCTTTTTTGAGTTTTTGTTATTAAACTGGCCTAACAGTGTATGCTAGAGTGTCTCATTATTTCAATACAGAGTATTAACATGTTAATTTCTTCTGTAAGATGAATTATTTATACTGTACAAAACTAACAGACCATGCAAATACAGAAAATACAGTAGACAATAGGAAGACAGTTGCATGAACCTCACATAAGGCTGCAAAATATGTACAAAATGCTTATTGTGACTAATTATACAAAATATTTCAATGAGCCTTGTTAAAAAGACTGGGGAACGCTTGGTCCAGTTGAAGATTGGCCTGAATAATTTCAGCCTTTTGTAGGATTTTTCTGGTTGAGTGACTCTAAACCAGCTGCAGTTGCTGTAGATGCACACAGTGGAAAATGTGTTGAATAAGACGACTAATTTGCACCTTCCACCTTTCTGCAATATCGGTCTTGTGAAAGCTCGTACTTTGACGATATTGCACAGCCCAGTCTACAGTCTTTTTCTTCAGTGTTTCATAAAGTGGCTGATGTTCTGGAACCCTTTAATATAAATTAAAGCATCTGATTTAATTAATGTATTTATTTTTTGGTCCTACTACCAAAGTTTTCGAAGAACCTGAAGACCCGAGCAGCCGATCGTTCTTCTCAGAAATCATCTCCTCCATATCTGACGTCAAGTTCAGCCACAGCGGCCGATACATGATGACCCGAGATTACCTTTCTGTGAAGGTGTGGGACCTCAACATGGAGAACCGGCCTGTAGAGACCTACCAGGTACTCCACTGTAAACTAAATGCATTCATGCTAAACACATTCTGACCAACCTGATGGAACAGATCGTTTGTTTATGTACCAAGTATGTTAAAAGAGACGTAAAGCTGGTTCTTCAATGCAAACTGTAGTATTTTCAGAATCCTAATTATTGGTCCCTTGATTATGTAAGGACAACATGCAGTGGCGTAACTATAGCAGGTACAGCAGGTGGAGTCGCACCTGGGCCCGTGATCTCTCGGGCCTGTCACTACCCCAAACCCGCAACCTTTAAAAAAACAAAACCAACAAAAAAAACCTCAGCATTAAAATCCAACCATCAAATAAAACCGTGTGTAATCCAGGTCTGCAGCGGTTTGCCGAAAGCTCCAGTAAAAAGAAAGCAACCGGAGCAAAGACGCATGGCTGCCGTGAAGCACCTTCAGCCACAAGATGTGAAATCTCAGGCTGTTTCGTTTTGCTGCAGAAATTACAGCAGCACGTAGTACAGTATTTTTATATGTATAATTGCAATTTATGTAAACTACTTATGTGCTTCTGGTTCAAAAACGTGACAAAAACGAGACGATGCGTAATTGCTGGTCATGTGACGGTAACGAAACGAATTAATGTAGTTTTGTTGACGAATAAAAACGAGACTAAATGTGGTTTACAAGATAAAAACCTATGCTAAAATGTCTTCATTTTCGGGGACTAAAAAGACGTTATTTCCTGTACATTGGGAAGGGGAGACAAAGGTAAAGGACGTCCCAGTACTTTTGTCCATTGAGAGGCACTGTGAATTAGATTTCGAGTCTCTGCCCGAACCCGAACCCGGCCCGATATTTCCTGCCACTCTCTTCGGGCCGGGCCGGGATCCAGCATTTGAGAGTCTCGGAGCTCGGAGTGTGAGTTGAGGAAAGCATCCGCAGTTCAGAACGTGTTATTACGGCCCACGTATTAAAAAGGACAGACTTGGGTCGGGTTTCATTTTTTCGGCCCGATCTAAGCTCTGATGTGAGTTAATTGTATCTAGAGTGGACAAAAGTTTTAGGACACACACAAAGTCTCTCACAAACAGAATTTTTATAAGCAGCTTTTCCCATATTCATGCAAAAAGTCTGATCCTTGTTCTGATTTGGTTGTGTAAACTATATTTGTTTAGGATTTAAAAAATATATTCAGGTGAGTTCAGGCCCACACACTAAAAGTGAAGAATTTTACCAGTTTTACAAATGTGGGTTTTATGGCAACAGACACACACACATTTTCACATTGTACACATTGTATTTGCACTTTTAGTGAAGGGGTGTTTTATTAAAAATTGTGTGTGTGTACATCTAAGTTCTAACATAGTTGGCAAAATATTTGTGGTAAATTCAAATCAGAGTGTCTTCCATGTCTGGAATGGAATGTACAGTATTCTTGAGCCTACAAGGTAATCCGACAACCTTAATTGAACTGTGAAATAGGCTTGATTGAAATTTTAGATTTTGTGTATTCTACTAAGTACTTATACTATTTTCACTTAATTAAAAAGACTAAAATACAGCTTTCATTGACTAAAACTAGACTAAAATGTCATCAGATTTCATCAACTAATACTAGACGAAAATAGCTGTGGATCATTCTGACTAAAATAAGACTAAAATGCTCAGGTTTTATTTGACTAAAACTTGACTAGACTAAAACGAGACTGGACGTGACTAAGACTACGAAAAAACTAAAATGACAGCTTGATGTAAAGACTAGACTAAAGCTCAAATTAAAACAGACTGCCAAAAACAACACTTATCAGAACTAAAACATCCTCGGGATAAATTTGAAACAGTATAAGGCCCCGGATCGAATTTTCGCACCTGGGCCCATGATTATGTTGTTACGCCACTGCATTTACATAAATTATATTAAGACATTGCATGTGTATTGGTGCATGTGATGAATGGTGAGATATGATGAAAGCATTTGGTTTGATTTTAACTTTGAAGAATTCTAGATTTTCAAGAGAGCATGCAACTTTGTTTAAAGTCCCTGCTATTGGCCTAGTCTGGATGCCAATTTCATCTGGTGGCATAGTGGTTAGGGTGATCGCCCTGTTATCCGGAAGTCATGGGTTTGATTCCTAAGACTGCTAAGTACCTATGAGCTACCTTGAGAAAGGTACCGTCCCCACACACTACTCCCCGGGCGCTGTGTTCCTGTCCGCGCACACTGCTTCACTTGTGATAAGGAGGCCTCTTTTGTGATAGAAATGGGTTGAGTTGGTTCTGTACAACACCCTGCAGAACTTTGGAGAAGAAGAAGAGAAGAGATACAGTCAGTAGTTGTTCACACCAGGGATTTCGAGCAGGCAAATAAAAGTTGTCTCTTTGAAATTCATCTGTTCAATTTTCCCTAACACATTTCCTCATTCCCTTCCTTTTAGACAGCACCAGAACACACCAAACTACTACGAATGGCAGTAGCTATATACCAGTATGAACAACGTCTTGTGTTTGCCTGTTAGTTCTCCTCTCTTGACCACGATAAAAACCACCAATAGGATCTCTTCTCTTTGCTCTGTGCTGCGGAAACCTGGGCTTGGACTGTTAAGCATTTCCTTTGACTAACACTAGATGGCACTATTGAACTATATTGTCTAAATGTGATCAAGCTGCAGTTGGATGAGTTCACATAATGGTCAGCTTTCTCAGTAATGACTGTCATTAGACTTCAAGGGTAAACCAGTACTGAAGACTATGCCTTTGGCTTGTCTGGTTCATGCTTTCATTGGAAAAGACTTGTTTCAGAAAAGCTCATTTGTTTGCTACTTGCTCGGTCCAGCAAAGGTTTACAACTCTGCTGGCTTGTCCAGGCCCCCAAGCACCACTGAAGGATTAAGTTAGCATTGATAAGAAGCCCATCTCCATGTGCTACGCATGCTTTGAAGTATAATCCTATTAGTGCATTTCAAAAGAAAGCATTTTCAATAAAAGCATTATTAATAAAAAAAGTGGGTGGAATTGTCGACAAACTGCCTAAGCTTTTTTGTCTCCCTTCCAGATGTGTGGAATAATGCACATTAAATCACAAAATGACATGTAAGCGAAGCAGACCACATAAGCAGGCCATAACTAGGTGTTCTTTCTGACCATGGCTGATGTGAGAAACTGCTTGGTCAAACCACAACCATCCCCATGCCAAAGAGGTTCAGTATCCTGTTCAGTCATTAAGCATATAAAATTATAGGTGCTTATGCCCTCACTGGACCCCCTGCAGTTTGTGTATCATCCTAACTGCTCGATTGATGATGACATCTCAACCACTCTTCACCTGGTCCTCACCCACCTGTACAAAATGATATTTATATAATGGGGTGTGGTGACTAATGGACTGGTGCAGAGCCAACAACCTGTTTCTGAAAGAGAACATGAGATGGTTGTTGTCTTCAGGAGGGTTCAACATTATAACTATAAGCTGAACATCAAAACTACTCAGGGGAGATCGCCCAGAGCAACAAGTTAATTAGTGGTCACATTGTGTAGAACCTTACATGGACCCTCAAAATCAGCTCCATCCTCAAGAAGGCCCAGCAGCATTTCTAATTTTTGCAGAGACTGAGAAGACGTCACCTCCCCCAAGTCTTTACCATGTTCTACATCTAAATGTTGTCCTGTTGTATTGCACTTGTGTTTTCTTTGGACTCTCTTGCTGTATTTGCACTGTGTATTTTGTCCTGTCCATACTTATGTAGTCTTTCAAATTAATAAAAATTTGTATTTGGTATTTGTATTTGTATTTGTATTTGAATGTTTTCTGTGGTACCAGACACCAAGATATCCACCACAGATCATTTAAGTCCTGTACGTTGTGAGGTGAGTCCAACATAGAATAGACTAGCTTGTGGGATGTGCTAGATAGATGCTGAATTAGAGTGAAATCTGGTGAATATGTCAGGCAAGTAAACACCTTGAATTGTCATGTTCCTCAAATCATTCCTTAAAAATGTATGCAATGTGGCAGTGCATGTTATCCTGCTGAAAGGTGACCAGCACGTTTTCAAGACCTGATAAGACCAGGCCACCATCTTCCACTGTGTGATTGTTTGGTTCTGGTACTCAAATGTCCACTGGGCTGTGGACAGAGGTCAGTGTGTGTGCTCTGACTGGTCCGTACACAGCAAATGAATGCTCTCTGTTCTGGAATATTTCTGTAACAGTATTAAGGGATTATTTTTATCTGTACTATAGAACATTTTCTCTGCGATCAGACTAGGTTGTCTAACTTTGGCTCCCACATTCGTTAAGCTTTTTTAAGCATTGCTTAAATATCACTATCAAACAAGTGTTTAGAGTTAACTATTATGTAACTGATGGTTGATAAGGTATTTATTGTATTCCACTACTGCCCTAGAATGTAATCCCTAGTTTGCTATTTAATTTAGATTGTTTATTAGCAAATATGTATAAAATATTGCATACTGGCATCGGTCTGACACCCACAATTCATTGATCATGCCTATTTAGTTTGGTCCCCATCCTTGTAATATATTTGTTTAGTTGTGGTTTGTCTGAGTCCGCCTTTTTCTTTAAAGATAATATAGATGATTATGTAATTAATAGTTGATCTTTTACTAGTGGTCTAGGGAAGAGAATATTGTATATTAATCAATCCAGGGTTGTGTAATCTCAGTTGGAGCAGTGAATAGATACTGAGAAATTTATTTTTAATACAACCTGGCCACAATCCAAGATATGTCCCACAGATATTACAACCCAGTTTGTCAATGTGTAGATTAAAGAGAAAACAAGATGGTACAAAAAGAAATGTCACATAGTGACAAGCAACATTGCTTCTCATTTTGGAAGGCAAAACTACACAAAAATAAATAAAGCAGTATAGCAATATCATGAAAAGTCACAAAATACACCTAATCCAGACTGACCTTCAACTGGATGTCAATGTTTTGATAAAATTATGTTCATGCAGCTCTAAATATGGTTATTTCTTGTGTGTTTTGTCATCCTTAATTTGGCAAGAGGAAACAGGTGAGAAATATTTACCTGGGCGGATGCTGAATCGGAGAAAATGCCAGTTTCATAAATGAGAATTGGAGAAGTGAGAGCAGCTAATGGCCTCATGAAATTATGTTTGGTCAAGAGATGTCTAGAAAAGGTTTTTCTTTAAAGCATCCCCTCTACTGTCCCGACACCTGTTTTGGTTCCTCTGTGTATTGAGCTTCACTTACATCACTGAAGGCCAGTTATTGCTTAATTTCTTCTGTACTTGCCTTCCCCTTTGATTCTGTATAAGATCTATATAAGAGGCCTCTGAACGGGCACCTTACGTGGCTCAAGCTAATGATAAAACCCCACAAACATTAAGATCATACAATTTTGTCTCATCTGAAGGTGTTTCTGCCCAGCCATGGTTTGATATCTCTTCATTGTAACAGCTTGTTGCCATCTGTAGATCTGTCTTCAATTTACTATAAAACACCAGCAGAATCCTGCGACTCCAACTCACTAGACAGGCTTTGTTTGATGTTGTTACTGTAGCTTCGGTTTGGAAGAAATGACAGTCTGTTGGGAATAAATACTGAGATTAGTCCTATGGCTCATTACAGAATTGGGTGTATATTTCATGAAAAGTATGGAAAGAAGATCAAAAATAGCATTTTCCCCCAGTAAGCTTTCATTATTGTCATAGATGACAAATAGAAAAAAAATGTACTAGTTGAAAAATCATTTAACTTTGTTAGAGACAAATTGGGTCAAATAAGCATTGTCGAGAAATGTAATATATTTTAAAACATTGTGTTCCAAAAAGAGGTTTATATCTCTATATTATTTTTATTCAATTTCACATCTAACAAGACTTTTTGTTTTAGAGTAAAAACATCAACACTTTTAAATGGAATGGTGTGCATACATCCTTAAACTAGCTTTGAAAAAACAATAAATGTGTTGAAATGTCATTTTAAAGCAAAACAAGATTGAGATCGATGGTCACAGACTAGTAGCACACCAACCCTTTAGTAAAGGACTATATGACATCCAGGACCATCCCTACATGAAGCATGCCACACACTCTGCTCATCCCACCACCCCACCCCACACCCTATACATGTGTAAAATATCACAAATCCAGTCATTTAGCCCTACTCATGCATTATACAATTTTCAGAAATACAAAGAATTCTAGGCTGCTTTCAATATGAGAAAAAAAACCCTATGCAGCCATTAAGAATGGAGATAATTTAGATATAATCAGCCTTAAAGGCAGAGTAACCCAAACAGATGAATTAATAAGAATGGTGAAAGTGTTGTTGGAACTTGGTCATGTAACCAAAATACGGCAAACATAAGTCGATCTCAGGGAAAAAAACATGTATGATATTGCAACTTTTGATAATTAAATGTCATCAAAATATATGGAATGTCAAGAAAATCCACATGGGTGGCTGGAGGGGACTTTTCAGGAAGCAAGATTTCTCAGATATCAAGGAAGAATGTCCTTTCCTTGATACTGTGAAAATTTCTCCACAAGAAATAAGTCACAAAAACAAAGACAAGTTCAGCCACAACATGGAAAAAATCATAGTGCAGTACCTAGGTTGGTGAGCCTGTCCATTGAATCTGTGTCTCAGCAGCTCCTGCAGAGCTGGTGATGGAACCTCAATGCAAGTGCTCCTGATTAACAACATGAAATACAGCATATCAACTCAGTTATATTGGTTAACAATAGTACTTAACCCTTCTCATACATCTGCTTTACAGGCATTAAGCATCTCTAAGACATTCTTATAGTATATATTCAAATATCTGGTAATATAAAGTCACTGGACAGCATATATAATTTGGAGGAGAGTAATCACTTACACCTGCACTAGAAAGCATAGTGCTTCAGGAATCAAACTCACAATGTTGGGAAGATAGGTCCAATGTTTAAACTAGAGAGGTCCAGTGTCAAATCCTGTGTCAAACACAGATTGGTAGTGTTCCTCGTGAATCAGACTCACTAAACCTGGGAAATAGTAGGCAAATTGAACCAGGTGTGTGTAAGTCCTCCAGTAACAGAGGTGAGCACCCCAAGCATAGAAAGTTGCGCCATATGGGAGGAAAATGTACATAAAAGGATGATTTGAAAACTTAAATAATCAAAATTTGGCCAGAGAAATATGTATGCTGTTCCTTATCAGTTTCATCAACACATCTGCTTTTCTTTGCTCTACTCCGCATGCGAAACTTTCTTTTTCCCCTTCAGTAACTCAAAAGTAGCAAATTGCTGCCAGAAGATGAAAATGACCCTATTCAATGTCCTCTTATGAAATTAGTTTTTTTTATTTGGAAACCAAATTATTTATAACATATTTGAAAGTAATAAAGCCACACAGACAGCATAACAGATGATTCAGAGATAACATTCCGAAGCAGAGTCGTCTCAACTGAAGCTCCTGAATTTGATCCAAAACCATTAAACACAGTTTATCCCAGTTCAGGAAAAACATTATGCAAGAGGGTTCACAGCCTTTTGCCATCATTCTTGATGGAAAACTCCACTTCCTGTCTTGGTTTCTGTGCCTGTTTGGAGGAGATGACCTAGTGATACTGCTACTGAAATGTTCAGACAAAAAGACAAGTAAAGAGGGTTACAATATTCAAACAAAGCATTCAATGCAAAAGAGCTACAGAAACACATTCTGTCCAGGACACAGGCTTTCTGCACACCACCTGAAAGTAATCTTTGCACTATTGCTTTTGATCCATTCGGGCTTTTTCTCTTCACAGGCAGAGGTTAATTCCAGGGACTTCCTTAAGATTTATAGTATTGTAACAGCTTTATAGTGAACTTTCATACGGCAGTCTGGAAGTTAAGCCCAGTTGAATTACTGAAAGAACCTGATACTAAAACATCATCAGTCATGGAGCAGCAGAATGTGGTGTAGAAACTCTAAAAGTATCACGTCGTGTGTAATATCTTAGCGCTAGCTGCTGAACCTCAGCAGACCTTTGACACACACTGTAGAGCTTCAGACAGTCAAATTTGGCACTGTCCTCTCTTATAATAACTTTAGTGACAGATTCTGCATTATCCAGTCTGCAAAACACGTATCAAGGGAAGTGATGCTACAGAGCATCCACTTCTGAGCGTGAAGAGCCTTTTAAAATGTAATGTACCTCCACAGGATGTAAAGTTTTTATAAAAGTACACCCCCTTCCCCCCAAGAAATCCAAAAACATTTAGCAACCTCTGTCCATAGTAGTGTAGTACACCTTCCACATATAAAGTGCCTTCAGTTTATATAAAAGTTTCTGAAGCATATTAGAACACCACATAACAGAACAATGTTAAATCTAGAGTGAATGTTTAATAGACTAGAGCATGCTGGTGGAAGTGACTGACTTGTGTGAATTTGTCTTGTAGAAAGCTTTGCTGCATATTGGTAGTGCATGACTGTGGAATTTTCAGCCTGGCTGCTAAAGAAGCCGCAAACACACTCAGTTCTTCTTGACATTCACATTTCTCAACTTACTTTCACCTCTTTTTCTCTTCCTCCCTTGTGCAAACTGACCAAAGCGTGTTGTCAAACGTCCAGAGCAAACACACATACATACTGTCATATTCAAACGTTTGAACCCCCAGTCAAATTGCCTGTCGTGTTGATTTTCCATGTGAAAATAAATACTCTTTGTAAGAAGTTCATTATAAAATGTGTCATGACTAAGAGATAGTGTGAAGCTCACATTAACCTCTTTGGGTCTAAGACTGGTGCAAAAATGTCGTTTTTCATGAATATTTGCTCACATTTGTACCAGATGACAGACTCTGTTACAACTAAGAAATCTAAATGGAAATAACCTCGCGAATGGACTGCTGGCAAAGCAATATGGTTTCAACTTGTTTCAGGGCTGTCAGACTTTGGAGCTACCTTCCATTGCAGGCTAGGGAAGAGACGTAAGAAGCGGTGTAGCTAGCGGGTCCATGCTATGCTAGCTGACTAGGTATCTTTTGAATGTTTGCTAACTTGACAATACTGTGGACTACCAAGCATGAGTGCAGAAACCTGACTGTTAGGTATAGGCCATGTGCTAGTCTGTGTTTCACTGCTGAGAACACTGCCTTCAATCAGGTGATAAGGCTGGCCTTATCACCTGACAACTCACAACAGGCCATGCTCAAAAAATCCATGGCAAATTCCTTGTGCCAAAGTCGTCTACAGAGTCCTGTGTCAGTGATTTCCACCCTGTCGCACTCAAACTAATCCTCACAAAGTGAGAGGCTTGTCACTGGACCCCCAGCAATTTGGGTATTGTCCCAACTGCCCAACGGTGGTGCCATCACCAAAATCCTCACCCCCCTTAACAAAAAAGACACTGGTGGCAATGTGACTTGTGTTTAGCATTCAACATCATTCCTAATACACATCAGTTACAGTTTTCCTCATCATTTGATAAGAAATCTGAAACTTGGGTTTAAACACCACACAAGAACAATGCACCAACCCACAATTCAAACCACATCATCATCAAGTTCTCTGATGACATGACCATGGTATTTTTGAACAATTTAACAACAAGGCAACAAGAGATGGCATTTTGTGAACTATGGCATGACAGGGAATTGGGCCACTGTGGGTCTCTATAAAAGCTAATGAGGAAAGCTGAAAAGATCACTGGCTACTCTCTCCCATCTGTCGCAGTCATTTACATGAAACGGTGTGTCCACAAATTCACGGCCATTGCCGGGGAGTGGTGTGGATATATGCATGCAGAGTCTCGGCCGTTGTCCGGGAAACAAAAAGTGTGGGGAGGAAACAAATTGTTTTGAATAGTGGTCCCCCCCTGCTATAATTGTTCCAGTGCCCATGGCTGCAAAAAATCTAAATCACATTATCATCAAAACACAGTTTTGACAATATTGACAGATTTGAGTATTAAGTGGGAACTGAATGGCCTGAAGACATTACCTTTAGGGTGGACTACACCTGTTGAGTATGACTAACATTGATATTGTATATTCTCAGAAATGTAGTTTGCGGAATTGAATTACGGAGTTCTCAGATGAGCTTAGCATAGCTTGAGCAGAATAAACAACCACTATGCAGGTTTAGAGCTCAAAAGAGGAGCAGGTTGTTGGCACTAGATGAAACATACCACAGTAGGTGTTCTATAATTCCAAGTTAACACACCAGATGTTCAGATATTTCAGTGGTCATGTGAAATATCCACTCAAATGGACATATGAACATTACTAAACCCAATAAAGACATTATACATGATGTAACATAATGGCCCCGTAACATAGAAAAGAAAACCTTTCATGGTAACTTTGGCTCGGCAAGCATTTCTAGAAGGCATTTTTCAAGACGTTCACACGAACCTTTACTATAATAAGACTGCGATAAGATCAGTAATCCAGTTCAGCTCTGTTCCCTCTTTTATGAGGTACATTATACTCATAATGTCCAGTAATACACCCCATATGTCAAAACAGATTCTCACGACTTATGTGTTTGGAGACACATTCACCAAAAAGGACAGCCCAGTTCTTGCCTCAGGCTTCAAGCCTTTTGCTTAAAACAAACATAGTGTTTCAACAACAGGTCTTAGTTACCAGATTACATTTCTGACCTTGAGAACAAGGCAAAGTCAGTGTCCAAAAAGTCTAAACTGGCATTTAAAACCAAGACTTTATACATATGATCAGTTAGTTAAAGCCTATGTACGGTTAGTTTTGAGCTTTGTTTGCTATATTTTTACTGCATTGTGAGGTATATTGACAGTTATAGCATGGATTTAACATGATATTCATAAGAATTTAATTGGCCCACTGGACGAAATAATGACAGAACTGGCAAAATCTCAAAGAGCTCAAGGCACATAATGCCTTCAGAGCAGCATTTGAATGAAGTCCATGTGCCCTCCACTACTGTGTGGCCTTGGAGCAATAGGCCCTCTCACAGGTTTCAACTACTTCAGAAAAAACAAATCTGCTGACATCAGGACAAGCTCTGGCTTTTAAAGCCATTAAGCTTAAGAGCAGCAATTAGTCTCTGAGAGCCATCTATGTTTGCATATCATTGGGAAAAATGACACTTTTTACCATCCCCATGGGCTTTTTATGTAAAAGGCAATGTGCCTACACCTTAAAGAGCTCCTGCTCCTTATTTTTTCCCATTACAATAATGGAACAATATCTGTCATGTTTTTGTCTTTATGGATCAGAATGATCTCAAATATCTCAAAATATGACTCATATTTATATAAAGCTCATATGCATGCAGAATTCAGGTTGGTTTTTTTGGGATGATTGAATCAAATTCTACAGTACATATAGTTAAAAGGTAAGTATATGTACTGCATATGTGAAAATACAAAAACATTTCATTTATAATGGGCCAACATTACTTCCATGTTGAGACGATATGCAGTATACTGAGTAGAATGACACATAATACTGAACTCATACGTTTAAAAAGCATAGACATTTTTGTCTTATTGATATAGGCTCTTGAATGTATGAGAGTATAACAAGTGATGCCAGACCACATTAACTGGTCATTCATCATGAAATATTCACACAGTATAATAAGAGTTTCATTTTCTGTCAAAATAAAACACATATTGATGTATGCATTCAGCCATTCTGTGCTCTAAAAAGACACTTAATGTCTCTTCCTGCTGACAGTGTTCAGAGGGTAGGGTTCTGTACCATATGCCCCCATAAATTTATGCCCCCAGATTTTATCATTTAAAAACATCCCAGACCTGTGATAAACAGATGTAATCCCTGGAGGATATGGCTTTGATTTCTGAACCAAAGTTTTCATATATTTATGTAATCTGCACCCAACCAGAAAAGTATGAGAAGGATTCCTTTCTCAGCCAACAGCATTTACAAAAGTACCAAAAGAATAGTGAATGACATATTTTAACCTGTGTTTCAGTTCAGCTCAGCTAAATCCCTGTTTCACCTAAATGATCCTTGACAAATTAGAAAGTATGTTTAGACCATATGCATAAAGGAACCACCATCAAGCCTGCACATGTTGATGACATGCATAAAAAAGTTTGCAATTTGCTGGCAGTGAAGCACAGATTATGGAGCTCTATGTATGGCTTTACTAATCACAAAGTGATGAAACAGCAAAAAACATTCAAAGCTATATTTTCTAGTGTTTGTTAGCATGATCAATGGAGCCTAAATGGGTTTTCATAGTTCTGCACTAGTATGTAAATGAGACATTTGCCATTTTCAAACTCGATTGAGCCGTGTAAACAAACCCCAGCACACTTCCGTGCCATGTGCGGTTGGGTAGCACTGATTGGTTAAATATGTGAAGAGATTTGACCACGAATCTCCATCTGAATAACATCTGAGTGCTAATTTAACAAATTAATGTGATGATATAAAGTGTGTTTTAAAAGTCAAAAAACAGCTCTAAGGCTCTTACTCACATCTTCTTCTGATCCATTCAAAACAAATGATATGTGAAACGTTCCTGTCACTTGCTGATCATGTGCAGTCAAAAAAACTGATAAAAGAGTCATTCACTCTGAACTCTGTTAATTAATGTTATGACCAGAATTTATGTGATGTGGCATAACCCTTGAAAAGCTGGATTTATTGCTCCAGAGAATAAACTGGTCCTAGTTCTGACCAAAAATGGAAACATCATCTTTAGGAGATTAAAGAGGATACCTTTCCAATTCTGCTTGCCAAGATCAGATATCATTCATCTGCAGTTCACCACTCTCAGATCAGGCAGATTCATCCTACCCTCTGGATCACTAAATCACAGTGCTTCATATTATGTTACAGTATACAGCAAAAGCAACATAGTAGTATAATATCAAAGCCATGAAATTGTGCTGCTGAATTTTGAGACAGGAGTTTAACATATATAGTGGAACACCTCATGGATGAGAACAAACACTCATTCAAATGTTAATTACAACCCCAAAGCTGTTAAACTTCTTTTAATTAATACTTCAGATGGTTCATCTGAAAAAACTGCCAAAGCATGGTGTCACATTCACAAACACACTTACCCAGTCACACACCAACCCAAAGGCACCTTTCCAAATTGCTGTAATAATGTGCAATAGCAATGTTGATTTTTAAATGATCTTGTTTGTAGGACATTATAACACAATTACACTTCAGATGAAGATCAACTGCTACCTACCAATCAGATGCTGACTGAGATTTTGCTTAAACTTTTAAAACTGTAGAAACCTGTAAAGTTTCAGTAACTCTTACATAGTTACTGAGATCAGTTTGCTTGAACTACGTTTTTGTGAAATTAATGTGTAGATATATGGAACCTAAACCTTATTTGTTAGTATTTCCATATGATTAAACAGACAGGCTGTCCATCTGACAAGCCCCCAAGGTGAGAGGCATTAGCAGTGTATTATATCCAGTGATTTTTGTCTGCTTAAATAGTTGTGAAATTGTGAGTAGTTTGAGTGGTAAGCACTACCTGCTCTATTCTTTAAGATGTTAAAGAAATTGATTTAAAAGTTGTCCTTACAGGTGTATTCTAACTTAATTTTGTCCACTGCATTTGGTAAGGGTTACTGACTTCCAGATTTGCTAGAAAAAATGACAGATATTCCTAAAGAGGGCCATTGTAGTAGCTCTGTAAATGTTAAAAGGAAACGTTATCTTGCCAGAAATTTGAGGCTGAGAAAAATTGAAATCAGTGCATCTTCCAGCACTTATCAGTCAATCAATATAGTAATACTGGCTGTGATTATAATGAGGCCTTATTGCTATCATGTGTCAAGATGCAAAAAGAATAATCAAGGTCTGCCGTTCACTACTGTTCATATACTGTGGGTTAATATGTTTGCCCCTGCTGAAAGAAAGTGCATAATTATCTAGATAAACCTCCAGCAGTTGAACCATTAACCACGCAGACAAACCAGACCTAACAGGACATCTTTATGGCAAGCCATAATAATAATGTCCCTAATCTAAAAGGGCATCATAAAACACTTTAACACTTCATCATGTCCTGTTTCATGTATCATACGTCTACATGATGTCAGTCCTATTTATCTAAGCTCCTAGGTAAACTATGGAGCTTCAGTAAGAATGATGCACATTAAACCACAGAGCTGGACTATCGAATATTTTCTTTGTTCAGTGAAATCTCTTTGTTAGATTTGGTCTCGAATACTTCTAGCAACTGTGTGGTTTGTCAAATCAAGCTTTTTGAAATTTTATCTCAGGCACTGTCTTACATCAATTTACAAAAGTGTTCTCTCAAGAACACATTTTTTGGCCCTAATCCTTCGTTACTCATTCTTGGCATAAACACACTGCACAGTCTTCTGCTTAAACCAATAAGTACACTCGTTGGAGCTGCAAGTCCAAAGTTCCTTTTGCAGATGTAAAACTTTGCCAGGCACATCTACCCAATCATGAGAGCATGTTTTCTTTAACTAATCACATACCCCAAATCTAAAAAAAAAAACGGAATGCTTTCAGAACATTCCTAAATTAGTCTCCCTACATTACTGGTAAAACTTTAAATACGGCTCAGTGTTTATTTAATAGAAACTAATAATCCAAAGTAGTACATAGTAAAGGAACAGTTCCTCTGAATTTAAAAGAAACTTACATGTATCAATATTAATAGCATGTGCCTATTATTATTTAGGTTTCACATTTGTCACAAAAACAGTTCTGACCCATCAAGACTTGGACTCCACAAGACCTCTGAAGGTGTGCTGTGCTATCTGGTGTTAGCAGCAGATCCTTGATGTCCTAGAAGTTGGAAAGTAGGACCTGCATGTATCAGACAATTTTTTTTCCCAGTACATGCCACAGATTGAGATCTGAGAATTTGGAGGGCAAGCCAAAACTCATGTTGTCATGCTCTTCAAACCATTCCTCAACATTATTTGCTATGTGGTAGGGTTTATGATCCTGTTAGAGAGACCACTGCCATCATGGAATATTGCTACCATAAAGGGGTGTATAGAAGCAATGTTTCAGCAGCTGGTATGTGTTAAAATAACATCTACATAAATGCCAAGTCCCAAAGTTTCCCAGTATAATATTACCCAGAGCATCACATTG
Organism: Rhabdalestes septentrionalis; assembly: GCA_037832545.1. Taxonomy (NCBI): domain Eukaryota; kingdom Metazoa; phylum Chordata; class Actinopteri; order Characiformes; family Alestidae; genus Rhabdalestes; species Rhabdalestes septentrionalis. The sequence continues at coordinate 7,202,379 of JBBMFX010000021.1, forward strand.
GCTTGCTTTTCTCCCATTGTTCAGTCTATGAATTTGCTCATCACTGCTGGAGTTTATGACTGTTAGATATAGACCATTTTATTTATCTCATGTATTCATCACTGTGCTCATAGTTGTAGTGTACATGCACCCCACCACTATTGCAAGCAAGGCATTGGAAGAACTTAACAACTTTCAACAATGCCAATCTCAAGTCAGCTCTCTCTGAAATCAGTAAGTATGTGGACTTTGAAACTAGAATGAACGTGCTGGACAGTGTTTACACAAATATTTCTGCTGCGTACCACACTAAGCCCCTCCCCAATTTTAGCTCCACAGACATAATTTCTGTAAAGCTAATAGCAACATAGAAACTGCTTGTCAGTTGCATCAATCCTGTTCTGAAGCAGATGAATACCTGGCCCCAGGTGCCATTTCTGCTCTTCAGGACTATTTTAACCACACTGCTTGGCACATGTTTAGAGAGCTTGTAGGAGTACACAGCATCAGTGACTCCACTACATCTACAAGTGCTTCAATGATGTTACTCCCTCCAAGACCATCACCACACGCCTCAACCACTGGGCATGTCTGCAGAGGTGCAGGCTGCTGCGAACCCAAGACACTGTTTTTAGATCAGGTGATAAGGCTGCCCTGAGAACAGCAAGGGCCATCAGAGCAGTCAAGTGCACATATACACAGACTTTTCATGGCCACCTCCAGGACCTGGCAGGCATCCCGGCCATCACCAACTACAGGACATCTTCACCTGCTTGTAATGGTGAGAACTCACTTTCAGATGCACAAAACAACATGCAGGTGGTTAAGACCATTCTGTCCCCAATGAACAGGTATTCTGGCTTGCTGTTTCTGATGTGAGAGGACTGTACTCAGCATTACCGACACAAGGCTGCTGGACCAGACAACAATGTGCTTCTGATCATCTATGTGCCAAAAAACCTGTGTCCTGCTTTAATGATAACCAACATATCACATTCACAATCACCACTATCATCATGAAGTGCTTTGAGAGGGTCAATATGAGGCTCATTAAATTACAACTGAACCCAACACTGGGCCCCCCTGCAATTTGCACAATGTCCCAACCTCTCAGCGCATTATCTCATCACCACCACCCTTCATCTGGTCCTCATCAACTTGTATGTTGTCTTGTCCTGTAATTTTGTTTTATTGCTCTTGTATTTTTCTTGTACTCTCTCTGGCTTGCTCTCCTTGTTCTCTGTCTAGTTAGTTCAGTATGCACTTATATAATCATGAATTGTTTCTGATTTTGTTCTTATGTTGCGCTGTAGTCCTGGAAAAATGTTTTATTTTTTACTGTGTACTGTGTATATGGCTGAAATGACAATAAGCAACAAACTTACTCGACTACCAATAAATGTGCTTAACAACAGCTATTTCTAAGCAATTGCTGCAGACAGGTACGTTTTTGCAGCCAGTTCAGTTGTTCTTACTTAATACTTTTTCTGGAGCCTTACAGCTCACTTTAATAGATACACCAACCCTGTGTGTATACTCAGAGTTTGTTCTATCCGAGCCAACATTGAAAATGTATTATATTTAGGGTAGATCATTCTCAGACTAGAAGTGACACTGATGTAGTAGAGCAGTGGTTCCCAAACTTTTTTTGCTGGGCCCCCCTTTGGTAGAATTTTTTGCTCCCACGACCCCAACCCAAAAAAAAAAGGGATATACGTACACTTTTTGTTATCGGAGTCCATTGCAGTTTATTTTACAAATTGTAATTAATAT
>JBBMFX010000021.1:7225236-7243555 GCA_037832545.1 Rhabdalestes septentrionalis
AGAGAGAGAGAGAGAGAGAGAGAGAGAGAGAGAGAGAGAGAGAGAGAGAGAGAGAGAGAGAGAAGATGGCAGAGAAGAAGTCATGTAAAAAAGGGCACCTAGCTTTTCATCTGAAGAACTGGAAATTTTGCTGGACATAGTGAATGTCAATAAGACAACACTCTATGCCAGCATTAGAAACAATATTCATAATAGCAATAAAGAAAGAAATATGGAGTGACATAGCCTAAAAAATGTTTGCCTACGGTTCAGGTGCACGCAGAAACTGGCAGGATTTCTAAAGACTAGCGTCTTGAGCTGAAACTACACTAAGAGACGCTTAAGAGTGGTCCAGACCAACCTTACGAACTTGGGACGTACGTAAGATATACTTAGTGTACAAATGCTTCGGGAAACATTCCATAACGTTAAGAGAGAGGTTAAGGTAAACATAAGAACTACTTAGCGATAAGAAGCTTTTGAGACACCGGGCCCAGGTTCATAACCACAGACAAAAAAGTGATGTGTTCTCTTGTGAAGTTAATCGTAATCCTATATTTATCAAAATTCTTTACACTTAACACAATGGGTGAGATTATTAAGATATTTTAGAATTTGGTCTTTATTATAAGTGTTTTGGGTCAAGAGGTTCTCTATTACTTTCTAAGAACAGGAAAATGCACCAAAATCGATGCCTGTGGAAATAAAATGTATGCTACAAATGCACCAGAAAATGATTGGCCTGGTAAAATCCTTATGAAGATCCAGTGGTTATGCAAAGACAAAGTGACATTTGCAAATGCAGCATGGACAGCATCACCATAATAAAAGTCAGTGTTGAACCAAGATCACTATTGGGATGTATTAAATATATGGGGGTATCAATATTATCATTTTTTACTGCATGTATATATATATACCACAGAATTACTTACTAACATTAGTAATGGAACCTCTGACATGCCACTCCCAGGCTTTTACCTCTCTTCTCCACCCTGTACACTTTTTGAACTCGAGTCTCAGGCTTTTTGCCCTTGTAGAAAGTCAGTCCTGTCAGAAAACCCAAACCATTACTCACTAGGTTCCATGAACGTCTGTGTAATTTTGTCATTTTTCATCCCAGGAGCCCCCACTCCCTCTTGTCTCCTCAATCAGCAAATGCTGTTAATTTAAGAATTGAGAATTTCTTATTCCAGTACCTCCAGGGCAAGTTTTAAACCATCTCAATCTCTATCTCTAAGTTTTGATTCACTCAAAGTTGCATTTCAACACAATGCACTGAATTACTAGTCTAAATCATTTTCATAGTGTGTACTCAGCATAGGGCAGTGTGGAAATATCTCTGCCACAAGAGGGCTCAATGACCTCAAAACAGAATCCCACTAATATTTCAAACTCACACACACACTTTAACACAGACACACACACAAGCACACACACACACACACACACACACACCTGTTAAGGGCTGGAATATATTGAACAGCAGGTGAACAGACAAGTGAAGCTGATGTGTTGGCAGGGACAGCTGACAACAGGGTCATGGATGACTAAGGTTAATTGATGGATATATCCAGCAATATGTAGCCATCATGAAAACAGGACTATGGAGCTATTTGATAAAGTGTCCTTTTCTTGTACATTATGTGGATGACCGAGTGCTTGGATTAATTCCTGGGTAAGAGTGCAACATTATGCTCAGTTGTACAAAGGAATGGCAGCGAAGGATCCTCTGGTCAGTTTCCTCTGGGGAACTTGGATCCTGGCATTCATGTGATATTAAATTGACATAATTCACCAACCTGAGCACTATTGTACATCAAATACATTCTTTCATTGCAATGGTATTCCCTGATGGCAGTGACCTCTTTCATCAGGATAATGCATATAACAAAACTTCTTCTGGAATGATTTGAGTAACATGAAAAAAAGTTTTTTGGCCTTCATATTGCTCAGATTTTAATCTGAATGAGAATCTATGGAATGCACTACACAAACTAGTCAAATAGATGAAGGCACCATCTCACAATTTACAGGAATTTATATCTATATACATCACAAGGTAGCATGAACCGATGCACTGCTTACAAGTAAGTATATTTTTCTATGATTATGCATATTATTTGTCTAATTCTTCTCATTATCAGTGTATAAACAACTATAAACTGTATAAACATTTGATAGAACACAACCGCCCGTGGTCCCGAGCCACGATTGGAGCAGTATAACAGGCACCTTCCCAGCAACAGCAAGTTCACATTTATAAATCTGTTCGTTTTTCTGAACATATATCAGCAGAATTTTTTTTCTTTTATCAGGGAGAAGCAGAACCAGTCAGTATGTTCAGTAGCAAGTGTCCCTGTTAAAGTGTGGTGAAGCGGTTAACACATGATAATATAATTGTCCACATTAATTAAATAATGCGTTAATGGGATTCATTAGATATACTGATGCATAGATCAGATCAGCACCGTTATTATATCATCAGTGGATTAAGGCCATGTGCAGTGAAGTGTTAATAGATCTTCTTATTGTACTCTAATCCAATCCAATGCATGTGCTGAATACTCTCAGAGAAGCCACCCAAAGAGATGTCCTCAGTCACACATGACACATCACATGCATAGACATTGTTTGGGTATTTTCTTTCCCAAGACTAAGCAAAACTGCCTGATTTTAGGCTGTTTCAGACATAGTCCAATAGCTCAGTATTGTAACACTATTATGAGGTCCAGTGCAGATGAACTGTACGTAGACTGTCTGTGTAATAGTGGCCACACTCATGCCCATGTTCAACCAGTGCCCTGACCTTTACACCGACTCAAAAAGGCCAGGAAACACATGCCTTCAGTTGGGTTGGGAAATGGGATTTCAGCAAGAGTCTTAACAAAAGGCCACTTGTTTGGGTGGCCTTGATTCTGTCCATGCTGCAGACTAGAGCACAGATAGAGAGTCTTATGACATCCCTCTGTGAACCTGAATATAACTTTGTTCAGCTACTATAAAATGGGATATATAGATGCCAGTGGGACTAATGTGAATAAATCGAAATAAAAATAGATATACTCTGCCTTTGATTCAAGATCATATATTTAACTAAACATTTAAATTCTGCAGGTATGCAGCAATTCCAGAAATTACCTATAGGTCTGAAATGAAGACCCATAATTAATTCCTGCATACAAATGAGCAGACAATCCATTATGTGTGAGTGGGGAAATTTCTTTCTGAAAACCAATCATCACAAAGAAATACTTCAAAACCTACTTTATTGTAATCTTGAATCTTGAATGTTCTCATGACAGCAACAACACAATTACCAATCTAATAATTCCCAGAAATGTTTCTGTCATCTATCCTACATGCTATCCTATCCTTTTCTAAGCAGACACATGCTAATCAGAAGTTTTTTCTTCATTTAGCATAATTCTAGATAGATTGTGTTGCTCTAAATACAAATACATAAGAATTCTCTCTGAACAGCAATTCTCCTGCATTCCAATGTGTTTAGCCTAAGAACATTCTAATGAAAACCATAATAATCTCTCCAGACAGTCTGCCGTGCTATCTTTGAATCTAAAAAATGCTAAGGTGCATTCAGTCAGCTCAAATCAGACAATTATCTTTCTTCTCAGTGAATTCAGTGAAATGATATATTATATAAAGTATAGAAATGATATACTATACTGAATGTAATAATAACATTTGGTTTGCAAAACTTTAAATAAATAAGGAGATTTTTAACAGCAGTGTTTCCTTTGACACAGTCACAGAGCTGCATTATATAATCAAATAATATATAACCAAAGCTATTTGCCACTGCAGGGCACTAACATTGTATCTAGTTTGTTGTAGAAACACAAGTTACTCTCTAGAGCTCGGAGGCAGAACCATTATAGGCACTTTCAAAATAAGAGTTATTTAAAAAACAGTGTTATCACCTGATGAAGTATTTGTTGTATTAACAAATGAACATGTATTTAATAATGTGTTTATATGCCCATCACTAATATGTACATACACATACACACACAGTTTTTGGCTTGCCACTTTGACTGCCTGCATTGTTTGCCTGCAACTCCAGTTCTAAATTAAAAAAGCAATTGCAACTCGAACATGTCTTGATCTGTTGGCTATGATTCTTTGCAAAACCTTTCCTTTAATGAATATACTGACATTGTATTATAGGTAATTCTGAAATGTTCATTTTAAAATTTTCAAATGGTTTGAAAATGGAACATTTTCTCCTGACAACATTAAACAGCATGCAGTTTAACAGCATCTATAGCATCTATGTATGTTTTGCCTGATTCCCAACTTTGCCAGACCTAATAAGTAAAGGCTGCTCCGTAAATTAACCAGGATTACAGTAACAGAGGTAATTGAAGACATGCGAGTATGTGAGTAAGTAATTTCCTCCAGTGTGGCTCATCAGATGGCCATGACATGTTTGTGCAGCAGGCTCCACTGACATGTCTTACACCAACACCACCAGACTTGTTTATTTTAGCCCTTTACCATTTCCTTAGTATAAGTGCCAAATAAGGTCACCATTAGCCATTCCCTCTTCCTCCTAAAATTACAGGCCATGGAGTTGCATGATAAGTGCCTGAATATCAAGCTTGTGCATGTTCCTCATGTTATTGTTTTAGTAGGGGTTTGAGGGTCAACCACTTAAACTTGGTCTAAAATACATCAACTCCATAACTATATAATATGCATATATTATTCAGACATGTATTCATGTCTATCTATCTGTCTATCCATCCATCCATCCATCCATTCATTCGTCCATCCATCAATCCATCCATCCATTGTTCCATCCATCCATCCTCCCACCCACCCACCCATCCATCCATCCATGTCTTTGTTTTGAATAAAATGATTAAACATGTAAAAACACTGTCAGTGTTGGTAATATGCAAGCTGGTTCAATGGTTTAGAAGTTGCTTCTCAAATAAACACACCAAAGCCTGTGACAGTGCATTAAAAGCTACCCTTGCGAGAAGAGCACTTTTAAGCCGGTGACAGCTGGGCACATGTCAGCACATGTGCCGAACGATGTCCTGTTGCCTGTGTAAAATCAAATGATGTTCTCAGAAAGTCAAGGAAGGAAGGGGGGGTAGGCAAAGGTTTCAATATTACCACTAGTTTTTTCTGTCTTCCTGTAAAAATTAGTCAAAGCAAATAAGAGCTGTCACTATCACTTAGATGAAAGCAACGCCTTGCCAAGCACACGTCACCTATGTGACAGACTCATGGGAGGAAGTTCAGCAGTCCAGACAGAACATCTGCCTCCCTCTGATACACCTCCCCTCTCATTCCCTCTTACTCCCTCTATCTTTCTCTTGCATTCTTTCTCCTTGTACTTGATCTTTCATCACGGTGTTCCCTCCACTAACCACATATTAGGCATCACAAGGTTACATTGTGTGACCTGTGCTCAGCTGAGGTCAAATTCAAATAGCAAGAAATCGTTCTATTATGCTTTGACAAGTAACACATCATCTGCAGCTGGGAAGTAAACATAATGTAGTTCTCTTTGTATTTAGAGTGGAAATTGTATAAGACCATCCAAAATATCGTGGAATAAATAAAAATAAATTAACATTGCATTTTATTATTGGGTCATTTTCTTCATTTTTTCTTTTCCTTCTTTCCCATTTCCTTCTTCTATACAGAGACCATAATGGAGATACAAGGTCTATGGGAGACAATAATTACAGAATCTAGCTGGTTCTGAAGAACATCTGCCTCATGTTAGTCTCAGAATATTAATTAAGTCACTTTAAACTAATCAGTGTCATCAATCAGAACTGTATATTTGATTGACACCTCTGGTGAGATAGTGTGAGAGACAGATACGAAGAGGTGGTGGTGGTGTGTGGAAGGGGGGTGGGGATGGGACAAAGTTAAGGTTAAGAGCAGACCGGGTGCCAGGGTTCTTCTCTTTTAAGTCTGTTTCCTTCTCTCACACACAGAAATGGGTGGCTTCCTGCATCTGGCCTTTGTCACCTCATGTTAGCCAAGATCATCCCAAAAAGGAAATGAAAGATCATCCTTCTGATATCATCAGTAATAATGACTATATTCCACCAAGCAAGCTGATAATAAACAGATGTTTTTGGAACAAAGAATTTTGTTTTACAGCTTAGTTTTAATAGCTTAACTACACTAGAGAGCTTCCACCCCCTTAATGAAAAACTGGATGTGGTTTGAGCAGCATGAAATTGTTAGAGGATGAACGTAAAGAAACTTGAAAAATCTCGTTGACCGTTGATTCTAGTCTACTTTAGCAACTTTCACCTGAAGTTCTAAACTAAAAAACATGGACTCTGACTTGGCTGGGTGCCTATATATTTGGAGTTGATTCTTTGCAGAACCTTTCATTTTATAATGTAACCTTAAACATACTGATATTATATAATGGGTACATTTTAATCATTTCTATTTTTTCTATTTCTATTCTTTTTATAATTTGTCCTGTACAATAGCATATGTCAACTGCAATATTACAATTAATATCCCTAAAGATTAATTTACACCTACACAGTTAAAATAACTTACCCTCAGCATGAATTTAAACTTGGTAATATTACTGTGTATGTGTGTGTTTACTCTGCTTGTTAGTTTGCTCTGTGATCCTGTCCAGTGGTGACCCAGATGCTGTGGCCAGATGGTAAAATCAATGACCTGCCAACAGGCACCACATTACACAGTGAGGAGCACTGACAGGAAAATGTTTTAAACAGGATAAACATATTCCTATGAAAAAGAACTATTTTAATATGTTATCAGGATGCCCAAATAGAAAATAAGGTTTTTTTATTGTAAAAAAATTTCTGTGACTTCTGTATCAAAATGGGACACTTCTCTACAGGACCACCTTCCGAAGTTTTCTTCGTCATAGGAAAGAAACAATAAACCATACGAAAAAGCAGTAAAAGAATACATCATATTAGGCTGCATTCCAACAGAGAGCTACAGAGCACAGAACACTACTCCAACAGAGCTGCAAATAAATAAATACGTTTACATACAATAAATCACTGTTTGTATTGGTAAGAGCTTGATAGGTAAATGGCCACAAGTGATGCAGGGTCTCCAGCATGGTCTAGCACATGGTCAGATCTATACTGCGTTACAAGTAACACAGACATACACTTGTTTGCTAGAAAGGGTCTTTGAACTTTGTGTGCATACATTAGGTGCAGAAATCAATATAAATTGTGGCCAGTGCAAAGTTTGGCACATTTTATATGGCATGTTATTTTCTAGTATGCTAAACTCAATAGAATATATTTATTCTATGCTTGAAACTAATTTTTTTAAATGGAAATCAGCAACACAATAGCTATCCCACACATTAAAGACTGATCAGCTGTTCCATGAGGTATTCCTGTACCTCTGTGCAAACGTTCATATGACTCTGGTATATACTGTAAATAAATTCTTTCCTTTTCTATGTCTTAAAACTGATGCTTATTCTTTACAGCAAGATTTAAAACAATGATTGATACACAGCAGTGTGTATGTGCTCCATAAGGGCTTTGTCTTGAGGAAAAGTGTGGGGGTCAAAATGATATCCTCAGGCAGTGAATCGAGGCACAGGTGCAGACATCCATCTTAATGTATAATTTTATTTTCAAAACCAAAAATGCACTGGGCCCTCCCTGACCTCAGTGTCTGAGCCCCCTCATGGACCCCCTTGGGCCCCATCTGTGTCCAAGCTCCCTCATGGAAACTGGAGCCTGGGAGCCAGCATGGACTGGAGTCATACCTCGCAGCTTCGGGACTCAGAAGGCTGAGGTGGCCAGGAATGGGCATTGTTGGACTTGCCTGGGAGTTGCCCCACAACGTGAGTAAGGCACGGGCCTGGGAGTTTGAGCCCCGGAGGTAGTGATGGACCTCTCAGGCAGCCAGGCAGAATTGATCCTCCTCTTCCTTGTGTTCATGGCTGATACCTCCCAGCAGCTCGGTGATGGAAAACCGACTCAATCTCTTCAGTCCACTCCATGGCTGGGTCCACCTGGGGAGCACACCCCAGTACCCCATATACACATCTCTACTACATCTGCTGCACCTTTGTGGATCGGTCCATCTGTCAGTGTGCCCATCTCCAGGCAGTAAATACTAAGAATCATTACACAGAGCGTGTTAAGACTTGAGACAAGGTCAGTTGTTTTGACTTGACTGCTAACAATATGGCTGACATGTTTGGGATTGTGGTGGGATTTTAGCTAAACTATATGAGCCAGGGGTGCAGGAGTGTTATTCACAAAGCATGACAAAGGTGCATAACATCTGTTGCACTATTTTGAAATCTTATCAGAAAAATATCAGTTTTCTATTAGACAAGTTAGTCACCACCCCAAAACAAGTTAAAGGGCCCATTCCTTTGTTTTACATTTTTTAATCATTTATTTCTTGGACCTCCAGTCATGTTATGGTTGTGATTTGAAGTAAAAGAATAGTTACATCTCAAATATTTTGATATATTTACCCATGACTGTCTGTCCTAAATGGTCTAAATCAAAAAACACAGAAGCACTCCTCATTTCCTCAACATGAACAGAAAGAAATATGTAAACAGAAAGAAATAAGTCAATGCTTTCATTTTCGTGGCATCACAGCAGTCAACTCAGAACCATCCTTGTAGCCTAATATCTATATTTGGAGTTGGTCTCATGGGTTAAATCCAGCTCATTCACAGATCTGTTGATACTGTTTTGTAATGAGCACTGTCTATGACTAATAAATGTATCCAACAATTGTGTTCTCTCCGCTCACTGCACATTCAAGTTTTACATCAAATTGCTAATTAACAAACTAAATATTTGAAGCCTAATTAGTATAATGAGTTGGAGATACTATTTTAGGGTAAGGATAGATGTAATTGTTATTCTACTTTCACAGTCAGCCTATAATCCTTTATATGTCACAAACTCTGGTAGAATCAAAATAACAATGAAAATCATGAGGCTCATCATAGGCTTCCTGCAAATTAAATATTTTTTACCACGTGCTGTGGCTCTTGGGCTTGGTGGTTTAGAGTTTGATGCTGCCAGGTTTTAGAGACTGATGCTGGCACAGGCTTCGCCGGGTCCACAGAATGTCACGTGTGCTTGGGCCTCTCCTCAATTTCCTGTGGCCTGGGTCGGCGACACTCACATGGCATTTGATACCATTTCTTCCCGTCCATCTGCTCCATAATCCTGTCACGTGCTATGGTCTCTTCGGTAGTGGCAGCAGCCGTCTCTCAGTGGTTCCTCTTTCTCTCAGATAATCCCCACTCATCCGCAGTAGGCTATCTGAGTTATAGCCCATGCTACAAATGGTGATAATGGCTACATGTGCAAGAATATTACATAGCGTGCATTATCAGGGCAGAATTTCATCCATGCCCTGACCTCCATCCTGCCTGTGTGTCCCTGATTTGCTTATACAAAGCAAAGTATTTTGAATGTGCCGGATGTGGCTTCCACATGCACAGCTTATGAATGTGTGTGTGTGTGTGTGTGTGTGTGTGTGTGTGTGTGTGTGTGGTGTGCAGGCTATCATATGACTTAGACTACATGAAATAATGCTACTGCAGGTCGGAAATCTAAGGTGGCTGCAGTAATGTGGGATTAATTCTTTTGCATACACTGTTGTCTGTATATTGTGCATGTCAGGTAGAAGCTACAGTTTCTATATTTCTGTAAATGTAGAATGAGAAGGAGACATTGAGATCGTACTCCTTTATCATAAAAAGAATAAACTAGACAATATGGTGTAATAAAAATAAATTAATATGTGTAGGTATTGTTTTTTTTATGTTTTTATATGTTTCTTTTTATATAGTATTAAAAAAATACAGTGCAATAGGTAACAATAGAAGTATAGGAGTTAACTAATGTTCAAAATATAGATGTACCACAATCAACTTTCAAAATACATGATATGTACAATAATTACTCTGAGGCATGAAAAATTGGAACTGAAGAAACATGCAGCTTGTCTGTGATCTGGTGTTGGTGGTCTCTATGATCTGAACAGAAAAGCTTATTAGTCACATTTTATCATGGTAACAATGCATATAATCATATTATAACACTTAATTTTGAGCAAGCACAAGGATTCTTTTGTAGCCTTGGAACTAAGGCACTGCCAGAAACAGTTTTTATCCACAAAGAGTGCTTATACATAAATACAACACAATACAAAGAGAGGTTTTGAGTTCATATTTAACCCAGTTTCATCTTCCGAGATGTCTGAGTTGACTTACAAGGAAAAAGTAGATCCTCTTCCACTGAAGGCAAAACTGATATTTCATCAAAACATGTGTGGGTTGCCCTTAGGTTTCAGGACAAACATTTCTTTTCCTGCTTCCTTATCCTTAATGTAGTTACTGTGAACGCTTGCGGTGCAAAACAGCAAGTCCTGATAATGAGTGCGGGCTTTGTTCTAGAAGTGTTCTGTTTGTTCTCATTCTTTTTCACTTGTGAGATTTGCAGTGGGCCATGATTGTTTTAAGAGTCAGCATCGTTGGGTTCTTTGTCACACATTTCCTTTTCTTTCCAAAGAAACAGGTGAGTCATGTTTTGGGATCGGAGTGAACCATACTGTCTTATTGCTTAACAAACCGCGTGACTTCATGGGGAGTGCATGACACTCCTTAGAGCAGATTCTGCAGGGAGAGAGACAGAATGACTGAAGGACTAATCATCAGAAAGCAAAACACAATCAAGAATGTACATGTGGGGAATGAGAGAGTGTGGGTGCTGAACTTAAATATTTAACCACAGTCTTTAACATTATGTACACCTATTTTCACTTTTCAAAAGGAGGGCTCTCAAACTATATAAAGACATGGTAAACAGTAGGTAAGCTCTTTTTTTTTATTTTTTAGAAAACTTGCAATATTGTGGCTGAATATATTGTGGTGCTTGGATATGATTTAGTTTTATGGCTGATGAGATCAAATTGTTCACTAACCTAACCTGATATATCCCTTTTCTTTGATTTCCTTTTATGACATGTGAAGCCCTAGTCCAATTTGCAGACAAAATGCTTCATATGATGCTTCCACAGTGATCTCGAGGTCATAGATGTAACTTCTGTTTTTACAAGAATAATACGCTGAATGGAAATCATTAGGGACGATTAGTCATAGTGAGCACTGCATTTGCAAATGATTGAAATAGCTGTACTGATAGGGACATTTTTGTTACTGCGCTGTAGTGATTTTGATGCCATATTGTCTGAAAAACCCATTAACTTTCACCATGAGTGCTACTACCAACTGCAGTGTCTTTTATATTGACTCCAGTTGCAGTTTGCAGCATTAATACCTATAAATACCTAGAATGTATTGTTAAGTGCCCTGCACACATATACAGTCAATTAGGGTGTTTTTAAATAAAGCACATACCTTATCCTGGGATCACAGTTCAGTGTGGTGTTTTTCTGCTAATGCTAATTCTGCACACATATTTTTATCTTTGTGGTGAGTATGCTGAAAATATATTTCAAATTTTCAGTACATTACATTAACTTAACAAGCAAATAAACAAAAAAAGTCATTTAACCAGGGGTGCCATTACTTGTTTATGTTGTGTGAATGTTTGATCATGCTGGAGAAATTCACATTTTAATCATTTTATTCATTTATTTCTTTGTTTTCTTTATTCCTTCACATGTATTCACACTCAGTATTCAGTCAGGGATTCAGTGATTTATTTATCCAGTTCCTGATTGTTGTGTGAGGTTAAGCAGAAGTCTTAAGGTTAGAAGTTAGGGACCTATGTTCTCCATACCATGCAAGTTAGAAGCAACTTTATGAGTAGTATGGTCAAAAGGGCTCCATTCAGTCAGGAGAAAAACGTGTGTTTCTCCCACCACATTCTGCATGTAGCAAGGACATTCCAACGCCTGATTATAAAGCCTAGACAAAACATGTGAGCCTATGAAGCTTTGTTTCATGGTCACATCCCCTGGCTTGATAAATTAATGTAGGCTAAAGGTGATCATCCGAGGAAGAGTAGTTTCTTCCCTTTTCCTAATATGGGCATGGTCCCAGGGGAGGTGACGTGCATTAAGGCTTCATGGGACTTTATTATAAAAACTGTAACTCAGAACAGAAGGGGAGAGACAACTTCAGAATCTCTTAGGAGACCCTGAACCCAATCGCTCTACTTTTGCAATTGTGTAATAAACTTTTCTGATTATTCTTGAGCAAAGCAGTCCTCTGTCATTTTGTGGCTGGGTCTTCTCACCTGTGTCGAGCAAATTGCGCAGACAATCACTTCATACTCTCAGCTTCAACAAAGTGTCACTGGGTATTTAGGGCTCTATATTAATGAAAATAATTATAATAATGATCAATAATTATCATAACCATTGTCATCATCATCATCCTCATAATTATAATCATCATAATAATTAAGTAATAACACTTATTGAAAGCATATGCAAAAGGCCATTAATGTCAATAAAAACATTTCATTGAAAAGTATATTTAGAAATCCATGTACCTGAGGGGTAACTGAGGGAGCAAACAAATATTCTTTTCTGGAATCACTCCAAAAGTATCATAGGTCACTGATAATGAGAATGTGCATTACACTACATTGGTCAGCAAATGTTACCAAATTCCAACTTAAGACTGGACGTCTGAGAAAACAACTTTGTGTCAGTAGTTGCATTGTTACAGCAATCCATCTATTTAGTCCTGGGAGAATTACTAGCATAGAATTCAGAATCTAGTACAAGCATCTGTCTGTGAGACCCAGCCAAGTAAGCATTTCTCAAGAAAACGGATGTCTTTGTACCCCACCCCCACCCCAAGCCCCCAATACCCCTTACATACATTTTCTCACACGCCTAACATTAGCAGAAGACACAGCCAGAGCTTTCATAATGGATTATGGATTTGGGGAAGGAAGAGTGTGGAGCACAGAAGAAGAGGGGTAAATCAGTGGCTTGCACACTTGACTGGAAGGGAGGGGCCAGGGGGAGGAACAGGGACAGACAGATTGCATGGTGTTTGGGAGAGACTGCTCTAATGAGGGCGACAGCACTGGATCCAGTGACTCATCCTTCACAGCCGAGAACCAAACTACTGCCTGTTTATTAGACCAGCAAGGAAGAGTGGGTCAGACAAAAGGAAAAGCCATTTCATGGATGCATACATGGATTTTAATGCCCATCTAATTTTGTTCCAAATCAAAATGTCTGGGATTCACTCCATAAATGGTGCAGATATTTTCTTGGTGCTGTTGTAAACATAAATTCCACTAAAAATATAGAGAAATTCTATAAAATACAAAATACACGGAACAAACACTTGAATTGGTGAGGGGAAATCTGATGGTATAGTTCTGTACAGCTATATGACATATATACAATATGTCCAAAAAGAAACCTGCACACGGATACATGCCAGCATTTTTTCAACCTTACCTCAAACTGTAGCATGTTGTCAGCATTGGAACAAAACTTAACATCACCCTTTTCCGGCCAGCTTTTCTGTTTTAATTTCATTTATACAAAAGGTCAAATATACAAAATGATGTTTTTTCCCCCTTTTATAATGTTGTATTTTGTAATGTTGTACTTAAATAGAGATTTTAATTTTCCTGAAAAATTACAACTTTGCAACAAAAAACACTTAACGATATGGTCACTTAACAAAGACTCTATTATGTTGAAATGGCAGCACACTGACTTCTTTATTTGTTATTGAGTTATCTGTTATTTTCTAAGAACAAGGAATTGCATTAAGATTATTGCCTGTGCAAATGCATGTGTGTATGGCTTCTCTGATTCATTCACACACACACAAACACACACACTACACAATCACACACAAATACACAGACACACACACACACACACACACACACACACACACACATCAGATCTCAAAGCAGCGGCTACTTTGACGTCAAGTGCTAGGTTGAAGGAAACTGCACCTCCCTGTGAACAGCCATCACATCCTTTTCTCTGCAGTCTTTTTGTATGCTGTCCCCTTGTTGCTATGACAGCTCAGATTTATCCATGGCCCGGGCAAGAGTGTTGTGCACTGCACATGTGCACTAGCGGCATGGTTGCCACGGTTACGGGAAACATGTGGGTTGACCATAGCTTCGCCCTGTTACCAGCCATCACTGGTCCTTCACTCTCCACATCCCGGTGTGCATGCATCAACTCTAAGGCTTTTCCACTTTGAAACATTCAAAGCCTTACATACATAATACAGCTTTTACTGCAATGCTACAATGCAACGCAGGTTGACACCTTACGCTCAAAGCATGTAAAATGCCCTGTTTTAAAAGACTAAAGGGATATTTAGAGCATAAGTTTACAAGGCCAATTTGCATAGTGGTGCCTGAGCGGTTGTAGCAAATGTAAAAAGAAGTTTTACAAATAGTTGTTATAAATGATTTTGTGAAATGAAAGGTTCTATAGCACTTAACCAAAATAGTTTTGGTGAGAATACATATAAAAGTCTCAACATTTAATGCATGAGGTCTTGAATTCGGTGACATTTTGCACACACCACAATATGGCGGTCTTGCAATGAAACTATTTGCTCATTGTCTGCATTCACTCATTTCCATTCACAAACAAGCACCACAAAGGAATCAGTTACTAAAGACAACGCAAACAACACAGTCCTTTCTAAATGTCCTTCACTTAAATATGCAAGGGAAAAGTTCACAGCCGGCATCTGGAGCAGACAGTGTCACTGGACCAGAGGAGTGGACCAGACAAAACACAGAGGAACTTAAGACCATTAAACAAATAAATATACATAACATACAAATAACATTAACACCTACCGTGAATGGAGCCCCAATCTCGTCTCTGCTGAGGCTCTTATAGCAAAACACAATATAAACAGAGGCCGTTCATGAATGAATGTGTGCCAAATCATGCAAATGCTTTATACTGAAGGTCCTGGAGGAGTCTACATACCCAAAGAACCTGATGGGAGAAAACTACTAATATATTTGTTGCACAGCCTTTGAAACGGATACCATTTTATTGTTGCAAAATGTTGTCTAATAATGAGAGCCACAGTGGGGGAAAGAATATCCAGTTACACTTCACAGGGACATTTTGCTGCCTCAGAATGCCCAGACTGGTAAAGGCAAAGCTTCCTAATTTCCTAATTAAGAATTTAGAGTTGTTGCAGGGCGTAGACCAAAGTTAATACAATTATATATTTGTGTTAGTCTTTAGCTAGATACTTACAATAAGCTCATCCTAATTCACAATCATTCCTGTATCTGAATCCAAAATTCATTGGCTATTTGTGAGATTTTACCTCGCATTTAACCTTGTGTAGTTCAGCTGCTAAAGTACTGATTGAAATGTGTGATATTCCAATCAGACAGACTAGCAGTAGGCTATGGGTCAGGCTGGATGTTTTTGCATAGGTTTGTATAATCTTTATCCAAATGAGGCCTGTTCTGTAGAGAATGACCTGCTCAACCTGATACCCGCTTCAGCTCGATGGTCATTTGCATTCGAGGCATTTCATTTATTGTTGCCTTTCATTCACAAGATCAGTTCATCACTTTTGTTCTATTACAGGCTCTGTGGATCTAAGGATTTAGTTAAGAGCATTACCAGACTTTAGAGCCATTACAGATATCATAGTTTCTTTGTACACGCACACGCACACACACGCAATTTGTTTTTAATGTTTTGCCAGCTCCAATGTGCACATTATATAAAGGGTATGGTTTATCTAACAGTTTCTCCTTAACTAGACTAACCGATTGCTTTGTCTCTCTGTTTCTTCTTCATTGGACTTGGGGCAAACAAAAGGGGTCATTTCAGTCAAACCAAAGAGACCCTGAGGGACACACTCTGGTAGGATTCATACATAAAATAATAATTAACCCACTTATCCTATTCAGGTAAAATGAGTCTCTCCAGAATGGAAACAAAATGGATGTTTGAATGAAACAAGTTTTTTCTGGTAGCTTAACTTCAAAGACATGCCTAGTAGTAGAAGTAGTCACACTCCAACCATATCTGCCAAAGTTCAAACAGGAGTTTGACAAGATACATCCCAAGTCTACTGGAATTATAGGAGTAAAACTGTCCAATGTTTCAACTGATTGCATTTGCATTTTTACTGCGCGATTTTGCTAACTGAATGCTAGCACTGTTAATGATTAGAATGTAACACACTGTCTTTCTAATTAAAATGCATGTTTGCAGTTACTCTCTTTCCAAAATGTATCTGCATTTGTTATGAAATTCCCTACAATTCTTAACTGTGAAACGGGGAAAATGGCGTTAAAGTTTTTTTCTTGTCCAGCCAATTGTATGATAGGGCAGGTAACTGAAAATTTGCCAAGTAGTTGTCATAATTAATACATTTATCTACTTAAAAAATGTTAAGCTCAAACATTTGAACTGACCTTTGACTCTTTTTTGCTATTTATACTTTACTTAACATTCATCACTCGATACAAATATGACTATGATAACAATTATAGCCTTAAAATAAAATGTAGGGAGTTCTGTCTAGTAAGGCTTAATATTACATAAATAGAACACTACAAAATAAGAAATAATGAGAATTTTAAGGCTACAAGTGTACTGGGTCATTTTAAAACCTTACATTGTACATAATACTTTAAGGGGTAAAAGTAGCCTTTAAAAAAGTGTCCAGGAACAGATTTCCAAGTTTTGGGATTCTGTCTGTTTTCTCTCTGTTTTCAGATGTTATGGCAGAAAACATCTCATTTTTACCAGTAAACAAAATTGACTCAATATTAATTAGTGGTAATAACTGATCATCGCCCAAATTTGATGTTACAGTCTATTGCCTTTGCACTGTTGTACAGCACATTGGTAATGCAGTTCATTAAACATGCTTTAAATATACATAATTATGTTTTTAATTTAAGGAAATTCAAGCACTGCTATGGAAATATATTTTTGGTGAATGTTAAAAAGGCATGTTGAATGGGTGTGTTGTTTTCTGTTAATTTAATGTCTGGATGTTTTTGGTGAGAGAGAGCGTATTTAAACGTTACAATAATAAACTTAAATGGCGATACGACAGGAATTATTAGGTGGAAGTGCCGGACCTATGCACGGAGATGGATCTTCATGAATGAGGAAAGGGAAGGAGGGGGATGGGGAGAGAGAGGGAGAGAGAGAAAAAGAGACGGAGAGAGGAAGCCAGAGAGACGGGGGGTGGGGGCGAGAGAGAGAGAGAGAGATACAGAGCGAGAGAGAGCGGTTAATGAATGGTGCTAGTAGAAGACGTCATCCATTGTGTCGTCACGGCCCTTTTATGGTGCGGGCGCCGAGCTCCATTCATAAAACGGAAAGAGCGAAGAGCCCGCGGTAGTAATGCTCTCAGGAGGATAACACACGCACTCATACAAACACACACACACTCGACAACACAGGACCAGCACATGGTAATCTGGCGCTTCTGTACTTCGTTATTGTTCCGTCGGGCAGCTCGAGTGGAATTGTGGCTTGTCATCAGTGGTGGAGTAAAAAAAAGAACCACACGCATACCTAACAAAACAGACACCAGGGTCACGATGGAGCTACTAGGCGAAATAGACTGCGGCTCTCTCAAAAGACTGCTGAGGGATGACGGCACCAGGTGCCTTCTGCTGGACTGCAGATCCTTCTTGGCCTTCAGCGCCGGACACATCCAAGGAGCCGTGAACGTTCGTTGCAACACCATCGTCCGCAGGAGAGCCAAAGGCTCCGTCAGCCTGGACCAGATCCTGTCCGGGGACGACGAGGTGAAGTCCAGGCTGGTGTCGGGCCTCTACTCAGCCGTCATACTGTACGACGAGAGGAGCACGGACACACACGCGGTGAAAGAGGACAGCACGGTCACTCTGGTGCTGAACGCTCTGGGCAGGGACAAGTTCAGGACAGAGGTCCATCTGTTAAAAGGTATTATTATTATAATTATTAAAATTATTATCATTATTGACACGCCAGTTCACGTAGATTCATTGAACAGACAGTCTCATTTACAGTTTACGTCACGATAATAATCAAACAAATCGTCTGAACGTGAACTGTTCAGAGGCATTATGATATCAATATTACCGGGGTGGTCTTAGAAACAGCTGCACATCAAAGGTGAAATGTAACTAGCCCTGACTGGGTGAGCAGCGTTTTTGAAGCATACAAGAAATGCTCAACTACGTTTTCTACATTACTATGAATAAAATAAAATAAGATTTTCTACAGATCTGGTTTATTTATATATATTGCCTGTTAATCATGTTATACATTGTCTAATGTATAAAGCTACTACTCCACACTGTTACCTTCCACCACAGGCAAATGTGTTCTT
>JBBMFX010000021.1:7256546-7274460 GCA_037832545.1 Rhabdalestes septentrionalis
AACTCTCCTGCAGCGTGAGCTGACTTGTCTACGCACTCCTCCAATCACACAACGCAGACAATGATCCCCAATTCCCTACAATAATCACCCACAGGTGTACTTGTGATCAGAGACACGGCGAGCCACAGCGCACTGGGCACCTGCCGCCTGCCACGCCCCCTAATAACCACTCACTCACACGAGTTCAGGGTAAGCGTCTCAGTACTCTGGCGAGTGACTGCGGGGTCGAGATGAACCTGACAACATCGTACAGTCCTGATAGGGAGGTAACAACCCGATCGAGTATGAAACCACGTGATCCGATCGGGACATCCCTAGTTAAAAATAATACTGGCATCCTGTGAAAAAATTACATTTCCTTCCCGCTCAGTCAAATAATAATCTATTCGCTTAAACACTTATGATACCTTAGCCACTACTATGAATGTATGTCTTTGCCACTATGAAACACGAATAACTTAAGAGACTGGTATTGAAACAGTAGGCGATACCAGATACTCTGATATATGAATTAGCTTGAGACAGAACACTCTAGTACTGTGCATCACAGAGAAAATAATATTATTTAAAAGATTATTATCACCCTTTGTCTTTGGCGTGGACATCAGCCCCATGATGAAGTAGGTACTCTACCACTGCCACACGGTTATAACCTGCAGCAAAGTGCAGTGGCGTTGAGTGACGACCCTCTAGGTCCCTGCAGTTCACATTCTGAGGAGAGCACAGTTGCTGCAGGGTAAAAAAAAAAGGGTCAGAGGAAGTATCAGAATAGACAGCGAGATTTGTCGAGTTTTGTGGCTTTTTGTGAAGATGCTATCTGGTTAGCCATATGGCTATTGAGGCAGAAAAAGAAAAGCTGTGTTTAGCGGTTTGTTTATTTATAATTCTACTTAGAAAATATGGATTTCTGAATCCAACCTCCCACAGAAGCCTCGAGTATTCAATGTTTTCCACTACTGAATATTCGAAGCTCAAAAAACAGCATTCGTTACAGCCCTACTAAGTTGCATCATTTATTTGTTGGGAAGACCAATTGTGGTCTATTTGTTTCCACAACCTCTTGATTGGTTATTTATCACATTCAACATATCCTTTTAATAATGCAGGTTTGTTCTGATCGACCCCTATAGTTTGTCTCCGTTGTGTCACCAAAACAACTAGGTCCATTGAGGCATTAACTCAACAAGACCAGCAATATGCTAGTCGCTGCGGTCAGCGTAATAATCACCTTCACAGTGTCCAGGTCTCCTGCTTTAGCTGCCTCTAAAAGTCTGTAGTCAACATCAGAGTTTCTCACAGGAATATTTTCTAAAAAGAAAAAGAACAATACCTTTCAAAATGTACACATACACCAGAAACACTATACAAGTTTCAACAAATAAATTATTTACCACAACTAACTATCAACCACTATAATAACTGTACTAAGTAACAGTGGGTTGAGAAGTCAGAAGATGCATCAGGACAGAATATGGTCTAGCACATAGCCATGGTGTTATGACTGAGAAGACTCAGTCATCCATTCCACACATTGCAATGATTTTATTTCACTTATATTTTTTGTAGTGCACTTCTCCTAAATTAGCAGTTTAATTTTTTACTAGTAAATTTAAGTAACTGTGTTGCAGTAGGTATATTCAAAGTGTTTTCTTCTATATTAATAGGCATATTACTATGTCATCTGTCAAAGAAAATCTGTCAAATTATAATGACTATGTTCACAAAGTTAGTCTTGCCTAGAAACTGTGCTGCAAGTATAAGTATAGGATTCCAAAACACACACACATGGCACAACTGCTTGGCACATCAGTCTTTGTTTACCATTGAGGATTTGTTGGACAGCCTCGTTGCCCATCTGTGCGGCTGTGAAGCCCTGTAGAGAGATGATAGCAGGGTCTGCTCCATAACTCAGCAGCAGTCTACATGTCTGGAGATGTCCAGCCAGGGCTGCCCTGTGCAAAGCTGTCTGTCCTAGAGTGTCCACTGCATTCATCTGTAAATGACACACAAACATAAGCAGATGTAGAATATTCTGCAGAATATGCATTGTTCCTATTGTCTTCATTCCCACAGAAAAGCATTGTATATTGATACTTGGACACATAGTACAATAAAAAATGAACTGTGAGCAAAGCTGGCACATTTTGACATGAAAATAGACATGAATTAATCAGGCGCACCCTCAGGCAACTCCAGTGATTCTTCAAAGACTATCAGCACTGAGCAGCGGGAGAGGAAGTAGATATACCAGTGAGCATTTATGGGTGCATCCGTGTATATTTATACATGTGGTTTAAGCACGCGTCTTATCTCTCAAATTACAAACTCAAACCCCAACTATAGCAAGTTTTGTCAGAACTCCTTTCAAATCATAAGTAAAATAATGAATGATTCAGGCTTGGTACAGCAAACACAGTAAAAGCCAAACTCCTGCATGCTGATGCACCAACTCATCAAACGACCTGAGCTCAGCCCATTTCTCTGGTGCATAACTGACTCTCCAGACTACCTCAGATGGCTTTTCCTGTACGCTCCCTGGCCTGCTTCTTCGAGCAATACCATCACACCATTTGTTTACAAGAAGCCCCTCCCACAGTAAACGCACACTCACCTCCACAAACACACCCCTCTGCTCATGCTGCCTGCTCATTGTATCCTATATCATAACTGTCACTCAAGGCAGACAACACTAAGGTCAACACAGACCACCAGAAACGACGGGGTCATGGCATTCTTAGACTGAGAAGGTGAAAATAGAGGTTAGGTATTCTCCAGTGTTTTTGTTTGAATATGACAAAATAGACAGTGCCAAGAAAGAACACAGTAATGATCAAGGTGTCCTAGGATGGAGGTCAGGAAAATGCAAATTTAAAACAGGACAAATAAATTAGAAATGATACATAAGCTATGAATTTATGATTTGTTGGATAAAAGTAGAGGATGCTGCAGTTGGACTTGGCTTACTAAATGTAACATGGGCAAACAAAATAACTGAAAATTGAAAAAGTATCAGAAAAATCATATTAAGTATATCATGTGTCTTGGTTGATCTGATCATTTGTATTTGGCACCAAGTGTGAAGAGATATGATGTGTCTTGCATATGCATTTGAGCACAGGGGTTTCACGGGTTAAACGTATCCAGTTTATGATGCTCGGCCCCATAGTATGGGCAGTCAAAGAATACACAGTATAGGCGGAATACGCAGTAACGTGGCATATGAGTGTGGGAGTTGGTGCCCCCTAGTATGTGTACCTACACCATTTTGGACTGTAAAGTGTTTTACACTCATTGATTTCTGTTACTACAGCACTGTGTAAAAGCACATTTATATCCATTTCCTTTTTCTGTGGCTTAGTTGTGTTTTTATGTTCTTGATTATGATTTTACAGCTGTGGTAGGTTAGGTAAGTGACTTAGGCTTGGGCGCTTTCAACTTAAACAAAAATTTGGGTTAAATGTGACTGACTTTATTATTCCTGTTTGTGGAACACAGGAGAAAAAAATGCAGCTCCAAATTCACTGGTTTCCGAAGCTGCTAATAGGGCATCAGTAATAAAGCAGAGTGATCTAAAACCTATGTGAGATGGTAAGGATATGGTAATGGATCAGAGGTGATGTATGAGGGATTACATTTCTGATGTGTTTAAGCTCTCATTTACAGTATAGCCAAACAAAACAGTCCATGATGTGAGGCATCCTAAAGCCACAAACATGCATACCTTGGCCCCATGTTTCTGCAGCACTTCCAGGATGTCGTTATGAGCCCTCTCGGCTGCTACATGCAGAGGTGTCATGAAACTAGAGAGAGATAACAGACAAGAAAGCAAAGAGTGTATGAAGAAAAAAGCACATACTATCAGAAACATGTTGATTGTCAAGAAAATTTCTAATATATATAGAAATACAATGTAATAGAAATTACTTCAACAGCAGACAAATAATCAACACCAACTAAAAAGAAATAAACATTAAAAACAAGTAAAAAAGCTGGACAGAGACTAATGCATTTACAAAAAATATATTGTACTTGTACTGGACCTAATGAAGTGGCTCAGCAACCTGTCAGTCACAAATGCAATTGTGCATTTCACAAAAATATTTGTAAAACCAAAAAAACGGTCACTGTCACTTACTCTTTATTTTTCTCATTGACGTTGGCCCCTTTACGCAGCAAGAGCTCCGTCACCTGCTTTCTCTTGGGATGTGGTGAGGCAACTGCACAATGCTGCAATACAAGTTTCTAATATCACCAATCTTGCATTATATCGAAGTCCTGTTGTGGATGTCATTCAAGTTGTGGATGTCAAAGAGCAGAGAGTGAGAGAGAATGACAGATGGGCTCACCAGAGCTGTCTCATGGGTCTGTGGGTGCTTAAAGTTAATGATCTCCAGAGCCAGGGTCTTCTTCACTTTGGCCATGTCAGCCTCACGTGCCGCCTGGAGCAAGGAATGGCCCTTAAACTCATCTGAGACCATAGGGAACAAATATGAGATCATGAGCCACAAACACCCCAACACAATCGAACACCATGCTGCCACCATCTACTGTAGCCTTTTTAAAAAAGCTTACGATAGATTTGTCTGCTAGGCTCAATCAGAGGAGTATTTGAGAAACAAAAGCTGAACTTCAGCCCTCTATGCTTAGGTCCAGACTTTATTTCAAAATTGTTTTGGCAACAGATTTGCAGGGCAAGTTTTTGACCCAAGAAGAGTACAAAGGCTGCATTTTCTCTATATCTGTTATTAAGCAAAATCTTAATATTTCTCTTTACCTGATCTTGGCTAAATAGCTCTTTGCACCCACATACACACTAATTTCCCATATGAAGCAGAACATTGTTGCAATCCATTACACTATATACAGGTAGGAAGCATGGTACCATATCTCTTCCACCTTGATCAAAAGCCAAATGGAAACTTTCAGCAGCAATATTAACACACAAGTTTGCTGTCAAACGTTATCTCCTCTGGAGTCCTGTTTTTCTCTCTCTATTTCTGTACCGCAAGATTAGCAAGACTGTGCATTTAAAACAGCCTTCCTGTCTCAGATGCATGTCTCAGTTGTGCACCAGACAGAACATGGCAGACTCAATCAGGTCCAAGCTGGCTTCACATAGTCAGATTTTATTTGTCTTTGCTGGAGATGGTAAATTAGTTACCAGACCTGGGACAGAGTAAAGATGTACTTACATGTTAGTCTCTCTTTAAGTTCTGGGGTGGGGGCCATGTCTACAGCACTTTTTCCATGACAGTTTACCAAGGTAGGGTCTGCTCCATGGCTGAGGAGAAGGGAACACACTTCCACACGGTTCTTTGATGCAGCCTCATGAAGTGGGGTGAATTGCCATAAGTCCATGGCATTCACACATGCACCATGCTACAAACAAACATGTGAAGTAAACAGCAGTCTTACTTCGACACAAACAACATAGTCACAGGGGTTAAAGTAAATCAAATCCTTCGTCTGAACTATTTATATTTGAGTACTTTATCTATTGCTAGGACATCATCCCCAGGCTTCATAAACTTGCGTTCCTTTTTTTTTTTTCTCAGACAACGCCAACGTGACATTGACGTTTGGGTGTCAATCATACCGTGTTGCAAGGACCCGCCCTTCTCTGCTTCTGATAGGCTTGTAACGGTAGTTAAAGCTGCGTTCCTCTCATATAAATGGTAGATGAAATAAATGGGCTCGAAATTATTCACCCACATGCGCAGGCTCTTTTTTATAATGTATTTCTTTCCCTCACGGTCGCACGCAGGAGTTCCGGCACGGTGCCGGAATACTTTAAGCCCTGTAGTTATGACTTTTTACTGACTACAGCCAGCGTAGTCCAGGAAAATTAACAGAGATCAATAACATTTTCAGCAAATGCTGCATTTTTAGGAGAGGATATAATGACTAGTATGCAGAGTCAAAAAAGTTGGAAGGGAAAAAAAAAACAAGATGTAAGAGGTATAAATATTTCTATGAGATAAAAGAGTGGTGATCTGGGGCAGAACATCACTTCCACCATTAAGATAAAAAGCAATGGCACTCATCATTTGCTTACTGGAGCTCCTCTCTTATTACCCTGCCAACAAGTATGCCACTGCTGATAAAAAGATTTTAAATTGTCTTTTTGATCCTTACACAGCATCTTTAATCTGATCCAGAGTAAAAATCTAAAGAAGAACTTGGTCATGAGCAGATACAAGTAGCTGCTGATGTTCTGATAAGAGTTCCTGAGGGGAAAACATTCACTGCAGGCCAGTGTTTGTAGATCACACTGAAATTTTTTCTACATCTACAGTCAGCCTGGCTACTCTGCTATGCTCTGATTACAGAGCACACATCAGGTATACGTTGATGCTGCATGTGTCTAAATGTGAGCTATGGCTCATATACAATGACACGGTTATTAGTGTAAGCCATGGGTAGCAAAGCTCCTTCAGAGCGAGGGAGGGTCATGGGACAAGGGAAAAAGAATCCTGATATCTCTCGTTCAGCTGAAGAATGTAGCGCTACTAATTTAGGACATTGCATGTAGTACCACAGCATGGGCCTATATAAACATTTCTTTCTACAGAAAAAAATTTCATACAATCATCCTATATCATCCTGACACTTCTCATTCTGAGGAAGACATTTGATTATATAGAAAAATACTCAAAAAATCATCCTATAACCTTATATACTGTAGGTAAGTAGAACTCGTCAAATGTACTTTGAAGGAGAAAATAATGAGTAATATTTTCAGAGTTCATGTAAGTTTGCTCTGTCCTTAAACACAAGATTTATGAATATTGCTGTAAACAACTGAAGTCTTACCTTTAGCAGCAGCTCTGTAACCTCATAGTGACCATAGGAGCAAGCATTGTGCAGTGGAACGAGGCCACTATAGACAAAATTCAAAGGCTGTCAATAATATACCCGCTTACTTTGGTCTTGCAATACAAATATTACATTCAAATCTAACTTGGGTTAATTAATAAAAACTAAACAAATAACCAAGACAAGACCTACCCTTTGTCTTTTGCATGCACATCTGCACCATGCTGGAGAAGAAGCTGTACAATTCTGACTCTGTTGTATCCTGCCGCCAGATGCAATGGAGTGGACTGCAACGCAAGAGTGGAGAGAAGGTTATTACAGATCAGCTTAAAAGGTAAGCAAGCAAGACATTCTTCCAAACAACCCAGTACTACCTATGAGGCAGCACAACAAAGCATCTCTATGAGAAGCTGTTTCAAATTTATAGGCATAAGCTGTCTCTTTTGGAAGAGTCTGGAAACTACACTGCTCTGAATAGGACACATTGCACTGCCACTCAGCTGCAAATTGGACTCCTCTGCCAATAATTCAAATTCATACATCACCAAAAGTCTTCATGAAAGAGAAGCTTTATTGATTGTGCTTACAATAGGAAAAAACATGGTAAACAAATAAAAACCAGATAACAGATACCTAAGAATGAGTGCTTTTTTAATCATTCAAAAAGTCTAATGACAATTTCTAGTAGTAAGATCAAAATGCAAAATGAAGCAGCAAATAATGTAGCCCTCATAAACATTGCCCCAATGAGACAAATAAAATGAGCACACTTTGCTGAGGATCAAGAATAACCATAAATCACTTCCCTGTACAAAGATTATGTGATAATACACTTCAAAATTTTAAAAGCCCGAGCTGAACCTGCCACTTTCTGGTCATTGTACGGAATTAACAATGATATCCATAAAGAGTATATATTGACTAATTTGTATGGCAACTATCTGTATAGAACCCTGAGGCTCTACAACTGTGGTTTGATTGTGGATTTATAAATGGGTGCCAATCTGTTGTATCAAGCCACTTTAAAAGAAGACAACAACGAAAAAGTAAAATTAAAAGTGTCATGGCACACACTGACAAACAGCAATGAACTTGTAGACAGTGAGTGTGCTGGACATCCAAGACAGTGCTCAAAAACAGCAGTGAGTGTTAGATGAGTTGTGGAGAAATCTACAGAAAAGAAACGGACAAAACTCCCCTAACATACTCTCAACGGAATTTAATAACAGGAAGAACTGGAAAAAATCCACAAAGATGTATCAATTAAAACATAAGTAAAGCACACATTTTCAAAATGTCTGTTTTCTACTTTGCTATATGAACTGTTCAGCCAAATACAAATGAAAAACCAATCAGCACATAATCAATTGCAAAGAAAATGGGAACTTTGACTTGTACCCTTTTTTCTTTTTTAAAATAGCAGACAAAATGCAGAGGCAAGCTTTGTTGGCATGCACATCATACAAAAAAAAAGTCAAATTAAAACAAAAACAGGAAAGGAAAATAGCTGTGAGAATGGTGTGGTAAGGGTAAGGACACTGTAATATTAAAAAGTGCAGAGAGTGGAGAAACAGCAGTAACCTTTCACAAAATAAAAAAGCAGGCAATGAGGTGTGTTGATCCTCCTCAGAGATAAGAGGGTCTACACTATGGTTTACCATCCTAATATGGTTTGCAACCAGTATTACGGTCCAGGAGCTTCAGTGGGTGAATGAAATGTGACCAACTAAAAGGCCCAAGTCCAGAAATGTGCATGAGGAATTCAGAGCCAGCAGACTGATGAACAAAACAAAACCAAAAGGAGTTAAAGAAATAAAGTGCAGTCAGTCTAATAGCCGTTATTGAAAATAACTTACCAGCATTTTTTGAGATGTCGACTGATAGACAATGTCGCCAGAACCAAATAAAAACAAAACAGAACAGAACAAAAACAAAACAACACAAATAATGATATAATGATAGCATCATGTTATTTTGGCAAGTACTAAAGAGCTGTATTTAGTGCTCTTTTTTAACTTCCCCAAGAGTATAACCCTTGTCTGCTTCTTCTGAACTTTTTGTGTGTGTGACATTTTTAGGCAGTGAGTCTGAGGACTCTGTATTGCAACAGAGATCAATCACAAATGTATCTTTCTACACTGGGAGGAAATGTGAACAGAGAGGAGCTGTCACCTATCGTTCTGTTCTACTCTGCCCTGGCTTGAAAGGTATTTGACTGTTTATTTTTTCTGTTGACATATATTTGCGCAAGCACTACTCACAATCACCATATCATATAGGTGGACTGTGGCTATGTTTATTTGCATAGGCTACATCCACCAATCAGTGAAAGCTACAAACAGCTTGATTGGTCTTCAGGAATATATTTACATTTACATTTACATTTACGGCATTTAGCTGACGCCATTTTCCAGCGCGACGTACAACAGTGCTCAAATAATCCACAACAGTATCAAGGACCTGTAGAGCAAGATTTGTCAATATCCACCAATCGCCTAAGGTACTGTAGCTCAGTACACATGAACAACACATATATGTACATAAAAAGAACATCCAAACTATACAAAAGCTACTATCTATTGCATTTATTCAGGTACTATATTAACCTTTTCAAAGAGGTATAATCACCATGGTGACAAAGAAGATTCAACTTATCCTAGCAGAACTGATTTTTCAGACTATGCTTTTGAGTTTATGACACATTCCACAGGTTTTCATATTCTAGTTCAGGGGTCACCAAACTTTCTGAAACTGAGAGCTACATCAGTGGTACTGAGACATATGAGGGGCTACCAGTTTCATTTACTAGTACAGAGTTTACCTAAACTTCATGTATCAAAAACATGTTCTAATGTTTGGGTTTTTTTTTTAGATATTGACATTTTCAAACAGACATAAATGTAAATGCGATTCAAAGAGAATAGCAACAGAACAAAATGACATGTTAGACGTTGTCCACTGGTGAGTTGTGCTATATTTTGGACCTGTCTGTGGGCTACTCGTGTGGTTCTTGGGGGCAGCCCTGTTCTAGTTTTTGTCATGGAGCCTCATTTATAAGCGTTTGGAGATATCACATTACAAGCAGTCACAATTTTGTCAAATATGAACATATTTTGTTTAAATGTCAATATTGTAAATTTTTATTAATACAAATAACATTACTCAATTTATAAAGGGAACATGTATATTTGGCGTATGTTCATTCAAGAGCAGGATTTCTATTTCTTACATTTATTAATAAAAAAATTAATACATGTACCATAACTTCTAAACAACTCGCAATTTATTTGTCAGGAATCAAATTATTATTATGCTCCTGAAAGAAGAATTCAGTGTACGGTGCATCAATCTGTCAGAATGTCCACATAAACCCTATGATCACTACAGAACAATGAAGAGTTTCTTTTGACAAAAACAAGGTGTCAACATAAAAATTTATGTTGACAACATAACTGACGTCCTCAACTTTCTTGATTAATCATGGCAGCCCAAGTGAGATGTCATCTCCGGTGAACTATAAGTGGATAGTATCTCAACAGGCCGGGGGTGGGACCAGCTGCAGAGGACTACTCACGAGGGCTAAGTAGATGTGGCAGGATGACCTTTTTCCAGCTCCCCCTGAGGCAAGGGAGTGAGTCAGGCACAGACACACAACAGGTCCACAAAAGGAACTGCAAGCTTTCTAGAGCTTGAGCCAGCAAAACCCAGATTGCCAATAAAGCATAAAACATGGGAGCGAGAGTGCTGAAAGCCAGCAAGAAGGGAAGACAGCTCCGTGCACCTCCATGAGTAGGAAAACATTTCTTTGTCTCCGTTTCTCGTTGCCTATTCAACTTGCAAATGGGAAATTATGACCTGTAACCATGCCAACATGGAGCGCTTCTCCTCGGTTGTCATGTGGCAATGGCTGCATGCTACAACTGAATAAAACTGGTGAAGTTATAGGATTAAAATCACTCTGGTCACTCCTAGTTCAGGGAGACCATTTTGAACCACAAGAGAGCAAGTAGTAAATGTCCACTTCGCAAATAAAAACACTTGAGCCCTATTAGTAGCAAGGCTGATTAAAGAAATGCAGTCTTCAAGAGGAGGACTGAACACACAAGAGCCAGGCTGAGTGGATCAATTCAAAATGAGCCCTTTCCAAACCTTGCTGATATCTCACTACAAAGATGAAATATAGTCCTCCCCATCACTTTAAGCCCATTTACTGCACTGGAGTCTTTTCAATAAGCTGCAAAGCTCCAATGAGAAGGTTGGAATGTTCTGCTCCACCAGCATTCACCACATTAACAGAAATCTTCACTAAGCAGTGGCAGCACTAATGACCCAGCAATACCACAATGATGCTATTTCTGTGTGCACTACTTGAGGTTTCCCTGAGAGTACAGCCTTCACAAATATGGCCATGTTTACAAATACTTGTAATATAGAGAGTACGGCGGGACCAGCTAGCCAGATCCACCTACACTCATATGGGGGCAAAGAATCACCTTAAAAGAGCGCTGCGGGGCAGAAGGAAGTTAAACAGACAAAACATATTTCTTAAATCTCCAGAAATATTAAGAAATCCTTCATTCAAATAAAATACTTAGTAGCCACAGAACAGACTGCTTTGCACACATTATCTCCCTCCCTTTCGTGCTAGTGTTTCTGTGACAAAAGACTGCTTTAGCTACATGCTATTCCTTATCATGAACAGCATACACAGCCTACTATTTTTAAAAAGCATTGAAAATAGACGTCCACTCTGCAGGTGACAGGCAATCCCACTGAGGTGGGCTCATTATTGTCAGCAATTACCATCCAATTTATCACTGTCAGGACTACATTTACATGAATTATAACACCATAATAATTGTATTTACAGAAAAGGACAACTTGAAAATTCCTTGCCTGCCACCAAGATAAAACAGTAGCGGTTACCAAGCAGTGCTGCCCGAAAAGACTATTTTTCTCCAAACCTCTTCCTCCACTCTTCTATGTCTATAAACAGATAACCTTACACCAAACGTTAAATGTCAAGGAAATGTTTTTTTTGTTAGTTTAAGAAATAACTTGTGTGCAAAACATGATACAAATCTCCTATTCAGATACTATAAATATTAATTCTGGCCCAAATAGGCCAGTCATTTATTTGTAATACTGATACATGTTCATAGAGTTCACTTAGGAATATAAATAGTTCATGTCCCAGTAGGACCTGATTCAAATTTGGGCTAATATCACCTTAGTTGATGCCTCCCTTAGTCTTGACTTTATTTGAATGGGAAGGTATAATTTACAAAGGACTGAGTGTAAGTAAAGGACTTAAGTGTGATTTGGTGTCATTTATATTCAAATTGGGATCAGGTAACTGTGATTCTCTCCATGCTTTTAATGAGGCAATTAAAATAGTTCAAGTAGGTTTATTGTCATTTTAGCCATATACACATAACACAGTTTTACATAGCAGGCTGGTGCAAAAACAGAACACTACAAGACTATATGAGTGCAGACAGAGTGCATAGAGAACAAAAGCGAGTGTGCAGGACAAAATACAATGGCAATAAAACAACAGGGCTAGACAACATACAATTAAGTTGATGAAAACAACTATAGAACAGCTTGAATTAATCTACTACCATGACAGATACTGCACTCTAGCGGTAGAGTTAAGTGTGCAAAAAAGCAAATATAAAGGTAAACAGCAATACATAATTGTGCTAATAGAGCTAAGACCATGCAAGAGAATGTGCAGTATATATAAAAAAATATATATATATATTTATAGTACCAGTTGTGGTACAATATATTTGTAAGTCAGGACTGTTTAGTGTTTATAGGCACTGTGATAGATGAAGGAAGAATTTCAGTTCAGGGTTGTGTCTGTGTGTAGAGTTTATGATTGTGTTCTGACCTGAGGAAATAAAAGGTTTCTGTATCTGGCGGCAGAGGCCTGAATACTACCATTTGCCTGATGTAAGGACAGGTGAGGGGTGTGTGAGTTCATCCGCAATGCTGGTGGCTATTCTGATCCACTGAGTAATGTAAATGTCTGTGAGAGGGGAGAAATATTCTCAGCTGTCCTCACTGGTGTTGTCACAGTACCAAAATTTCAGTTTTCGGTACCAATACCAGTGAAAATCCATGGATCTCAGTACCAATTTTGGTACCAAAGCAAAACAGTAACTATAAAACGTATTAATAAGGGGTGGAGACAAATACAAATACGGTATTCGGATTGGCACAAATAACGTGTTTTTTACGAATACGGTATTCGGACAAATTGTATTTGTATTATTATTTGTATTCGGGAAACCACGCCCCCCAGTAGACGTCCCAGGCTCGCATCCGGAAATAGATACTCCTTTCCAGTGCCGGCGCCAAGGGGGGCATAAGAAGGCATTGCCCCCCAAGCAATTTAAAAGCCCCCCCAACGCGTCGCTTATATGTAGGGGCGGACTGGAACTTGTTCGTCCTGGAAAATTCATGAACGGTCGTATGACGCTGAAGGTATCTCCTTTTGCTCAGCTCCCACTCAAAATATTCGTTCCACCTTCAAAGCTGCTCTCCAGGCAGCAGTATCGCCATTTTTTTACCTCTGTAAATCTTTTTATCATTTTTAGTACAAATCCAATAGCCATTGGACGACGACTTTGTACACCTCCTCACTGTTACCACTGACACAAACCAACCACGGCTGTGTCATCAGAAAACTTGATTACGCAGTTTGAGCTTTGCACTGCTGCACTGTGAGATTGGTTATCTATTCCAATTACCATTACAAATCTATTTAGATTACTATTATTAGTCGTTACATGAAGATCTCGGTGACATTTTTTCGTCCTTAATATAACTTACAAATAAAACGTTATTTTGATTACAGATTTTTACTGAAACAGGTTAGAAATATATCTGATCCATTTAGATTATTCTGTGATTCATTTATCAGATTGTTGATTGTTCTAAAGTTCAAACTCTAATTCTATCTTTTTTTTTTTAACCTACAACCTCTCCGCCGAAACACAACTGCCTCCATTTTTTCAGTGATAATACATATCACCGTTCTGCTTGCACAGTCTATGCACTAGTGCAGCAACTTTTAAGAAAAAGCTATGAAATACTGAGTCTTACAACTTTATTATATTATTTATAATAAAAAAATAAATATTTCACCACCCAGGATCCTATTCTAAACTTGTTTTCAATGAACAAGATTGGTCAGTGTTTTGGAAGTAGTCACCACTCTTGATATTTTTAGAAAAGCTTATTGTAATAGAATGTTTCATAATAATATGAACATTAACTTACATTTAATGCTTTATAGCACATGGCTTTTGAAGTGAGGTGAAAGTGACCATTCTGTCATATGTGAACACACCACAGTGAACAGTGTGAACTTTGTCCTTGTGTCTTCAACCCACTCACCAAATGAAGCAGCCGGTAGCCAGAAACAAATCACTTGGGGAGCAGTGTGTGGGGACGGTACCTGAATCAAAGTTATCTCAGGGGTGCTTAGCAGTCTTGGGAATCAAACCCACGACTTCCTGATTGCAGGAAGTACGCACTAACCACTAGGCCACAAGCTGCCCCAAGTGGAAGCAGATGAAAGTAAGTGAAAGGACTTATCAAAGTGTAGGCACATGAAAATAGTCAAGGAATAATCAAGGAATAGCTTTTTCTATCTTAAAAAAAAAACAAGCTAAAGAAAAAAAAAACAAATTCCTCCTGATGCAAGACAATGTGACAGTTAAATGCAATTAAATGTACTGCTGTTGAAGAACTACCAAAAACAAAACAAAAAATCAAAAGCAGGGAAACTCATTCTGCAGTGTCATGGATAATTTGAACTGAGAGCAAAAAAGATAACTCCTGAAATTTTGCAATTTATAAAGCCAAAACAGGTCAAAACATTATTAGTCAATAATTGTACACATGTTCTGAACCAAGTGTTTGTTTCTATACAAGTATTCTTTGTGGAATCGAATAAGGTACATAAACTTACTGCATCTTTTCTGTCCACCAAAATTCCAGAATGGTGACATCTCAGCAAAAATGCTTGGTAAAAATTGACTAATTAATTTAATTCACAGACTTCATCGGCTTAAAGGAACTGTTTTGCCCGCAAGAGAAGGGTCTATTAATCGGCTATCTGTAGAATAGATC
This sequence comes from Rhabdalestes septentrionalis, assembly GCA_037832545.1. NCBI lineage: Eukaryota > Metazoa > Chordata > Actinopteri > Characiformes > Alestidae > Rhabdalestes > Rhabdalestes septentrionalis. The sequence goes on from JBBMFX010000021.1 coordinate 7,271,511, forward strand.
ATTAACATGCATCTGAAGTGGTAATCCTCCCTCAGCTTTAATTCTTGACAATTAAACTGACAACAAAAAGCACAAAGCAACTTCCAATGCACCAGAAGAACATCCCATCCTACTTCTTTATCTGAACAGATATGCATATGATTCCATCTTAATGATTAACACAGTAAACAAGCCTTTTATATTTTTTAAATGGAGATCTTTAAAGGCGACCCTTGTACTACCACACAACTGTTTTAAGTTGCATTTATATCCATCAGTAAGAATATCAATAAGAAATGCCCTTTGACCCTGGCTATATATGTTCCCTCTCTCCAATATTCCACCTTTCTTTTCTTCTATCTCCAGCTCATCAGTGATTTTCAACACCCTAATTTCATCACAGCACTGCAAATGAGGCCTGTGAGTGATCTGCAAATAGACAGAAAACTCCATTCTGTCAGACAGGTGGGACAGGAGAGCGTGTCACACAGTCTTAGAGTGATGATGAAGAGATCACACATGGCTCAGTGGTAAAAGGGCTATGCTTCCATTTCTGAAACTTCTATTTTCCCCTTGTGGATACACATGTATTTGGCACCAAGCTAGCTCCTAACGAATGTAAATAGGATCTTTTTATAATGACCAACAGTTTATTTGAACTTAAAGACAGGGTGTCTTTTTTTAATGGGCTATGTGCAAACATCTCTTCTTTCACTAATGGAGCAAATGAGGAGGTCTCACTGGCAAATCAGCAGGGCTCACTGGTGACCTGTTTCAATATTCCTGTGCTTAATCACATGTCTGATTACCTACTAGTCACATTGCACTTGCCCCACAGTAGACAGATCTGAAAACCACCAGAGCTGAATAACCTGTTGTTCTGTATCACTTGATAAAAAAGGGGAACAGTCCTGAAAACCACAACAAAATAAGAGCTGGAGATTTTTGTTTTTGGTCAATTGGGTTTGGGCTCAAATGTTTCCAGGGAGATCCAGTTCAACACAAAAAAATGTGACGGATTTTTTAATTTCCAAATGCTTCGTGTCGTGGGCCCACACCACCTCTCACAATTGACCTTTAGCATCCACTATTCGTCTTCTGCAACACGGCAGATCCACATGGCACTGGATCCTTGCAGGTAGGGCTAAATTGTGGCACAAGTGTACAAACCATGTGTCTGCTCCTCACATGCAGAACAGAGGAGGTAGCAGCAGTCCAGGCTGAACACAGAGCAGTCCAAGGGGGTACATTTAGCACATGAATGCCTCAGCAAGCAGGAGCTTCTACAGGGTCACTACTGCTACAAAATGCTGAGATGACAAAGCTATCCAAAAATATGGGTGTCTGAGGGTAAAGCACTACTTTGCCAAAGAAAAATACTGCAGTAACTGCAGGGTATATTCCCACAATGAGCATAAAGCTTGTTGCACTTTTGATGTAAATCAAAGAAGGGAATATCTATTCCTGTGGTGCATCAGCTAGGAATTGAATATACTGTCTGGAGTAACTACAATATCCAGAGCAGAAATAACTGTCAGGACCTTTGACTGTAATGCACAGTGGAACAGAACAAAAAGCTGAATGAAACTCAGAAGAAACTGTAGTAGAAATTTCAGGGGAAAAAAACTCCTGCATGGCTCAGGGACCCGGTACAACCTAAGGCCTGCAGTACAGAGCAAGTAAATACGACAGTCACATTCTAAAAGCTGTTTCAACATTGCTTTATGCAAACACTACCAGAATAACACAAGTTAAAATTCAGAGACAAATAGAAAATACAAAACAATAAAAGATAATGGTTCCCTTAAATAATTTCCCATGGGAGATTAAGAATAGGTATTACACCTCCCCAACCCGGGAATACACAAGGAATGTCACGATGAAAACTGAAATGATGGATTAAATGGATGTCCTTATATATACAAAAAACATGCCAATTTATTATATACACATATCTATTACATAACACATTCATTGTATTTACAATCAGTAAATACTACCAGATTCCTTTAACATACCTACAACAGCCAAAACATTAAAAACACTGAGAGCTGAAGAGAAAAACACGGATTATCTTGTTACAAGATGGACATGATAGATTAGGTAGTAAGTAGTGATGCTCCGGTCGATTGGCCGAAGATCGGTATTGGCCGATAATCACATTTTATGACTCGATTGGTATTCGTTAAACTCGCCGATCTTCACTTAAATTTGCCTATCCCTCCCTGATGATTTCAACCAAAAATTACAGATTAGGTCATCTTCTGATTCATATTTTAGTTTACACCTCCAGTTGCCTGTTGTCCAATTAAAATGTATTATTGATTTGGCTATCTCCCCCTTTTCTGGCATGTTTGGTCTGGACATCTGCGTTCTTATCTGGTCCTGTAGCCATTTTACACTTATAAGCTGCGGCCATTTTCTTGTTAAGGGTCTGTGTCCTGAAAGTTCACTCAGAGTTCAGCTGGGCACCTTGCAGGTTACTTGAGTTCAAAACCGTGCACCTGGCTAGAGCCCTCCTTTCTCCTATCCAGTTTTTGATGGAGATAGTTCACTGAATTTAAGCTGCTCATACAGGGGCCTTTGGCCTGATGTGAGTTTAAAATTACTGTGGAGGATTTTACATTAAAAACCCATTAAATTATGCCATGCTCATCACCGTAGATCAGTAAAATACCTCTTCAACACACACCTGACGAGAGAATTTGCGTGTACACACAAGGGGAGAGACCTCACACTCGCACACACAACACGAGTGAACTCACGAGCACACACACAACACGGGAGACCTCGTGGCGCACACACCACACAAGATAATTTGTGCAAACACAAAAGAGGAGAGACCTCGCACGCACACACAACACGAGAGAATTTGCGCACACACACACAAGAGGAGCGAACTCGCGCTCACGCACACACAACACGAGAGAACTCGCGCGCGCGCACACACCACACGAGAGAACTCACGCGC
>JBBMFX010000021.1:7287676-7310173 GCA_037832545.1 Rhabdalestes septentrionalis
GTGGATTACTTAAGCACTGTTGTACGTCGCTCTGGATAAGAGCGTCAGCTAAATGCCGTAAATGTAAATGTAAATGATTCATTCACTCATATGCCAAAATTATTTTCCTTTTTAGAAGATTTTACTGCATAAATGGATTTTCAGAGTTTTTCAGAGGGCTTCTAATGAATAAGATACATTTTTAAATCCTGTGACGCCCCTAAAAGATACAAACATTTTTACTCCATGGCCTTCATCAGCTGACAGTTAATGGTGATTAATAAACAAGCTGCAAAATTATGGTGATAACACACCAATTAAACCTTTGTTTTATTGTCATGCTAGTTTGTATAATAAATTTATGAACGCTGGCGAAACAAGCTAATAATATCGTCAGTGTTACTGCTAGGAGAATGACTATTTATGACACATTGGGTACACTGGCTACAATATTACACATTTTATGTTTGGTTTTTAGGTCTTCCATGCTGAACTAAATCATCTCATTAAAAATGAGAACAGTATTGTTTTTAAACACCATTCATCAATACTTACCAGTGAGACAGCAGTTCATTATATATTAATGGTTGTTTCTCTCTCTCTCTCTCTCTCTCTCATTGTCAATCATGGAATGTTCCTTTTTTCCGAAATATTCAGTAAAATATTCAGCTGCACCAGTTTTCACAATATATTGTAATTCACAATATATCTTTCATTTAAAAAATGATAATCTCCAAATGCACAAAGCTTTTTAAAGTCCACAAGTGTAGGTCTAAACTGATCTGTAATCTGAAGCATGAGACCTGCAAGTCAGCAACAGTTCTGGTTACTTTTAATTTCACAGGTTTTTTTTTGTTTGTTTGCTTTGAAACATTGTCTAAATGTAGACAAAGAGCGGGTAATAACATGAGCACCTATACTATATAATATACATTATTGTTTCCCTTGTTCTCTATTTACTGTTTGTACAACTTGTGGCAGTGTGTTTAAAGCGGTTGCTATTTTTTCTGAACAAATGCAGAGTGATTTTGAATCAAGTAGCCTATATACTCACACATATATATATGGATATGGGCCATTAAATAACAGTTTGGCAATGAAGAGTAAAGCAGTAATTACCCAACATGATACCCCTCGATTAATGTAGTAGTGAGTTTCCATGCTGGGTCCATAAACGTGAATCCCAAAGTCACGTGACTAATCGATAGGCCGGCGTGTTTTCCACGCTCCTATTCCTTGGTCCGGATTGGCTGATTTAGCCGGTTCACGTGAACACGGCGTGATCAGGGTTCTCCCTCGCATGAAATTCAGAGGTTTTTAGCTGCTTGTTCACGTTGAGGGGGGCGAGGTGTTACAGGTCGGCGTGCAACATTCCCCACCTGAACCGGGGCAGCTGAAACTGCACTCACCTGCTTCCCCTTTTCAAGTCATCTGACCAGGTAAGCGGTTGCAGTCTCTCCTAAGGTTTTTGCAGTCTAACGTTGGGTTTAATTCGTTTTTAACGCTGGTCCTTGGAGAGGACTTTTCATGGTCTGTAGGTCTTTGATTTAAAAAAATAATCGTCTCCAAACTCACACAGCTTTTAAACCAGGAAAAGTCCACAAGTTTAGGTCTAAACCGATCTGTAACCTAAAGCATGAGACCTGCAAATCAGCAACAGTCCCGGTTACTTTTAATTTCCACAGGTTTTTTTTCTAACATTGTCTAACTGTAGACAAGAAGTGGGTGAGCGCACGAAAATGGGAATTTTTTCTTAATAACATGAGCGCCTTGGCCTGCATGTTGAGAGTTCATCTAGTATTCCTATACCAACAATAGCTGATCTCCCTCTGAAACAGGAGGGGAAAATCTTTAAGCTGTGAGGAGACTGAATGAGGGGAAGTGTTTCTTTACTAGAATAATTGGTCTATCCATGACTGGGACCTAACCACTGATGCCATATCAAGAAGGCTGGAGACTTTTCCTCATTTCCAGGCAGGAATCAGCACAGATTTTGAAGTGAGGTCAAAACTATGTGTTTGGCCTATGTTTTTCTTTTTTAGCATGCGTCCTAGGTGCGTAGCTGTAGAGGAAGACTGTCTAATTGTTTAAAATAAAAATGGTTTGGAGTAAAATAAGCAAATACTAAGAGAAAGAACAAGCATCAGATAACTGATTAGCCAATGAGTGCTGGGCAGTATAACAAAATGTGTTTTGATATTTAACATTTCACAAACTGCAACATCCGAATCTAATTAAACAAGAATGAATATATTTGTAATGAAGCACAGCTGATCTGTGTACTTTAGGTACTGACACTATTGATTGGAAAGGATACTAGTAAATTATATATTCCACATATTGACACCTAAGGGGATCATTTAAAATGCTAGGCCAGTAGAATAATAGCTAGTATGTAAAATGAATTTTCTTATGATATTGTGTTAGCCTATGCTTTTAATATATTTGACATTTCGCAAGCAGTCTTATCTTTACAATGACTAGTTTAATAACGAACCAGCAATAAGTGGGACCATACATATTGACTGGTGAAAAAAAAATGGTGAGAAAACAAGAGGGTGCTAAGTAGTCTGTATCTAAGGCTGTAATTAGGTTTTGTTCCACCACACAGCGTCTTGCTACCCTACACCTTCAGGCAGAGATAAACTTGCATGACCTAAAGCACTTCTGACCTACTTGCCTTTAGCTGGATTTTAACTACCTGGCATTAATATTTAATAGGTTAAATCAGTGGTGTTTTCCTTACCCTTATTTTGAGAGAATATGTATAGATCATGCTGAGTTTTACTTTTGTGTCTGTTGGTTGTATTATGCATGATCATTTCAGTCAGTGTTTAAAATTTTCTTATTTCTTTACTTACAGTGCCTGCAGTTCTGTGACAGATTCATCATGCCAGTTGAATTGACATTGCCTCTTTTTCTGTCGAATGAGGAATTTCAGAGCAGAAAGGCTTCCAAATACATGCAACCTCTAAGGCCATGTCTGCACTCCAGTTCAGTTCCTTCACTAAGCTTTCACCAGTGCAAAAACAAAAAGCAGGTGTCTTTTGCAGACAACAAAGGCTTGGCCCTCACAATGGTGAAGATATTTTCTGAATTTGATGACCCTATTGATGTCCCGTTAAGCATTCACACACTTTTCACCTCAGCACTTGCTGCCTGCAAAGAGGAGAACAAGCTTGTCCTTGACTTTACCCAGCCATCAGCAGATTATTTGCGCTTTCGTCAGCGTATAGAAGAAGAATTTGTTTGCCTTGAAAACTGCATGCTGAAGGATAGGGCTTTGGCTGGCACCATCAAAGTCAAAAACCTTTCCTTTGAGAAGTCTGTTAAAGTGCGCATTACATTTGACACGTGGAAGAATTATGTAGACCTAGATTGTCAGTATGTCAAGGACACTTATGTAGGGTCTGACCGGGACACCTTCTCTTTTGAGATGGATTTACCAGAGCACATGCCACCACATGAGCGTATTGAGTTTGCAGTCTTTTATGAAGTGAACAGTGTCACATACTGGGATAGCAACAGTGGGCAAAATTACGGAATTATCCACCCAACGCTGAAGAAGAATTCAAGTTTCTTGAGCAGTGGCCATCAGCGCTATAGGAACAATGACTGGGATGTTCATTTGGACCAATATGGCAGCCCCAGGTGTTCTCATGGAATTTTTGCAGAGTGGCCGAGTTATGCAGGCTATGAGGATCTTGGCCCATATTACTGAGTGTTATGAGAAGATAGAAATGTTTAGTTAATTTACACAACAAACCCAGCCAACATAAGTTTGTGTCATTGTCTTATTAAGCTGCCAAGGGATTTTTTAAACATGAAGACCAATGTTGAAAATGTATTTAAGATTTATATAAAGTAAAAAACAATATCCTGGAAAACTTCAATAGATCAAACTATATTTATTTCAGAGTGCACTACCAGTATGTAATTAATCTGAAAAGATGCTTTCAGTTTAGAGGTTTCAAGACAACTTGTATGTGATGTGAAAAATGAACTCATAGCTGATTGAAGTTTACTTCCATAAAATGTGAAGTTTTGAATGACTTTGTCCTTCCCATGCTGCTGCCTTTTATTAGTGCCAAGATCAAATTCGCTAATCTGTGGAACAAATTCACTAATCTGTGTGAATAGTCTTGTATAGTGTGTGTCGCACAGTATTTAAATGCATGGAGACAGATTAGGACTGGGGTTAAGCCTATCCTTATCCACTAAAGTTTGCTTTCAAATTAAATTCATTAAATCTAATTCTAGTCTTAGGTTAACTTGACCAAATTGCCCTGCTAATAGTAAATCACCACTGCAAATTCGTTTTAGGCCTAATCCCAGTCCTTTTGTCCCAACAATGATTGTGAAACTATAAAGTCGGGTCTGCAGCAGTAGTATGAGTGATATATATTTTTTAAAAAGACACATTTGTAAAAAACATGTATTTGTTTTTTTTTGTTTGTTTTTTTTGTTTGGTAGATCACAGCTTATGTTCACCTGTTTGGTAGATAGTGTGTGTAGATACGTATTTTTGTTCTCTCCTCGTTTGTGTGTTTTCATTAAAGAAATCTGTATGTTTGTCTAATTTACTGTTCAATATTTTCCTGTTTGTCAAAGTATCACCTCACATGGGCTTTGTGTATTTTTCTAAATTTTGGTTAAGTGATTGCATCGGATCAACCAACTGGTGTTGTTTTTTTTTTGTTTTTGTTTTTTTTGTGTTTTTGTTTGGTTTTTGTTTTGTATTTTTTTCCCCATTTCAGAATAATTTTGTAAATATATTTGAGATGTTTCTGTTCAGTGGTTGTTTTTGTGGTATTTTCCTATATTTAAAGAATATTGAATAAAGGATTGTTTAAAAAGTTCCAAGTTGTGCTTATGAATGGTCTTCTTTAAGCTGTGTAGTAATCATTCAGAACTGGTTAAAGCTGAATAGATTAACTGTTGAGACTATTTATTCATAACATATGGCCCTGTGTAGTAAAGATGTTAAATTCCTTTATAGTGCAAAGAGCAGATTATACTTGGTGACCTTTCAAACTAGTTCACAGTTTATTGGGATGGGGCAAATCTTTAAGTATATTTTAAGACAGAAAGAGACAGTGTTTGATGTTTTATTGTGTTTAGGACACCAGTAAAAACTAAAGTTTTATATATAGGAATATTATTATTTATCCATCTTATTTTTGGGCTCAAGTGTGAGATTGAGGTAATGAAGTAGTAACCACCATTCAATGATCACATTTGATTCTGCAGTGGAGGTAAGCATGGAGTTACAATTATAACGACTTTGGACATTTGTATAATTATATTACATTTTATTCATTATCGGATATCCGCTAATGGCTGGGTTTAGAATTCCATTTAATCTGTTTTGTCGTGGTTTACTACAAGCCTGGACTTTTATTTTTTAACCAAAGATGGTTAAAGGACCTCTGTTTGATGAAGGCTGCCTTCTTATTAAATCTGTGGAAATCCTTTTTATATATATATATGTATGTGTGTGTTTTTTCACCTCAAGTTTTTTTTTCAGTAACCTGGATGCACAGATAGAAGGCTGCCTTATTATTGTTGTTTTTTTTTTTTTTTTGCAAACGTTTTATTTTTTCAAGATTCCTTTTGTAAAAGCTTTATTCCTTAATTTCAGATATTGTTCAGTAGCCTGGATGCACAGATTGAAGACAGGCGCATTTTGTTTTTTACTTCTATAAACGTTATTTTTTTTATTTCGAATTTTTATTTTATACTTTTGTTTCCAGTTTGTTTTATAAACATTTATTTATTTATTTTTTTCCAGAAGACCGGCAGGCACCGATTGAAGGCTGTCTTACTATTATTTAAATTTTTTGTAGAATAGTTTTTTTACATTTCGTGTTTTCTTTCAGCACACTGGAAGCTCAGAATTATTTATAAATAATGTCTTTCAGTCCGTGTGTAGCGGTAACTTTTATTGTGAAAGTTAGCAGACCGCGCCAAAAAAAAGCCCAGGAGTAGCCACAACAGACCAAGAGCCACAGAGTACACGACAGCAAAGAGTGATTAAACTGGGTAGGATGGAGACTATCCGTGACGAATCTGGACAGGCAGAGTCTGAAACCGAAAAGGAGGACTGTGCTTGCTCTAATGTGAGTGTTGTGTTTTGTTGTCTTTCGTTTAAGAAAAAAATACATGAGCTGTCAAAACACCACTGCAAATTTTGCTTGTAGCTAAGCTAACTGTTCCAGCTTCAGGATCAGGGGTCAGTTTCATACACTGGTCCCAGAACACCATACAAGTCAATTACGTTTTATTGTCATTGAATAGATTTTACTGTCACACAGAAATGTGAAGTACAACGAGCTAACATTTACAGTTCTGTTGATGCTTGTCTCCTCTATACATATAAATGTATATGTACACTATAAAGTACATAACAAATAAAAACGTATATACAATAGAGAATGTATCAGCTATACCAGAATAGATCAGTGTTTAAGAAATAGAGTAAATATAATTAAATGACTAAAAACAGGCAGCATGGGTGTGAAAAATAACTAGAACTAACAGTGTACGTATAATAACAGCAAATTAGTTTTAAGAAAAACTCTTTAACGCATATCTGATGGCAATTCAAGAAGGGATGGCATGGGTTTGCTGAACCTGTTTTTCTGTTTAGTCTGAACAAAACGATGTCAGCTGTGAAAAAGCAGACCCTCTATCACTGGGGTCCCCTGGGGATTTTAGTGATCCTGTATATAAGGAGATTGCGCTTGCTAACGGCACCATCAACCGAATGAACAAAGATGAACTACGAGCTAAATGTGCTGAACTGAAGCTTGACACAAGGTATGATGAATATTTTGTTTTCTGTCAAATGTGATCTCAAGCTATTTTTAATCTACATAGTAAACTCTGTGAAGTTGTGGGGAAAATATTACTTCCTACTTAGATTTCAAGCTTATCTCTCTTCTATCTATGTACGTGTGTCTTTTGGTTTGTTAGAGGTGTGAAAGATGTTCTGCGCAAGCGCCTTAAAAACTACTATAAGAAGCACAAACTGAAGCAGTCAGCAGCTGCTGGAGGTCCTGGTGACACATACTATGACTACATCTGTGTGGTGGACTTTGAGGCTACCTGCGAAGAGAACAATCCATCCGATTTTGTCCATGAAATCATTGAGTTCCCCATGGTTCTGATTGACACACACACCTTGGAGATTGTGAGTTGGTGAGGGAATATGCTTCCATGCAGATGTTAGGCTCCAAATGAACATTCTTCAAATTAACTTCTCAAACTTCATTGACTCTGTGTAATAAGTGTATGAAATAATGTTACCAGCATTGCTTGTGCAATTACTATAATCACAAATATTATTGTATACATACAAATGAAAACAATTCTATGCTTTTATATTACTGAACATTTATGAAACTATCATGAAAGAGGAAGAAACAGCAAAGAACTATGCACAGTAAATATTTTGTATATGTTTAACTACTGCCAATTTTGAAGAAAAGCTTCTGTACTCACACTTTTGGCCAGAGAAATATATGTATTTTATTTTGTGTGTAATTACAGGTAGACTCTTTTCAGGAGTATGTTAAACCAGAGTTGAATCCACAGCTTTCAGATTTCTGCATTAAGCTGACAGGAATAACACAGGTATGTCTAAGGGTCTTCATGTCTAATGTTGTGTGTTTCTCTTTTGGAGAAACAATCAAAGCACCATAATTTTGATTTATAACAAAAACTTTACTCTAAGGTAACATATGGAGAGATGCACCAAGCTAGGTGGTTGCAGATATCTAATATTTTTCAGTTAGAGTCCTGCCAATGCCTAAACGTTATTGTAATTCAGAAATTGGCTTAGAAAAATGTCTATAAGCGTCATGAGATCAAATAGGTTAAATTAGGGTATTTTAGAACATCATTCCAGCTTCACCTAAACATACCTTTTTAGAGTGTAATAAAGGCATCAAATTTTTTTGTCTGATGCCAATATTTATTTTTTCAAAAAAATATCTGGGAATGCCTATATAATTCCAGTGTCATGTCAGAATCGTCATAATTGGCTTTTTAATGTATGTCTAATTGTTTTCACAGAAAATGGTAGATGAGGCAGATACGTTTCCCCGTGTTTTTCGCCGAGTGGTTGCTTGGCTACAGGAGAAAGAGCTTGGCACGAAGTACAAATATGCGCTACTAACAGATGGGTAATTAGAGCACATAGCTCTCAGCGAGTGTTAATTACTGTTTTATCTTGTTACAGTATGAGAGTACAATAGGTACAAAAAAAAGTTCAAAGCTTTCTTAAATCAGTACTATTGACTGGCAGCTACCATGACCATTATGTTGTCTTAGATAATTGTTGCTTTATATTTTTTATTAATTTATTTTTAAAGATTTTATTAATTATGGTCTTTCCTCTTAGGTCATGGGATATGAGTAAATTCTTGTATACGCAATGCTGTTTAAGTCGAATTAGGTACCCTCCATTTGCCAGAAAGTGGATTAACATTAGAAAGTCCTATGGAAACTATTACAAGGTAGGTTTTCGTGTTGTTTGCCATACATAATGATATCATTTTATGATGCCAGCACCTGTTAGCAAACTACCATGGCACACATCACAAGTTGAACAATTGCGGAACAATTGTTTTGATGATATTTGGCCATTCCAAAATCCCGCATTACAGTGCTTACGTTTAGCCAAAAGGTTGTTGGGATGCTTAGCTTTGCTATCTTGGTTAAGATTTATAAACTGAGGTGGATTTCTTTTGGAAACCTCCGGAGTTTGAGAAAAGTTAACCATAATGCTAAAATCAGTCTTAATGATTAGTGCCTACGTTTAGTCAAAACGTTGTTTGGAGACTGAATTGAACACAGAAATGCATCGCTTTGTCAACTTAGCCTGGCTTAGCTAATGTTAAAATGTATGAAACAGGATTTAAAAATGGCCAAATAAATTCAGAACAATTGTTCAGCCTTACCTATGCCCCAAGCAGAACATGCGTGAAGCATCTTTATCCACTACTTCCCACCACAGCAGTGCCTCTCGCAATATATCTGTGGTCTGTCTAGTATTAATTTATATCTGTGACCAGTCTAGTAATTTTCCATGTCTGTGCTCAGTTTAGTAAGATTCCAAGTCTGTGCCAAATGGATCTTTGTTTTCATGAATTTTGTCAAAGAAATGACTTGTTTGTGAACGATGATGATGATTATGATGATGATGACGATAATGTAGTCCATGTTGTGATTTCTTGTTCCGTTTTAACACACTTGAAATGGAGTTAGACTAACAAAATATGCCATGACAATATTTTTTACATTTATGACAGAGATAATGTCTCCTAAAAAATAATTTGGCTCCAAAATATTTTGTGCTTAAGAACAAATGGCTCAAGTATTTTTCTCTTGTGTGGCGCCCTGTTATAGTATAAACCCTAAATATGCCCCAAGAGACACTCCGAATACCCTTTAATTTCATTTTAAAGGTATTACGCTTAATGAAATTGGCTTAATGATAAACCCGTATTCGTGCTGTTCAGTTTACACTGAACTCTCACAGAATGTAAAATACCAATATTACCCCTGTATAGACTGTACTGTACTTCTTTGGTATGCACTGTCATTTTCCTTGGTATAAGCAGTTAAATACAATTGTAAATTAATTTAATTTGCTGCAATAAAAATACAAGACCAGAATGAAAAACATGAGAAGACTTGAGATTCTCCACAGTGGAAATTCTGGACTGCATCATCATAGGGCAGCAGCAAGGAGAAATAAATGATGTTCTCTGATTAGCTACTTTCAAACCTCCAGCCTCTGTGTACAGCTGACTGTAATGTCTGGGCCTTTTGCTGGTTGTTTATGTTTGGGGCGGCACTGAGCAGCGGAGCTTCATTCCATTCAGGTGTCTGATTGCCTTTGTAACTGGCATGCGGCCAAGGCCCAGACGTCACCTGTATTCAGGATTGTATTGGAAAAACCACAGTGGACTGAAACCGTGACTGCTTATCCATGTGAAAGTGGGGGGTTACTGTATTGTTAATTTATATCTAGATCTGTTGTTTGGAAGAAAATATGTTCCCAGCCTGAAAATGAATCTTTATTCTTTTGTCAAGCTATTACATTACTTAAGTGAAGATGACCACTGGATAATGGGAAAAGTTTCCTGTTTCATTTTACAGGTGGCCCGGAATCAGACAAAACTCAGTTGCATGCTGGAGAATCTTGGCATGGAGTATGAGGGCCGACCCCACTGTGGCCTTGACGACTCACGCAACATTGCACGTATTACCATCCGGATGCTTAAGGATGGTTGCCTGCTGAGAGTCAACGAGCATTTGCATGGAGGCAAACCACAGAGTGTGCCCATAAGCGCTCCTTTGGAAGGAGCACCACCTCCTCAGAAGCCTAAAAGCAGAGACTGAATATATTTTTCCCGATGGCCTTTGATTTCCAAAGTCAGCTGCTGGTTGCGGACATCCCATTGTTAGGAAACAGCTGCCTTCTGAACACTGGTGGTGTTGATACCTCCCTGTGTTCTTTTCAGGGTTCTAGTAATGTCTCTGATTTGATCATACAATTCTCCTATTTAGTGCTAAGTTATAAGAATTTACGAGGTCTGATTGACCAGATTTTGTGGGTATATATTGAAACAAACTGATGTGACTTTGTCCAAAATAGTCCAGATCATACATGTGTAAAAATGCTATTGCTTTTTTAAATATTAGTGTGTGATCTACTGACACATTGCAGAATTCTAATTCCTCTGCTGTTTAAAAAAAATGTTTATAACTTGCACACCAATAAATCATTTCATTCCTGTTTTCTTTTTCCATAATTTATTTAGAAGCCCATGAAGCCACGTCATCTTCTTTTTGTTTGCTTTACCAAAATTGCAGGTATAGTTATACCAACAGGGGTCACATGGGTTTTATAAACACTGCTGAACTTTGCTTATATACATAGACTTCAGACATATTACAGTTATCCAATGTTGGGCAACAGAAACATGACCAAACACATGCTAAAAGAATACGTGGAAGTGATAACATGGCTTTGCAATTCAAGAACAGTGGAGAGTAGGTTATGAATAATGATTTTAAATGTGTTGAAAATTATTGGCCCACACTACAAGGATTACACATTTTGGTATTTTAAACTGGTTTCAAAGACCAAGAATAAAAGTGATCTTAAACTAAAAATGATTTCCAGTGGTGATTCATTACTGAAACAGTAGGTAGGTCCTGGATTAAATTTAATCCCACCCTTATTGTTATGTAATATAAAACCCTAGATTAAGCCTGAATCTAGATACAACATTTATGGGGAAATTAGTACAGAATCTTTTTTTCCGGAACGTTCATCCACGGTACCTTGTTATTACTCGATGCTTGTGAATTACACTATATGGACTAAAATATTAGCCAATACACCAACAGGGACTTTAATGATATCGCATTCAAATACAGAGACTTGACTATGGAGCATGAGCTATAACAGCTTCCATTCTTCTTGGAAGGCTTTCCACAGGATATCTGAGTTTCTGTGGAAAATCTTTGTTTATTCATTCTGTAGAGCATTTAAGAGGTCAGACATCTCAAAGGTGTTGGATGTGTTTGCGGTCAGGGCTCTGTGTGGGACATTCGATTTCTTCTGCACTCAACCAGGCATGTCTTTATGAATTTTGCTTTGCACTGGGGCAGGGTCATGCTGGAATAGTAAATGTCATTTTCCACAATGTTATGGTATGCTGCAGCTTTAGAATTACCCTTCTGAATTCAATAAATAAGATGTATGAACTGTTGTCCATACTGTGTTTTTGAACCCATCTCTTATTTGATGATCCCTTCCCCCACTTGTGGCCAGCAGGTGGAGCCTGCCGTAAATGGTTTCTCTCCAATTATGAAAACAACTTCTCTGGTGCTCCTTTATAAATGCAGCTTTGGTTAAACCTCGACACAAACAAGGTGAAAAATGATTTGGTGTCCTTCCTTAATGGTGTTCTTGCTGCCGTATGATCTCTTGCCTGGAATCCAGAAAGCATTCATACACAAGCATTTACACTGACACCGCTATGTTTATATTTTTGTTTTATTTGTAGAATGTAGTTTTTATATGTTATGCTACTTCTACTTTTTTATCTTGCTCTGTCCACTGGCTCCGTAACAATGCAAAGTTCCCTTATAAAGGGTGATCTTATCTATACATGTACATATTTCTGTATACATCTATCTATGTTTGTCTGTCTGTCTGTCTGTCTGTCTTGTCTAAAAATCTTATTATACTGGCTATGATGCTTTGTTTTTACTTTATTTATTTTTAACTTGGTTATCCTCACTTATTGTATGGCACATTTTGCCAACACCCTTTATTGCTTGAAACGTAAAAAAACAATTTATATTCTTTGGCATACGGGTTTTCATTATTTTTGTATAATTTTATTAGGCCTTTCCTTTATTTACGAGGCCCAACCGGGAGCTCTGGCTCTCCAGTGGAGGTGGGCACCGGACTCTGACGCAGCAAGGCGGGGCCGAGAGAGGAGGAAGGCGGGAGGGAGAGGCTTTCAGCTCTGGTGCTTTTGTTTCTCCCCATTAACCGGGTTCTTTAGCTGCTGCTGGCGGACGGAGAGAGGGACGAATGTTCAGTATCACGCTCAGCTTTCTGCCACGCCCGCGATGAGCCCTGGCTGGGCTCGATGGCGCGCCGAGGGAAGAGGAGTGAAGCTCCGCTGCCCAACCTCGGCTGCTTAGGGGCGCTCGATGTGTTTTCTTCTAAAGGTGGAGTTTACCTCCGTGTTATGCTGCTAAACGCTGACCTCGTTAAGACTGCAGGACCAAGGTCTACGCTCCACGACGGAAGGGCCACCAAAATGCTGCCTGGCCAACTCCACGTCTGCCGTCAATGAGCCTGAAAACAGAAGGTCTTGGCACCATGGCTGAGAACGAGAGCAATTTGAAGACAGCCCGCTTATGGAGAGACGCTGCTCTGCGCTCCAGGAAGCTGAGGAGCAGTTTGCGCCAGCTCACGCTCTGCACCAAGAACAGCCAGACCATCACCTTACCGGAGGACATAAAGGAGATCGAAGTGATCAATCTGGGGAACAACTCCCTGCAGGAGCTTCCAGAGGGACTGGGCTCAACCCTCACAGGACTGCGCATCCTCATACTGCGCAGGAACAGGTTCGCGGCTGTGCCTTCTGCAGTGTTCCAGCTCAGTCAGCTGGTCGAGCTGGACATCAGTCACAACTGCCTGAGCCACTTCTCCGAGGACATCGATCTTCTCAAGGGTCTTAAAAAGCTCTGCTTCAGCCACAACAAGATTAAGTATCTTCCCTCTCACATTGGGACCCTGCAATGCTTGGAAGAGCTCGATATCAGCTTCAACGAGCTCTACGAGATCCCCAGGTCCTTCTCGCAGCTAAGGAGGCTACGGACTCTTGATGTGGACCACAACAAGCTGATGCGGTTCCCACCTGAGATCCTAGCTCTTGGCGACTTGGAAGAGCTCGACTGTTCTGGGAATAAGATAGAAGGCCTCCCAGGGAATGTAATGACGCTCCAGTCCATCAAAATATTGTGGCTCAGCAGCACCCACATTTCTTCGTTACCTGAGACTTTTTGTGATCTGCAGAACCTGGAGAGCTTGATGCTGGACAACAATTTGCTCATAGCTCTGCCGCAGTCGTTTGGGAAACTGCAAAAGCTGAAAATGCTTAATCTCTCGTCCAACTGCTTTGAAGATTTTCCTCAGGTCATCCTTGCGATCATTAGTCTGGAAGAGTTGTATTTGAGCAGAAATAAGTTGTCTTTTCTTCCGGAGGATGTAGGCCAGCTGTCGAATCTTGCCAATTTATGGCTGGACAATAACAGAATAACTTTTCTCCCGGACTCAATTGTAGATCTAGGGAAACTGGAGGAGTTGGTTTTACAGGGTAATCAAATTGCCATACTCCCAGACAATTTTGGAAAACTTGCCAAAGTCAGCATTTGGAAAGTAAAGGACAATCCTCTTATACAGCCTCCTTACGAGGTGTGCATGAAGGGGATTCCGTACATAGCGGCCTATCAGAAGGAGCTTGCACACTCCCAGTCTGCTGTGAAGCCAAGACTAAAGCTTGTTTTGATGGGGCAGAAAAAGGCAGGGAAAACTAAACTCAGGCAATGCATTGTAAACAAACCTTTAGATGCTAAGATGCTACCTGGTGGGAGAGGAATAGATGTGACAAACTGGGTGGCAGATGTTCATCGCAGTCTTACATTTATAGTGTATGATCTATCAGGGAAGCAGAATTATGATCTCATCAAACCATTTTTCCTCTCACCTGGAGCTCTGTACATCTTGGTTGTGAATTTAAAGGCATACACTTATAGGACCTTCTATGACAGTGTAGGTTATTTCCTCCACCTACTCAGTGCAAAAGTTCCCCATGCTGTAGTGTGTGTTGTGGGCACCCACACTGATCTTTGTGAGGAGAGTGAGCTGGAGGAAAAGTGTTTGGACATCCATAGACAGATCTCCCTCCAGGAGAAGAGGGATATTGAGTGTTTGCAGACACTTGCTATACAGGTGGACCATGCCCTGGAGCAGGGCTATGATATCAGAGCATCAAGCCCCCATGTAATGTTTTATGGAGTTTCTGACAAGAACTTGAGGCGCAAAAAAGCCCAGCTGCAGTACATGCTCAACAATCGACTGCAGATTTTGTCTCCAGTATTATGTGTCAGCTGTGTGGAGACACAGAAGAATATCCAGCGCTTAAAGGAGAAAGTCATGTCTGTTGCCGATCACCGTGAGATATTTCCTAACCTTCACAGAGTTCTGCCAAAGTCATGGCAGATGCTGGAGGAGCTCCACTTTAAGCCACAAGAACTGTGGCTTTCCTGGTGGGACTCAGCCAGGCTGGGTCTTCAAGTAGGACTGACGGAAGACCGCCTACAAAGTGCCCTCTCGTACCTACACGAGAGTGGCAAATTACTGTACTTTGAAGACAGCATCACTCTGAAGGAATATGTCTTCCATAATTTGCCACGGTTCATTGCCATCTTGAATGTTTTCTTTCAGAAGGACCTTGCTGCGATGCTGGAAAAGCTACAATGTGAAGGGGAGGGTGAAGATAATGCCACGGTATCTGAGATGCAGCAGCATGCACGAAGCTTTGTGCTGCACGGCCTCCTGCCTTCCAACGTCATCCGCCTGCTCCTCAAACCTCTTGTGCAGACACAACAAGACTTGCACTTGATCATGGAGCTGCTAGAAAAGATGGGGGTTTGTTACTGTGTCAACAAACCCCGCAGCAAACCATTGAATGGGGCTACTGTTTTGTACAAATTCCCCAGTCTAGTCAGCAGTGAGGAACCTCACGTTGATCCCTTGCTGAATGGGGGTTCATTGATCCCTGGTCAGTTTTTTTCTGTTGAACAGCTACAGATAGAATACAATTTCCCTTTTCTCATCCCACCTGGACTCTTTGCACGCTTCAGGGTGCAGCTCAACAACCACGTGGTACAGCGCTCTGATGGAAGGCATTACATCTTTGCCTACCGGGGTAAAGTGCCTGTAATGGTGAGTTACCAGCCATCTCGAAACAGACTGCAGCCGGAAACTCTTTCCATTTCTAGCCATGCTTCTTTGCCAAATATCTGGACTGCTTGGCAAGCCATTACCCCTCTGGTGGAGGAGCTGAACGTTCTTCTGCAGGAATGGCCTGGTCTTCATTATTCTGTGCATGTCGTGTGTCCAAAGTGCCTGAAGAGAGGGTCACCTAACCCACATTCTTTCCCAGGTGAGTGGGATAACTAATTGCTATCCTTGTTATTACATTGCACTATTATGTCATTATTATAATTAAATTATTATTGATAACCCCTTCTACCACACCAGATGAAAGCAGAATTTGTTTTCGCTTCAGCCGTTTACAAATCATGGTGCTGTGTGAGCTAATGATGGGATTTATTGCTTGGCAAACATTGACACATCTATGGGCGACACATCTGATTCTATCTGAAGTCATTGTGGGATGATGGAGGCTGAACAAAAGACCATGAGAGGGTGGGAGTGAAACGAGGGGTGTCTCAGTGGGCCTGCAGCCCCACCTAGAAACACAAATTAGGCAGAGCCAGCCTGTCTCGCCTGCTGAGAGTGCAGCCATACACACAACTGTGCAGAGGATTGCTATGGTAACAAAACATGCAGGATGCAGCGATGCAGACAAGGCAGGCATATCAGCTTTTGGATGCTTCCCATTGTAAAATCATTTGAACAGAGATGTGAACAAAGAGCACAGTGTATGCAGAATGAATACCTAAACTGTATTTTTATTGGCTCACAATTACTTCACAGTTCTTCTTCATTACCTATGACATTTCTGTACAATTTCTAGCTAACTGCTGTTTATTTTACACTCTTTCACTCTTGTCTACTTCCTTGTAACGTTCTATCTTTGGGTAAGGAGCTCACTCAGGCTGCTGCAGTGGATGAGTTCTTGTCTGTGGTCATGGCTGTTTGAGTCATTTAACATAATGCTCTGCTTCACAGAACTTGTTGAACATAAACGTAGTCTCAGACAGGCTATGACAGTATATTTGCACTGTTGGCTTGATGGTAAACTCCCATTATTTCTTTTTATGATAGAAATGATCTGTGGTGACACCTATGTAGGATTGAAATAGTTCTCTGCAAGCTAATGCAAACCTTTTCAATGCTATGACCAGCAATAATGATCATAAACGTCTAGGAATCCCCTAAGTTAGCTGCAAATTTCTTTTTCAATTGTACCGCATTAGGTGGATGACCCTATACTATTGAAATACTCCACTTGATGAAAGCATTACCATTAGCTACCCACTATGGTCATAGTTACACAAAATGCAAAATTATGCCAGCACTTGTACAAAGTATGAGAGTATGTGAGTCAATGACCTATTATAGCCCGAAAAATCCGAAATGTCATGTGGTGTGACCACAATTTATCTCAAAACGAATGCATTTTTAAATTTTTTTGCAAGTTGTCAGTAAAATCAAGTGTTTAGAAACAAGTGTTTGCATTTCTTTTGGGTTTTGCAAATTATGATCTCTTTTATTAGCTATATAATATCACAGTCGTCAAATCAAATGTAGTTAATCCACTAATTTTACCTGTAAAATACATACAACTGATAATGTTTTAAAAATACCATTAACTTAAGCATATAAGTTTTTAATGTTCAGCTACAGAAATGAGATTTTATTTAGAATTTAATATAGTTATTGTTATCAGTCGTACCACATGATATTTTGACATTAAATTACAGAAAAATTACAAACAGCCGGAGAGAATATTTATGTGTCACGTCATTGACCCATGTCTGTTTTGTGTTGCGTCATGGTCCTGGAGTCATTTTATCTCATTTCACTGTGTACTGTCTGTGTGAGCATGCTGGAAATGACAATAAATCCTACTTGACATAACTTGAATTAGTTGGATTACTTGGCTTGACTTGACACGAAATTTGACATTGTAATTGTCTCTAACTGATAAGATCGGAACATGCCTTACGAACCATGCAATGTTAGTGCTGTGCATGACTAATATGAGATTTCATAGACTTGCCATGTCATTTTTGTTTCTAGCTCCTTATTAAATAAATTATTGACTTTAAAGAACCATTGTAAACAAACCACATGTTTGTAAAGAAATGGTGCAGTGTGAAGTCTCTGCCAATTTGCACTCTCTGTGATTGCATGACATGTTACATTTGTAATAATTGATCACAGTTTCCTCATTTAAATAGCAAAACCGATTAAGCACGTTGATCTGATTTTGAAATGTTACATTTAGTACATGCATTCCAAAACTGACTTCTAGGTGGGAGGCCTAGAGAATCAAAACAGTCATTTTCACAGTTAATGGCCTTATTGGAGCTGAGCAAGTTAAAAGGAAGTGTATTAGATAAGCCAAAACCCATATTTTTCCAAATAACGGTCATAAAGTAAGAGTTGCGTAGATTTCAGTGTTGGTAATGAGTCAGAGCTAGATGGTGTGATATATGGAGGGCTTGGCATGTTCTGAATGTAAAATGTGTTTCCTTTTGCTGTGAACATTCATCTTTCTTCCTTAAGCCCAATCAGCAGTTGATGGTATAGCACCCCAGATAACTCAAGGCAGGTTTCATGCAAGTTTGGGCACCCCAAATACGTGCAAATCCTCTGAAAACAAACCTCTGCATGTTTTAGTGCACAACTTTTGATAAAAGTAATTTCAAATACTAGGAAGAAATAATATTGTCTGTGCAAAAGTTTTTTCCAATATGATAAACAAATATGAGAAGGTCAACAAAATATGAATATTTACTAGGATCTTTTAGCACATGATTGTAGATATGACTGTATATTTATGATTGCCACTCCTGAGTTTATTCTCATGGCTTCCACGATTACTGCTCCTGAATTCAGTCTGTCATATCAGAAGTATGCTTTTTTGTTATTCTGGCATGCTTAGGAAAGAAAACCTGTTTTGTCTGTCATTTATTAATGCTGTTTTTATGCGTATCCATCCATGACACTTCATTGCAATTGATGACTCAAATTTTAAGACTGACTGATTAAGGTGTTCGACAGCAGTTTTCATGGTTATTATGCACACTACAAATTCCCAACCGCTATAAACAGAACCAGATGCACAGCCATAGTCATATTCGAATTTATCACATCAAATGAAATGTTTTTTAAATATATAAACATCCTTGAAAGAGAAAAAATTAATCTACAATTACAGTTCTGTTTCTGGTTTTCTGGTTTATCCATTTGCCAAGTTTAACAAATCAAGAAGAAGAATAAATACTGTTAGGCCTCATATGTCATTTTGTTATTGGTTTTTCTGCCTAAAATGTTATATTCCTTATATGGACAGCAATTTGGCATTGAAAGTGCAAAAGAAAGGTCTTTCTGGAGAATCCTTAGAAGATCAATGAAACAGTCACTTGGGTCCCTGAAAAAATATAGCAATGTTTCATATTTCATAAATAATCTTATACGTTTATTGTAGTTCTGTTTTTTATTTTTTTATCTGTCCTACCATAAAAATCTGGTTGATCAGTTGTCAAAAATAATCAGTAGATTACTAAGTTAATATTCTACTCAAGAGTAGCATCTCTAATTAATGCGCTAACTGAATGTATGGGTTTTATTGGTTGTCGATTTGTCAGACTGCTGTAATCATAGTCAAAGTGGAGCACTAGTACCTGTTTTACCTTAAGCAGTCCTTCTAAAATTTCAGACAAGACAGAGCAACAAGTTTAGCTGGACAGATTTTCATCGTGCCATATTTGGGAATGATATTTTTGGCCCACTCTCATGTTGATTCAGTCTTGGGGCTCTTCACTCTTGCAGACTAAACATGGTGCAAATGATGACCACAGAGGGTCGTCTTCCAGAAGCTTCAGCAACATTTACTGTTAAAAACAGCTCTTGCTTCATCGACCAGAATTTTTTGTATTCTAAAATTAGTGTTCATTGCCACAGACAAATGAATATATTGTTTGGGGTGTTTGCTTTGTAGAGAATTCTTTTATCTTATATACTTTGAATGTGAATTTAGTTTACAATCAATCACTGTTTTGAGGCAAAGAAATGGTCATATTTATTTCATAACCTGGTGGTGTCAGTTTGTTTGTTCCATTTTCAAGACTCTAACCACTCTGGCATCACTATGAAAAGTGGTTGGGGTCACTAGGTGCTCTACACGCATTCACTGCCAAGTATCAATATAGCATAACCTATTTTGAAAGCGTAATCAGTCAGTGAGTCTCTATTAATATACAAGAAGTAAGTAGGTTACTGGAACAGAATATTTTTGTCTGTTTGCATTTTTCGAGTTCACTACATGATTGTGAATGATTGGTTTCACTGTTGGCTTTCCAGGCCTCACAATAACCCTTTGACCTTTCCCTAATTTGGATCACTCTGGGCTATGGTAATTCCACATCTTTATTTATATTACCAAGATTTGGTAAGAGTAGAGCAGGGGAGCACTGATCTGATCTAGAAGATCTACCACCCTGTAGATTTGAGCTCCATCCCTAATCTAACGCACATGTTCCAGGTAATGAAGGTGTGAATGTTATGGGTAGATCTCTAAACTAAATTTAAATACCTACAGAGTGGATACTTTTGAAAAGAAGAAATGTTTCAGTGATCTTTTTAGAGAAAGTGCCAAGTTGTCAACGTGTACGCAGACCAGTTGCCTCCTGAGACTTGGCAAGAGATGTAATACGAGACATAGGGCCCTTGTAACTGTACAAGAAAACACCATCACTCAACAAGACCCCACACAGTTTCAGCACATTACAGTCTCAAAAATACAGGTGCCAAAACTGTATTTGGAACAATGCCATTGAAGGAATCATTTTAGTAAATAAGTAAACCTTTTTTCAGGTTTACTAGTTCAGTTAAAAAGCCATTTTTAACAGTGCATGTGTAAAACTTTTCTTTAAAGCAGTTGGAATTAGGGGAAAGATGAAATATTTCTGTTGTAAAACTGTTGCTATGTAATGAAACGTCAAGTTTGATAAGCTTAATTCTCTTGTAAACCTGCTGCATAAACATTTAAATAAATCTTTATCCTATTTACAGAACAGCAAGAATTTTGATATGATCTTGTTTAGAATAGAAAACTGCAGACTGTAGCTTGCCAAAATTGTGCTGTCCACTAGGTGCAGGTCACTAATTTAGTTGCTTTTCTTAGCATGAACTTTCCATGAGAGATTTTCTGTATGTGTTTAGTGTTACATCGTCCATTTGCTTAAATGGCATACATTCTGCTGTCACAGCAGGTTGTCCTATATTTAAGACATGGTGTTCTATTCAGTTCTATGCCTTTTTTGTTCCTAAAATGCAGTTTAGGTGAAACCAATAATGTCTTGTATGTTTTAAGTGGTTTAAATAGCATTAAATAGCAGTTTTTCTATTGTGATATGACAAATAAGGAACTAATTTTGAGAATAATGTATAATTTATTCATCTCTTGAAGCAAGAACATTAGGAATTAGCCAAAAGTATTGGCAGATTTTTGCTCAAAACTAAGATCTGGCAATTGGCTGATTAAATAGTTCAATTTTGCCCAGTCTGTTATTGTTATTATATTATTTAATTTATATTTTTATTAAATGGGAAGTGTTTTTTTTCCATTTAAGAATTTAAAATACTGTGTGTGTGTGTGTGTGTGTGTGTGTGTGTGTGTGTGTGTGTGTGTTGCATCTTTGCCCAGTAGACAGTACAAGAAATGTGTTGTTTACCAGTTTTGCCTTAAAGACTGGAGTATTGTGTTTGTTTGACTGGTTTGCTATGTGGTATGCTACCATTATAGTGCAGTCCGAAAAATTGATTTGTGGTCTTTAAGCAAGAGTTCACCACTTTCAAATACTGAGCTGCTCTTTCCCCACACTTTTGCAAGCAGAAGACTGAATGTCTGCTGTAGCTCAAATATAGTTTTGCTATATTAGGTTTCAAAGTGTGGGGTATTTGATCTGGGATTTGAGTGTTCGTTTGCACTGCACCATCTGAAGCACTTTCCCTATCTGTGCTTGAGAACAGTCTCATTGCTCCCACAGAGCCATGCCCTCTCCTAATCTGGTTAGTGGATTGTCCAGGATTAGAATGATTGAAAAGAAGACTCGTGGGTGACTGGCAATTAAGTGAAGGAGAGTTTGGTAAAGTAATCACTGACTAAACAGTCATGTTCAAGAGGTGAGGGCGAGGTGTTGCTCAGTGTGGTTTCACGCCTGTGACAGGTTCACAATTTAAGGAAATAAATATAAGGTTACATGAGTTTCCAGACATTTCCCTTGGGCGTGATCATTTTCTCTCAGTTTCTGCGACTCAAGGTGTGTCGGAGAACATGCAGGGACCTGTAACAAGACCAGACATTACATCTTTAAACTGAACTGGAATGCTGCCATATGAAAAAATACACCAAAGCTTTTAAGAGAAGAGACTGTTTATTCTCCACTGCTTTTCATTATGTGGTTTGACTTGTGATGGTCACCAGCAGTTCTGAATGTATTTCCATTTCTTAAAATAAAGGAGAGTTTGTGAAGCATAACCTCCCTCTCTTGATGCAGTTTCTCAGGAATTCTTGGAACTGTGGGTGAATTTAGCATGTAGCAAGTGTAGCAGCACCAGAATCCAGCACAGGTTTCCTTTAGTTTCTTTGATTTTTATCTTGCCTCAGTGGAAGAGCGATTTCCTCAAAGAAAAGCCAAACACTATCATAAAAGTTGCAGCAGTAATTGTTTTTGCACACAGGAAACCCAGGGATGTTTTGGAAAGAGCTTCCTTTTTGCTCAGAATGCTGGCTGTTTGAAACTTGTTTATTTTCATGATAGTAATGTTGCCGAAAAATATTACAGATATCAGATATGCAATACGATATTTTTCCAAGAAAGTTTTTGGCCAGTTTCATTTATTTGTGAAGAAGTTCCTACTATGGCTGTGCAATATGGACAAAATAATCATATTGCGATTTTTTGAACGAATATTGCGATTGCGATTTTATTTGC
>JBBMFX010000021.1:7310273-7326419 GCA_037832545.1 Rhabdalestes septentrionalis
AGCTGAGTTTTTCTTTATCAGTGACTCTTGTACTCCCATGACCCACAGACTTCTCATCAGTTACAACACTCCTGTTTCTCCAGCTCTCTGAGGCACTGAGAGAAAAACTTCGAGTTTAATGGATGCACAGCTGGCGCTCTCTAGTGGGCAAAAATCTTTTTTATTTTATTTTATTTTATTTTTTTTAGGAACCGAAAAGGACAAACAATGTAAGAAAGGGGTTTGCTGTTTTGACAAACCATGATAAATCTTTCATTCTTAAACAAGATACATCTGTAGAACATACAGATAAATACAGTTACTTTAGGAACAAAACATTTAATTAAATGTTATATTGTTCATTTACATAATTAAACTTAAGCTTTGTCATCAGTCTTTGCTGTGTTACATGTTTGATTTGCTCATGTGTTGCAGGTGAGTTGCTGAGCCAACCTCGACCAGAGGGACTGACCGAAATTGTGTGCCCGAAGAACGGCTCAGAACGAGTGAACGTTGCTCTGGTCTACCCTCCCTCCCCTACACTGGTCAGCCCCAGTCACAAATGACGTCCCCTCCTAATGCACAGAAATGACTGCTAATGCCCCTTCATGCCCTGCTGCACTTCTTATTCTTCTGTATAACAAATGCACACGCCCCAGACAAAGCCTTGTCAGTATGTATGTGTCCTGCTTCTACTCTTCTGCCCAGATGACAGCAGATGAACAGGACATGTATTCAGCAGGCCATGAGAGCACATGAATAAGAGGAATAAAACCCCACAATCTTGTAAGTAATGTTGGACAATTTGACAAATTGCCAAACCACTCAAACAACCAAAAAACCCATTACTCTAGATACTAATTGCACACATAAATTTAACTTCAACTTTTATTTAAAACATGCAGACTTTCAAGAGTTATTATCCTATAAAAAGTAGAAGTTTGCTTTTATATTTGTATATATTTCATTGTCCGCTAATCAATGTGCAGCATGAGGCTGTTTAAAGGGCTAAAATCATGGTAAACTAACGTTACGGAGTGTTAGAGAAGATGTAGTGTTTAAACGGAACATTTTTTAACCAAATCATTCATTCATTTTTCCATGCAATACACAAAGAGTAACTAAGCTGCAGAAACCGCTTATTTTGAAATCCATTGCTTTTGTGGTGTCTGGGATTTAGCCCTGCCCCATTCGCTCTGACATCATAAGGAATGTTTCATCCCTGGATCTTATGTATTTAACATATGAAAACTTTTTAGTGGATAAAAGACTGAAATTATGGAGGAAATAAAATTTAAACCTAAATTCGACAGGATATTCGTCTCAACGTTAAAATCACTCGTTTTACTTACTCATGTTCGAGAACTGTGATTGCTATGGTTAAAGTATCACGTTAGTTATGTATAGAGGATAAATACCCCATAAAGATGGTTTATAAGGGTGTATAACAAAAGCAAAAATTAGCATTCTGTAGTTGCGCAAAATCTTAAATCAATGTTATCTTAAATCAATCTTACATCTTAATCAAAAGGTTAAATTAACCTTCATTATGTCCACAGTAATGGAATCCTGCAGTGGAACAGAGTCAACTGAGCTGCAATATTTAAACATTTTTTTATATTCTATTCAGTTAACCGAATGTGTTCAGACAAGGCTGAGAAAAAATATTTTGTTTGTTTACTTATTTATTTATTTAGGCTTTAACAAAATGCCATTTAGAAAATGAATGCAAACTGATATGAAAAATTCCGTATTTGAACTACAGAATGTTCCCTCCTACCCTACTAGCAAAAAAATTCACTTCAAATATCAAGAGAAACTTAATTATAGTATTGAATATTAAATCATTTTTGCTAACTTGTTTGTTTTAGAGATTTTTAAATAACAGCGTCATTTAAAATAGAATCTAAATTGGCATATTGTTCCTATTAAGTATTACACCAATCCTTTTACCTAATATTCCGAAAGTGCACTAAACACAGCCATTTATTGCTTAAATTGTTGATTACATATAATGACTGTATTGAAATCTGTCTAAGCACATTTTAATTATGACACCCTGCTAATTTCTGAATAGTCTCTAACTGATGAGGTAGAATCTTTTTATTGGGAGAGAGACAGAATACCAACCAAAAATTCAGAAAACCATATTACATAAAAGTTATTCATTTATTTGCTTTTCACTGGGTAAAAAAAGTATTTGATACCCAAGCAAAAAAGACTTGGGTGCTGGGTGGAGGAACCCTTGATGGTAAGCACAGCGGTGATGTTTCTTGTAGTCGGGTCACTAGGTTTACACACTTTTCAGGGGGGATTCTGGCCCACTCCTCTTTATAGAAACTCTCGAAACCTTTTAGATTTCTTGGATGCTTTCTTGGATTGAGGTCTGGAGACTGACTAGGCCACCCCAGGACCTTAATGTGCTTCTACTGTAGCCACTCATTTGCTACCTTGGCAGTATTTTGGGGGCATTGTCATGCTGGAAAGCTCGTGCTAGAACTCATCATCAGTGTTCTAGCTAAGGGAAGGAGGTTCTGGACCAAGATTCTGGCCCCATTAATTGTCCCCTAAATGCGGTGAAGTCGTACTGTACACTTAGAAGAAATGCATACCCTAGTATAAAGTTTCCATTTCCATGCTTGACTGTGGGGATGGTGTTCTTCAGGTCATCCTTAATAATTCTCTTCCTCCTCACATGGCAGGTCGAGTTGATGCCAGAGTGCTGGATTTTGTTATTATCTGACCACACCACTTTCTCACAACTTTCTATGAATCATTTAGATGTTCTTAAGATTGTCTGTACATGTGCCTTCTTTAGCAGGGGTACCTTGTGGGCACTGCCAAATTTCAGTCCATTATGATGTAGTGAGTTACAAATGGTGTTCTTACTGACTGTGGTCCCAACTGCCTTCAGATCACTAACAAGCTCCTCCTGTGTAGTTCTGTGTTGATCCCTCACCTTTCTCATGATTGTCCGATAGATTAATTATAATCTGTGTGCAACACAGGCACACAGCCAGTCTGTGGGATTCTGAAATCTGGCAGGGTTGTAGGGGATCTAATACATATTTCTCATAAAATGACAGACTAATTAGTTTATAACTTTTTGGTTGACATTCTGTCTCTCTTCATAAAAAATAAGCAAACTTAAATATTAGAGTTCAAATTCAGAATGGTGTCAAATAGTTATTTCTCCCACTGTATTTCTGGTTTTAGACATATTTTTAAATAGCTCTTGTTTTCTCCTCCTTAGGTTAATCAGCTCTGACTGCCAGCTTGCAAAGAACTGAAAAGTGTTGCCAACCAGAACTGACATCTCCTACCCACGAGAACATCTCCCTCAGAAGACTGTTTACTGGGACTTTGTCCAATGCCTCTGGCCCATCCCAAAGTTTCATCAGAGCCTGGATTATCAATGGTTTAGACACATCTTTTGGAATCTGTGGCATCATATGGACAGAGAAAGGACAGAAAAACTTACCTTATAATGAGGGATGCCACATTGTTGCAAGACTCTTCGTATAATTGGAAAAGTGTTGGTATTTCAGTAGCTTATGCATTGATGATAGACATGCCTGTTAAAACAGCTGAATATCCAAAATGAATGTTCTGTTTGATCTGGTTCCACCAAGAACTTGTTGATCCCTTGTGTCTTTTACAGCTCCTGATCACTGGTGAGAATTATAGGTTCTAGAACTTCGTTTCTCAAATTGATTTTTCCTGGGGACCTGTCATGTCAGGCTTTGTGGTCACAGGGTGCCAAAACAGCCATAAACACCCAGAACTCGGACAGGGACAGCCAGCCGAATGTCGAGTATAAATGGCATCGCACGATAGCTCCAAAAGTTTATGCTGGGCCACAGGTGTCACATCATTCATCTCTGGATTGGCGATCAGGCCTTGTACCCATAGACAGATTTATGTTTATGGCAGTAAAGCTGAACATTCAAGGGGAGGGCCGTGTATTAATTGGGGCAGGGAGGGGCACCCAGAGACCAAAGCTCTGACATCAGACCTGATCTGACTGAATTTTGATTAGTGCTGAAGCGAGGAACAGCAGGAACCCTGTCATGAACCGGCACTGGTCCGTGGCCAATAGTTTGAGAAACGCTGTTCTAGATGACTGCTAAAAGGTAATTGATGGATGCTGGTAGAGCTATATATGGATAAAATACCATGTTGTAATAATACCATAGTGCAATATATTAAAACTATAGCAAAACATTTGATGTTACTTGGTTAAAGAATGGTCTGTATTATTTTGAACAAAATAATTCACCTTTGTTTGATCAGTGTCTTAATTCCCCCAAACTCCCACCTATGACTAACTAGAATGCTTGAAGCGTACAATACAATACAGTTTAATTCATTGATTGGTTAGAGGCACATATTGTAAAATTCAGTAATCTCAGTATATTGAAGGTTGCCATCATGATGATGATCCGTAAGCAATATATATTATGCAGTCCTATCAGTCAATGTTAATGCTTAACATTAAGTAAGCAGTCGTTGCCCATTATTTTAAATTTCGGTTTGAATTGATGAAACATTTTGCTGGAAAAATATGCAAATGTTCTTCAGTCCATATGGACTTTATTTGTGAAAGTACTCTTATTTTCCAGTGCAGTTAATGTTGAATTGTGTTTCGGCTTAATGACCAAGGGCCTTGCATCTTAGTTTTAGCATCATATCAACTTAGAGAGCTTTATGGTACATATCTGTTCTGATATCACAGTTTACCTTTGCTTTACTTTTGAATGAGTCTGCACCCTGTAGAGAGTTTGCTCACAGTATAATGGTAAACAGTGAAAATTAGCCCCAGGCATATGGAAGAAAAAAAAAGTTGAACAGGCTTTTAGTAAATTTATAAAATCACCTGTTTTTAACCTGTTGTTGAACACTCACTAAAAGAACACTCCAATCTAAAGACATGTTCAGATGAAAAATTGGCAGTACAGCACATCCATAAACGCAATTGTATAAATATACATTACTTAATATATAAAAATATATATTAATGCTATAAACTATAAAAATCCGAGTTTGGAGCAGCTAGGGCATGCTTCACCAGCTTTGATCATCAGAGCAGTTTTCAGTTGACATGGGTTTGATGGAAACAATAAAAAAATCTTACCATATCCTAGAACCTGTTCCAACATTTTTCTCATTAAGCATGAAACTTCAAGTCGAAACTCCTTCATGTGAACAGATTTTTTAAGTTACCGCCTCATTTTCATTTTCTGATAATCACACTTTGGTAAGAAAACAGATCTTATGTGCTCTGGAAACGTCACACCTTCCGTGTGTTTAAATATCTGATATACTCTCGTTTTCAAAAGGACATTTTTCCCTCTCTAGGTAAAGCATGACTAAGTGTCCCAAATTTAAAAGCTGCTGAAAATGTTAGTTGTAAAATGAGTCAAAAAGGCTCAGGATTTTAAGCTGCTGAATTAGCTAAAAGTGAAGACATATCTGAGGGCTTATACATGTGTACTTTAGCAGCATATGCTGTCTTAAAAGGCTGCCCAAATAATATATTGCACATGCTGTAATAGAAGAAGCAAATCAGCAAACTGTACATTTGCTAGGGTGAAATATTGAGGCTTGAGTTTTCAGTACAAATGATCATTTCAATGTTCTTCCTGGGGAGGACAAATATTGTAATATTTTTTATTGAAATGGTTGATACATTTTTGTACATAATATTTTTATTTTTGTAAGTTGATACTTTGTCACCAAACTCTGCGTTATCTACTGCACATTGTGCATGGCTACTGTGCTTAATGTTTAACGTATTTTATAAGTTATGAACAAGTTAATCAGTCTTATCATCTGACCACAAGAAGCACCAAATACAAATGTTGGTTTCCGAATGTGTTGCTGTGATATTTTCCCTTACGTTTTCCATTATCATGTTCACTGGATGTTATGAGGTGAGAGGAATCATATCCGTGATATTAAAGTTAGTTATGTTAGATCTCTGGGCCTATTGTAATTAATTGAAGCTTATACATCATTAGCATTTACAAACTGCATGCCTAACCGTCACTTCTAAACATCTCCTACAACTTCAGTTTGTTCAGTCATGTCAAATAGAATTGTTTGTGGGGTTTCTACACTCATTAAATAATATTTATCTTTAAAAATATGCCAAGTACATAACATGGCTAAAAAACAGTGGAAGCAGTCCTGTTTATAGATGATACTATTTCAGTAGTGTGGAACATTATGCATTAGCAGAACTTTAGCATGGTGTGGTGATGTATATTTCATCAGTGAACAAACCTCTGCTTTGGTGTAGAATGTTATTTATTTTTAAAAAAACAGTGTAGCATTGTAGGTTACAAAAATTAAAGCCCGAAATTTAAAAGGATACAAAATACTGCTGCTTAGATTTGTATGGTATTATTGATTTAATGCAAATTATTTGTAAAACATATTTTTGTTTGGCCAAACTAGGGGATGGGGCAAAGGGCTAGCCTTGCTGCTTTGTTTGGCTCTGTTATACCTATAGATACTTGGGTAATTTGTAACCGTAATCGAGATATAGAAATATTTCCAATGCAAAAATTCAACAGTGTAAAATCTGATGCATCTTGCTCACTTGTACGTGCAATAAATAAGCCCAAAATGAACTGCTATACAATACAACAAAACAAGCCCTAGATCAGAAGCTGCATGAAGAGGCTGTCGGTTTCAGATGTCCTTAGTCATTGTCATAGATGCAATCTGTAAAGATAGATTTAACCCATGAATTAGTCCATAAAATTCATTGGTTATTTTTTAAAATATGTCAGAGAAGGTCATCATAAAAGTACAATGACTATAGTGCATTAACAAAAACCTAGATCAATAAACATCCCAAACAGTTTGTTGAACTGTAAAACATCACCAATATGTCCTTCATCCACTTCCAAGAGGTCCTTAGAGGCTTTCATTTATTGGCACCCTTGTCCGCGATCTACATTTGACAAAGCGTTCACCTTGCCCTAGTAAGGAATCTGTGAATGAGGCAGGGCTTATGCAATGCATGCACCCACGCATATTTGTCGGGTTTTTTCCAACAATATTTGGGATTAAAACTTCTATTATATACCTGAAATATAATTGTTTTTGATCACATCAACTTTTGGAGCGAATTTGGTTATATGACAGGCATTGGGAAACTTCTGTATGAGAACTTCTTTGTCTATTTATCTGAGCTAGCTCAACCTGTGTATTGCAAACACAGACTCTGTAGACGTCATCCGTTTTATGACCAACATTAATAACTAAACCTTGACTTCAGAATCAAAAATCAATTCAAACCGAAGTATATTTGCATCACTACATATATAGCATTCAATAGACCAATTTAGTCATGCAATGTGTTTTTACGTTGTTTCACAAAAACACCGTCTTACCATCACCAATGTCGTCATAGATGTCATTATCCCTGTGGATGCAGAAAACCTGTTTTAGATGCAAATTCTATGCCATTAAAATGAACAAAATATTTATACAATATTTATAGATGTAAACAACATTTCTATCACATTATATATCATAAATCCTATGTATCAAATTCAAAAAATTCAAACTAATTTAATACTAAACTTACTCAGACTCGATGATGCTCGTTGAGACATATCCAACTGAAAACAGACAAAATGAAGCATTAATCCTGTTGTAATTTCATTTATGTTTGCTTAATTTCATTTGGGGTGAGAAATCGCACTACGCACACTTGCCCTCCTTGTTCCTGCAGATTAATTTGTCATGTTCTGCTTTACTGATGACATCCAGGACCTCTCCAGCCTGCACAGCCAGGTCCTTTCCACCGGCCTTTTTAGTGCCCACCACTGTCACCTGGTACAACACCTGGATCTCCTTCTCAAACTAAAACAGTGCCAATTGAAATTGAATATGTTCCATGGAACAAAAAAGATTAAAAACACATTTTAGTTGAGGCTTGGTCTAGTCTTACTCCAGGATACAGGTCTTTTATGTGATACCTTAAACTTCTTTCTGAAGTCCTTCTCCTCTTTTTCAAATTTCTTCTGCTTCTTCAGGTCTTCTGTCTTATTTTCACCTTTTGACTTCAGCTTCTGTGGCAGGCTGGGAAAATTTAAAAGAAAGAATTATTTTACAAAGTAGCAATATGTGAATAATTGTTCTTAACAATAGTTTATTCTTTATGTGGTTTACAGTATTTTACAAATGGTGCGGGGAGTATACCTGTTCAAAGGAGGCGGGGGTGGGAAAGAATCCACATCATCATAAATTTCATCACTGATCGGTGCTGATTTATCTGATGGACATACAGTTATAAAAAAAACAAAACAAAACAAAACAAAAAACATTTACATGTGAATTTAACTGAATTGTTAGATGATGTGCCCATTAACCCGTCATGTCCAGAAAATCAGAAAGTAAGTACAACTGCATGTACAAAGAACCTGTTTTAGTGAAATGAGTGCTCAGGTAAATTAGCCTTAGCAATATGTTTCTAGGAAAGTACTTCAAATGGTCTAGAATCTGTAAATTGTTTGAAGATAAAAAGATGATTTATCTATGTAAAGCTTTTTCTTGCGAGCTTTCACTGTGGCATTGCTCCAAATAACATTTTTTGCCAACTTAATTTTGAATAATAAATGTGCACATGTTCTGTAAATTTGCATAAAAGCAAGACAGCCATGAGTGATATCACAAAAATATAAATTAGATTTGATTTGTTGAATTTCTAAGTATTTAAGTGCAAATCCATTACATCTATGTAGAAGATTCCTGTGTAGAGCTACCCAAGCCAATGAGTAATCTAACCTGGGTTTCCATCTTGATTGAACTGTGGTGGAGGGGGCACCCTGCAGATAAAGAAACATGCATTTACCATTGCCTCAGTTGAAATATTTCAGTTTATACATTTTTTAAAATAGTGAAATTAAGAGTTTGATTAGAGAGAAAGGAAATATATGTCTCAGACAACCACATTAATTAATAAGAGATAGAATGATGAAAGGTTAAAGAATTTGCTTGCAGATTGTTTGTTAATAATCAGGTGTGATTCTGAGTGTATTTAGATTGAAACTGCTGGAACTCATTAAAATCGTTTAGTAGACTGATTGAAACAAGGGGTTATAATTTGAAGGAAGAATGTTGTCTGGTTCCATCTTACTAATATGGAAATTACTCATTATTGCAGACAGGACTTTTTCTCCGCTCGGTGGGAACTTTTAGCATCCGAAGAAAACTGCGAGGTTTGGGAAGAAACCTGGGCTCCGGACTGCTAGTGCTAAGATGTGGTATGGTGAGACACACACCTGATATTTTAGGCTGTACAATTAACATCAACAGTATCAGATACATTTTTTATATTTCACTTTAATATTAATACAGTGCACAGGTATAACAAAGTCATTCTCACCTGACCATGAGACTGGGGTCATCCAGATCATCATACACATCTCCATCATCTCCCTCTGGTGGTGGCGGTAGAACAACTATGGACGGCAGAGGGCAGTATTATTCACATATCTTTTGTGTGTAGCATTCATACATACTTGCCCTTGGCCTAGATAGATGTACACCATCTTGAGTTTGATCTTTTATTGTAATCCTAAAAAAAAAAGAAGCTACTTTCTTTTGGTACAGGAGTGAAAATATTCAGACTTACCTCCTGGACCACTGTTCTTTCTGAAATTAAAAAGGAATTGTTTCAATGAATCCGAAATGGTAAAAAAAAAAAAGTTATTAAAATGACAGGATGAAGTCCCTAAGCCCCTAAAATTATTAATATGATTTCAATTTTTTTAACATCATTGAAGGTGTACTGCATAAGCAGCCAACTCAGAGTACGTTGTCCAATGCCCAGTAATAGCATTCATATTTGGACAGAATGCAGTACCTACTGAGAATACTGTACCTATTGATGTCGTCCTGAGGAGCTACATCATCATATACCTCACCATCGTCTTGGTCCATGTGAGAGGGGAGTAAAAGGTGTTGATTCTTCAGTTTGTCAAAGTCAATCTCAACTGATTCTGTCTTTACGTATCCATCTAGGGTAAAAAAAAAAGAACAGAAAGAGGCTTTCACCATCTCCAGCACAATGCACAAGAGTCCGGAGTGTGTCCAGGTCACTCTGTGATAACTATGAATAATAAAAGTAGTTGTTTCAGACTGTGCTTTGCTTAGGATCAAGTATAGTTAGACCTGTGTGTGTCATCTGCCCTAATATTTGTCCTGGATGGGACATTGCTACTCACAGGATCCTTCCTGTGTCCTGGCTAGCCATCGTCCTTCAGGGTTGTCTGTAATGCGTAGAATCTCAATAGGCTCGCCTTGTTTAATGCTGAGGTCATTCTTACCTCCTTTACAGTCTACTCTGGCCTTCACTTTATGAATGACCTGAAGGGGTCCAGACAGCTGTAAAATATCAAACACACATATTTGGGAAATATTCATTGTCCAGCATGATAACTTGCACAGGTACTACTAACAATAAGAAAGCTGAACGGAGGAATCTGACACATCCTGAACTTGCCTTGAATTTCTTCCTTGCCTCTTGTTCTTTTCGGTCACGTTCCTTCTGGTCTTTCTTTTCTTGCTCTACTCGCTTTTTCTCTTCCTTTTCTCGTTTCTTATCTTGTTCCTTTGCCTCTGCTGCAGACCTTGTTATATTTTTGGAAATGACCAGAACTGATTTAGCAATTGTCACATTTAAAGCAGTTTCTGCACATCACCTGCAGAAACAGAACTACATGTGGTCAAAAAACTGCCTACCATCTTTCATCAAGATCCTCATACATCTCCTCATCACTTCCACTTCCCTGTGCAAATGAAAGAAAGTAAGAAATCAGTAACATTTCGTAATTACTACTTTAGTTAAACCCCTGATCAAGTTTCTTACCTCAGCTTGTTTTCCAGAATTTCCTAAAGTGACAAAAATGGCAAGTTAGTTATTCAATGTATATTCCTATTCTAATAATTGGGTATTTGCAGCAATTTTATTAGATTTACCCAAATCAAGTTGTTCAAATAATAATAATAATTCCTCAAGTAAGTGTGTAAGGAAATGTATTTTAAGTTTTACTCTCCACTCACCCCCAAAGGATTCCTTCAGGTCGCCAATATCATCATAATTCTCATCCTGTTCAGGCAGTATGCTAATATAAAAAAACATCAAAGTTAATTTGCAAACACTCCCATCTATATATTGTTAGTTTATTTGTTTGTTTGGCAATGAAAGTTTTCTGACATGGCTCCGGGAGGTCGTGGGGGTAAGCATGGGGGCACATCTGTGGCTGCATGGCTGCTGGGGTGAGATACTTGAGGGGGAAGGGGTCCTCCTTTCTTTAATTCCGGACCTAAAACATTATTAATTTGTTACAACACACAATTTTTGGGGTTAATGTTACTTGATAAAAAGTATGTTATATTATTTAAGCAATATAATGTATAACTGCAAGAACTGTAGTACCATACTTTATATTATATGAATACTGTGTCCTGGCCTCAAGAGCTGTAATACCCCAATATTATTTTTTGTGTCCAAAAGTGTCCAGCAAATTTACTCTACTGGTTCGAGTTTAGTGAATTCAGCAATTTTCCTCTATTTATAAATATTGAGGGCAGGGTTCAATTGCACACACAACTTGTCTAAGGTCACCACAGCCAGTGCCAAACATCCACAAGTGTTGATTGAGTTTTGGAGTGGTGGAACTGCATTTTCTGAAAGGATGCTGCACAATAAAATTACTTCTTATGTGTTTTTACAATCCAGATGCCTATTGTTTAACCTGAGTATATGACCCAACTAAGTCTAGGTCCTTATTAACACCTGGTTTCAATAGAAAAGTTCAGCAAATACATTTGCCTTGTTAGTGTGAAAAGACACGCGTATTAGTATGCTGGATATTTACTGTGAAATATGCTTATGAAAAGAGCCTTTTCTGACTGCAATTTATAAAGCGGAAATATTATTTACTATCACAATTTCAACTAACTCATCTGCACTGGAGTAACACTGAAGCAGGATCTAACACATTTACATGATGAAAAATGAAACCTTTCTCTAAATGTTGTTCCCATTTTAAACTTCCCCGTTTTTTGCGCACCTAACAAGTAAAAAGTAAAAGGAGGAAGTTGATAGCTTGTGCAGTACAGGAAGCTTTTGCCTAATGTTTCATGACCCTGGAATTAACTGACTATAAATATTCTAGAACCCATGTCATCCAGTTGTTGACTGATACAGCTCGTTGTACTCCGCATACTGGGGCAGACAACAGAACTAGACCATAGAAACCACTTTGAACACATGTTTGCCACATTTCTGAGTGCTGACTGCTTTGCAAAGAAAACTTTCTCTTTCAAGCAGATTAATGTTAATTTAATTACTGTTCCCTGCCATGATGAGTCCATACATTCTGACAGAAGCAGAAGCTGGAACATTTATGTTATGTTTTACACAGAAGGACATTGTCCAATATTTCTTGTCCAAGCAAAATGTAATTTGTCAGTGAAAACTTTGTCTTAATTTTCAGAAATAATAAAATATGAGAAAATCAAAAAAGGCAAAATGCATAATGACCCAGTATTCACCTTGAATTGGAGACTCTGCAGCTTTTCTGAACTTTTCAAGCTTCACCCTGGGTGGCCTGTTAGGTTTGCTTGGGGCACTGCCGAGGGCAAGAATATTAGGTAAAGGCTTTTTTGGAGGTGCTGAAGGATCATCATTGACTATCTGCATGCTAGACCCAGATGTTTTTCTTTGATAGCTAGGTTTTGGTGCAATTGCAGGGCTTGGTCCTGGTAAATCCTTTGTACTTGGTGGTTTAGTTTCATCTTTAACTGAGTCTTCTAGTTTGTTGAAGGTACTTTGGGCAACACGGAAGCTTGAGTGCTTAACACCAGAACCCGAGAAAGCTTTTTTAACAGGTTCCCTGTCTTTGGCTTCGTCTGGCTGCTGGCGGAGCACAGAGATTGTGCTCTTTGGTTTGGGAGCTGCTGGCATTTTAGGAGGAGTATTGGCATTTGGGGTGTTTCCATTGTCGTCGACTTTGGGAATCCAGGAAGGCTTGGTTATGACAGGTGGTGGCTTAGGGAATGAGGGCTTGGGGTCTGCTGCACTGTTGATAGATGGTTTCTGCATTGCTGGCTTTGGTAACAATGGCTTTTGTTCAGCATCCTGGGATGCATCTGGTGGTTTTGGCTTGAGTTTGGGAAAAGGAGGTTTGCTGTCTTCATTTGTGTTTGAGTTCTCGAATCTGCTTACAAGTGCCTGAGGTTTGAGGGACTCTCTGGCCTCAGGAGCACTCTTTGTGGAGACAGTATTCTTAAGGTAGCTGGGTTTAGCTGTGTGAGAGTTAGCAGCTGCACTGCCTGAGAGACTGGTCTCCAGCACAGGCTTTTTGGACAGCACTGCGGGACCTGACAATGTAGGGTGGACAGCAGCTTTTGGACGTCCCCCAGCTCCCGCATCCATGGCAGCACCTCCAGCTTGGAATCGTGCCATAATAGCTTTCACATCTGACTTGTTGTCCTGGAAGTGAATAGCCAAAATCAAAAGAGTAAGAAGCACACATTGGGAAATAAAAAACACAAATAGGTGTGTCTTTAAAACAGGTAATTCCTTACATCCTCAATATTACTATGCAATTTAGCAAAGAATAATTTTTCATCTGAATATTAAGAATGAATTCTATTAATTTTCAATCAGCTACATTGAGAAATTTACATGATCTTGCATAGAATTTTTAAACACTCAAGTATATTGTCAATTTTTAACAACTCTTAATAATGAATCAAATAAAAATAAGAAAGTTATTATTTTAGATCCACTTGAAAACGTCAAGTCATGGAGTTATAAAAACATTTTATACTGATTAAATTCGACACCTTTACCTGCCCCTTTGCATCTGCCTTCATGTGAGAATTGCTAGCAGTTGTTTCCTCTAAACTCATGGTCTAACCCTGGCTGTGATCTCACAGGAACTGAGAAAATCTGACACCATAATTTCTAACAGCAGGAAGTTGCAATAGCTTGGCAATGGCCACTCACATGGACTAGTGTCTTGTACATGAATTTCTGTAAAACTGCTTTGTAACCCAAACTCTTTTGAAAGTGCTATATAAATATATGTGTCCTGACCTGACCTGGTCCCTTACTCTGCCCTAAACTTTAACAACAAAAATCCTCACAGGAATGTCCTTTGGAAAGCCATATGAGCAACATGCTTCATTTCAATAGCTTAATGTATGCTTGTGATCATATTTTAATTAAACAATTTTCAGGGAAAACACATTATCTTATTCCTTCTACAACTTTAGACATAATGTAACTGTAAAATTGAGCCTCTATTAGCCATTTCAGTTTGTTTGCAACAAGCCAGAAGAGGAAGTATAAACAAATACTCTCTGGCAATTGTAGCATCAATGCTTTCAGACATTTAATTCATGCTCAAGACTTTAAAGTTATATGTGGTAGCATTTAACTGCACTGAACAGAAGTATGAAAGTGGAGCAAGCCAGATGCCCAATCAGCCAAAAGCAAACCAAGCTAGGAGTGGGTGACACGGAAAAAAATAAAACTGCACAATAAAATGTTTTTCTCAATACCCAATGATAGTTGCAACATGATATTTAGGTATCTGAAGTTTGATTAGTTGCAGCAGATTAAAAGAAAATAACTTGTGAGGTCATATTTAAACAATATTACCCAGGATGTCCTGTCCAGTGATTGTTTTTTGCTCATAAATACGGAGCTTAGAACAGCTAATTGTGGAATGTCATTTATCACAATAACAATAAATATTGTTATAATTCCAATTGCAAATCTCAGAACAAAGTATGTATCAGACAGGAAAGCAGGGTGTGTGCCTTTTAAGAAAGGGGATGTTATGACAACTGATGTTCCAGCTCCACAATCTCCAACAAAATGTCACTTAAAAAGCTATATATATTTCTGTGTTTCTTAAAAGCAACTATAAAAAATTTAATAAAAGCATGTCTAAGACCAAAAAAGAACATGGTAATGTTAGTTTCAATGGTAAAAGTGGTTCCGTGTGACTGGCCTAACTTGCATTGTGTATTCTGTGCACAGGTCAAAACATGATGGGTGAAGCATGCAGTTACAAATGTGAAAAACATCTTTGAATTTTCCTCTAAGTTTGTGAGTGACTGACTCTGGCTGTCACCTGGAACTCACAGAACCAAAATTATATCCATAAGTAGGATTCACCTTCATTCTGTACTGCCCAGGATGAAGGAATAATCTCAGCAATGTGGTAAGACATAGACCTCCTGTAGACATCCCTCCACCATTTAGATTGGAAGCCTAAATTTCACCAATTAGCCCCTAATTCCAGACAATGGGAGAAGAGATAACCAACTGCAGAGTATATGATGTACAAGTATATGACGTTCTGCCACAAATGCTGGGACTTAAGTGACTGTGCCTAGCTGTTACTATTAAAAGGAGCTCA
This sequence comes from Rhabdalestes septentrionalis, assembly GCA_037832545.1. Lineage (NCBI taxonomy): Eukaryota > Metazoa > Chordata > Actinopteri > Characiformes > Alestidae > Rhabdalestes > Rhabdalestes septentrionalis. The sequence continues at coordinate 7,325,714 of JBBMFX010000021.1, forward strand.
TGAGCGAGCAAGTCGCAAAGGTCCTTTAGCAATGCTCATGCTTTAAAAAGTGAAGGGTTATAAGGCCTAAACAAATAGTGCCTCACTGGACAAAGCAGAGGATGCATCGGGGGGCAGAAATTAACCTCTGTTGAGGCACCACGATTGCAGGATTTGTGGTAAAATAAGCAACATTTCTAGAGATGGCCCATATTTTCTCTGGGACTGCTGTGGTCATCTGTCTAAAAGAAATACATCAAGTGACAGATATTATTAACCACTTGGTGTTAGTCCCGCTTAAGTGTCAAGACTTGTCCATCTCGGCTACATAGCCCCTCGCCTGAGTATTAGGAGATGTTTGCCCTGGACCAGGTGAGAGTGCTGAGTGAGTGTTGATTCAGGGGCATGGCGAGCCACAGTCTGCAGTAGAGTTTAGATTCTCTGCCTGAACCCGACACGGGTCGGGCCGTGATCAAGCATTTGATTTCTTTAATCATTACTTAATTAGAATATTTGGTTGGGGAGCTATGCCAAAATCATAAATATATGAATCTTTTAGCAAAGTTAAATTGCTGCGTGTCATGCGCAGCAGCGCTCCAGCTCCTGCCACTGGCACATATTACACCGGTCCTGTTGTGCTGTACTGTGCAGAGCTTAAAGTGCAACATGGAGCTTGAAGAAGTTACGAAGAAAATGAAAAAAGGAGAAAATTTGAGCAAGTTTGGAG
>JBBMFX010000021.1:7328646-7344525 GCA_037832545.1 Rhabdalestes septentrionalis
ACAACAATTCCATCCACACTCTGAATTTACAAACGGTTTCAAAGGACCAGAGTGTGCTCGGAGCTCGGAGTGTCAGTTTAAGAACGCACCCACAGTTGAGAACATGTGTTATAATGGTCCACGTATTAAAAAAATTGTTGGGTTTAAATCGGGCTCGGGACGATAATTACAGTTAATGTGTCGGGCCGGGTTGGGCTCGGGCACAAGGTGCACGGGCTCGGGTTGGGTCGGGTCTCATTTTTTGGGCCCGATCTAAACTCTAGTCTGCGGTGCCAGACTGGGGCTTGCCAGGCCGCTAATCACAAGTGCATGTGTGGGGGATTATTAGGGAAAAGAGTAGATAATTGTTGTCATTGTGTGATTGAAGAAGAGGGTGTGAGTGTTTCTATTTCAGCCCAGCTGGTCCCAGCCATTCTTTGTGTGGTCATCGGCTTTCAAGGCATGTTTGTCAGCAGTAGGGAGAAAGCAGAGGAAGAGAAAGGAAAGAGAATAGAAAGAGAAAAAGTAAACCTGTATCTAGGGCTGACCGAGGCACAGCTGGGAAGGTGTGGGAGGCGAATGAGCTCTCTACCCATGCCGCATCGTGAGACCAAACTGTTGCTAAGGCTCACCCACTCCCTGCCTCCGTGTGTACTTGCAGATTGAGCTGTGCCGCTGTGGGACCTCCCTAACCGTGGCAAAAGCTACAGAAGTGAGTGGAGGGCTGCCAGCTGTGCTCTGTGTGTGAACGACTTTTGTTTTTATTTGATTGAACCCTGAGGGAGCACACGGTGCTCCGAAAAACTGCATCACTCAGTTGGCCTTAACGTACTCTGAGAAAGCACGTCTGTGTACCCTGAACGTCCTTTGCTCTGCACCCGCTGGCATTGACAGATGATCACACCCAGCATCATGGATGCAGTGGACGTTCCCCTGCCCGAGGACGCTGAACCCCTGGCTCACCAGTTGGCCAACCATCAGAACCAGATCTCCCAGCTCTCCACAGTGGTGGGGCAGCTCGTGGAGGCAGTGCAGACCAACCGTACGGCCCACGTGCTCCCAGCAATGCGTCCCTGCCAAAGCGGTATGGGGAAATCCTGCCACATGTCAAAGCTATTTACTAAGCTGTGATCTGTATTTCGCAGATTTCCCGGAACTGACACCCTAGCAGAAGGTATCCATCCTCACCCAAGACTGACAGGGCGCACGCTGGAGTGGGCCACCGCGATTTGGATGGCCAAGGGGGACTGGCTACACTCCCTTCCCAGAGCACTTCAAAGCTGCCTTCGATTTTCCCGCCCACAGTCATTTGGACTCTCAGTCGAGAGGCTACCAGATCCTCTCTCCTTACGGGTCCTGGATGGGAAGCTGTTAGGAGAAAAAGAGGTTCGGTGGATCCGAATTCGGGTGAATCCAGACCATGAGGAGATGCTGAGACTGCATGTTCTAGAGCTCATGTCTCCCCTCATGGTGCTGGGACTCCCCTGGTTAAGGGAACATAACTCTCAATTAGATTGGGGTAAGGCGAAGGTATTTAAGTGGGGGCCCACATGTGCCATACACACATCCAAAACCTTAGCTTCCACTTCGGTGGAGAGCACCAATGCAACAACCCCGTGAATTTCCCTTCGCCCTTATCACGATCTGAAAGAGGTATGCATCGGCCCTGGGATTGCAGGATATACCTACTGCCAGAGAAAGAGCCGCCTCACTCCCATATTTACCTGCTCTTAGAAAAAACGAGATACGGGCCATGGAGGAGTATATTACGGAGGCGCAGGGGTATATCCGGCAATCCCATTCGCCCTCGTCAGCCAGTTTCATTTTTATAGAGGGCTAAGACCCTGCATTATTGGGGATTATAGTGGACTCAATGGAGTTACGGTAAAGTATGCGCATCCTCTCACTCTCATTTCTTAGGCCATAGAACAACTCCGGGAAGCGTGCATTTTTACGAAACTCGACCTTCGGAGCGCGTATAACTTGGTGTGTTTCCGAAAAGGAGTCAATTGGAAGATCGCCTTTAGCACTGCCTCAGAGCATTACCATTACCAGATAATTCCCTACAGGTTGGCAAATGCCCACTCATGCTTCCATGCATTCATAAATGACGTCCTTCGGGACTTTCTACATCGCTGCATGGTCATCTATTTAGACGACTTTCTAATCTAGGGAGCATGTGGGGCATGTGCGGGCGGCCCTCAAGCGTCTCCTTGCACACTAGTTATTTGTGAAGGCATAAAAGTGTGTCTTCCACGTCCAACAAGCCGCCTTCCTGGGGTATGTGATAGGGCCAGGGGGAGTGGCGATGGAGATGGATAAAGTGCGAGCCATCTTAGGGTGGCCAGAGCCCCGCTCAGAAAAGGAACTTCAAAGATTCCTAGGGTTCGCCAACTTCTATAGGTGCTTTATTCATAACTTCAGTACTGTGGGAGCCCCGCTCACAAGCTTACTCAGAGGCAAACCAAAAACTATGATCTGTACTCCTGCAGCACGGGAAGCGCTTCAGTACCAGACCCTGTGAAACCATTTACCGTGGAGGTAGATGTCTCTGAGGTGGGGCAGTGCTATCACAGTGCTCGGGGTCTCTGCCAGTCTTACATCCCTGCGCCTTCTTTTCAAGCAAACTGACCGACGCGGAACACAACTATGACATCGCCAACCACGAGTTATTAGCAGTCAAAGTGACGTTAGAGGAGTGGTATCATAGGCTAGAGGCCGCTCAATTTCCCTTCAGGGTGTTCAGTGACCACCGGAATTTAGATATCGACCTGGATCTAAAAATGTAATTGCGCATGCACTGTCACACAGGTAACGAGGTATAGCGGAGCACATCATTGCCTCCCAAATAATTGTCACTCCCTTCAGTTGGGAACTAGATTCGGAAATACAGCACCTAACACCCTGGGAGTCGATTCCACAATCAACTCCACAGGGAAAAATCTTTGTACCCGAACCACTACGCGCCAAAGTAATCGAGTGGGCTCAAACCCTGCCAGTGGCTGGGCACCCAGGGGTCCGTCAAACCATCAAATTAATAGAGTGCAAATACTGGTGGCCAGCGTTACGGCGCGAGACAGAGAGAGAAGTGCAGTCCGGTTCTGTTGGCGCCACTGTCGACACCACGCCAGCTTCCTGCCGGGAAACGAATGCCCCTACCAATACTGCAGAAGCTGTGGACCTCCTGGTATCCAAAGGGTACACAGTTTTTCTGGTGGTATTAGATTGCTTCTTGAAGGGAGTCAAGTTCCTCCCATTTAGTTCTCCCCCCTCTGCATTTACAGTCGCTGAGGCCCTCTTCCTGTTCCTACCGTATGGCCTGCTGGAGGACATCCTCTCTGATCAAGGCCCCAAGTTCATTTCTCGAGTGTGGAAGGCCTGTTTCCAGAAGCTGGGAGCTACTGTCAGTCTTACCTCAGGTTACCACCCTGAGTCGAATGGTCAGGCTGAATGGTCTGTGTAGGAGGTTAGTAGGTTCCTCTGGGCTCAATGCGCCGCACCTCGACCGTTCTAATGCCCTTTGAATGTGTGCTCGTGCATCAACCCCTGCTCTGCCCTTGGGACCTCTGGTTTTGTAGAGTGAAGCGGGTGTGGGAGACCTGGGATGCGTGGTTGGGTGGTTTCAGGTGGCTGCAGACTGACGCAGGAGGGACACGCCAGAGTATAGGGTCGGAGACAGGGTCTGGCTCTCAGCTTGGGACCTCAGACAAACCACAACATCCGGTAAGTTGTCTCCTAAATACCTAGGGCCCTACGCTAGCAAATTAATCCTGTCTCATACAGGTTGGAACTGCCACTTCATATGCGGGTCCACCCGGTTTTCCATGTGTCCTGCCTCAAACCAGCATGGGCACTGCTGTTGGACCAGGGGGAGGTCAAACACAAGTCCCCTGGGGTGGTTGAGATCGAGGGAGCTCCGGCCTATCGCGTCAGGCAGCTCCTTGACTTCCTGAAACGCATGGGGTCCTCAAGTGCCTGGTGCGGTGGGAAGGGTACAGCCCTGATGAGGACAGTTGGGTCCTGGCCAGTATTACCCTGAGTCTGGAACTCATTAGTGAGTTTCAAAGTGCCAGGCTGGACTGTCCTGCTCCGCCTCGTCGGGGTTGCCCTCGCCCCCCCCTTAGAGGCCAGTCCTGGGGGGGTGATGTCATGACTCTTCCGTCTTGGCCACGGAGCCCCTCGTCTGAGTATTAGGAGATGTTTGCCCTGGACCAGGTGAGAGTGCTGAGTGAGTGATGATTCAGGGGCATGGCAAGCCACAGTCTGCGGCGCCAGACTGGGGCTTGCCAGGCCACTAATCACAAGTGCACTTGTGAGGGATTAATAGAGAAAAGAGTAGATAATTGTTGTCATTGTGTGATTGGAGGAGAGCGTGTGTGTGTTTGTATTTCAGCCCAGCTGGTCCCAGCCGTTCTTTGTGTGGTCACCGTCTTTCAAGATACATTTGTCAGCAGTAGGGAGAAAGCAGAGGAAGAGAAAGGAAAGAGAAAAGAAAGAGAAAAAGTAAACCTGTATCTAGTACAAGGCCATGAAGTAAATTAATACTTGAATGGTCCTTTGCCTAGTTAAATGACTCTTCTCATTAAGCATCTGGATTTCTTAGTCAAATTTTTGTGTCAATCAGGACATTGTGTGCTCCTTGGACACTTGTCCAAAGGGTAAAACTTAAGTTGAAACCAGTTACTTCTGCTGAACATGTGGTGTAGGAGTATTGGTTACCATTGCAATAGACTGAAGGTGATATGATGCACAACTGCTCTAAATACTTTACGCTTTACACTCACACATGTCATTTAAACATCTCATCTACCAAGAGTTAAATTAGATGTTTTGTTATTCATTATAATTTTTGAGAAGCATTAAAATGTTTTTTTAGAGAATCAAAACTGATTACTCTGTGGCATCATGCAAAGGACATATTGGGTAGACTGGCTATTATTTGAGAGTACAACTATTAGAAAAATGCTTTATTATCCTATTAGAATCAATTTCCTTTTTATGCAGGTAACATCAGTGTAATTACCTACAAATAGCAGCTCAGCTTGAAAGTGTACACAGAAACGGTTTAGTGTTAAAATGGGTTTGTTTTTCAGAGTTTAACTTTTCATTTTTATTTTGAGTTGAATTGATTTAGCTGTTAAACTTAATATTTTAATAAAAAGCTCTGTTCTCTTAAACTTCTGATACACATGAATGGCTGTTTCTAATGACAATATTTGCAGTTTTCTATTTCTTCCCTACAGTTTCTTCCAATATGGTTTTTCAACATTGATTTCTTTTGTTCATTTTGTAAATGCTGTCAGAGGTGCATGATATTTCTCCTAAAAAGATGGCAAGAATAACACTGAAAGCTAATTTTCATAAGGCTACATGACATATACATTAACCTTTCATGACAACTGACATAAAATTCCAACAGTCATTTTCATCAAAAATGCAGGATTGTTTAACAACTGACACTTGATGGAATAAGCCTTTATAAGTGTTCATTACAGTTGTCATGAAAAGCTTACACAGGTGTTAAAGACTTTTGTAACATTTGGGCAGTTCCTCATGAAATGTACCATCTATTTCAGAATTAATTTGTTATTACAGTGTAAGATTATGCTAACTGTAATAAAATTTAATATTATGTTACACTGCGAGTCATGTGAAATGTCATCATTTAAATTATGTTTTTTATCATAGCTGAAGATAATGTAATTATAACCGAATTGATGCAGAACAATGAATACACTGAGAGCATGTTCAACACAGCACTCACATCATTTTTTAACATGAAAAGTCATCATGAGAAGAGAAAGGTGGACATTCCTTGTGAGTAAAGTATTTGTATTACTAGCTGCATCACATAACATCACCGAAAATTATGTTGGTATACTCTAAGGTGGCCTATAGGGGAGAAGTTTTTATGGTAACAGTTCTTTTGCAAGGGTAACTCAGTTGTGCTTGTTGCAAAACCCACGACCTTCCAATAACAGGGACAACTTCAACCACCAGACCACCAGCTGCCCCATAAGAGCAAAAGCTTTTTTCACAGGTGTTGGAGATGATTCATACTGGTGTTAAACTTTATATCATGCCTGGTTTAGTACTACTTTCTACAATTTAATTTCTCTTAAATTGTTGGGTTCACCTTTCAGTTTTTAAACTTTCAGATTCGGGGGCTGGAGATGGTACAGACCTCACTGTACTGTTGTGTAAACACAATATTTCACATATTTCACATTCAGTAGATTAACTGACAGAAAAAAAGAAATTTGGAGACCCCATGTCTGGTCAGTGTCTGGTCAGTGATCCTGTGTATCACTAGGATGATGTAGATAGAGGCTGATTAGTTGTGCAGCAGTCAATAGGCTGCAGTCAGGCACTGTCAGTCTACAAAATGAATAAATTAAAGTGGAACTTTAGAGTGATGTGTGAACACACCACACCACAGCCCACAATGTGAAGCAGTCCAGTGAAGCAGTCGGCAGGCAGGAACACAGTGCCTAGGGGAGCCAGTGTGTGGTGATGGTACCTTGCCCAGGAGAACCTCAGTGGTGTCACTGATAGACCTGTGATTCGAACTGACCAGCTTATTTCAAGCAGGAACAAGCATAGTTGTGTATTGTAGATTTTACTAAATGGCTAATGATTGCAGGTATAAGCTAGGTGAATCTAGTAAACATGTAGGTCCATAGCCAAAAGTGTAGGCACCCCTGGTCAAATTACGTGTTTTGTTGATACTTTGAGTGAAACATAAGTACACGTCCTCAACAGTGAATACATGTCTTAAACACAACTACTGTTTAATCATATAATTATACACCTTGGTTAAAAAAATGAAATAAAACAAAGTCTGTTCAAATCTGTGCACAACAAAAAGAACTAAAAGTGGTTCTTAGTAAGTGTTGTTCCAAAGAACACATTTAAATGTGTGATATTTAATTTACTGTAAAGTAGAAACAAAAGTAAAAAAAATTAGAAGCAAAAGTAAAAAAAAAAAAACTCTAATCACAATGCTGTTTGAAACTAATCTAGATGATTTCTTCTGACAATTTTTGTTGTTAGTATTTTAAGTGTGACATTTCTAATGCAGGATGACACCTTTTTGTTTCTTTGTTTATATGAAGGGTTTCCAGGCTTGGAGTCAGATGGTGTGTGTGTTTGGTTGGTTGGCAGTCACGCCCTAATGTAATGAATGCTGTTTGAATCGGGACAGACCTATCACAAGGAAGCACAGATAAGGACAGTGGAGGTATTCTTATGCGATTAAGAGCGGAGAAGTACAGGCTGTATTGTTGACTCACAAATCAGCAGCTGATGAATGAAAGGGAAACTTGGTGTTATAAACATAGGAACCAGCATGTGTCAATTTCTATAACACTCTCACTATTTCTATAGTAAAAGCAGTTTAACTGTAGCTTCAGCATCAGCATTGCCTCTTATAAAATCAGTGTCTTAGGTTATAAAATAACATGATAGAAATTCACTTAAGATTGAGGACATTTCATTCATTGTAGTGAACATTTGATATATTTACTGATTTTTTTATCAAATGAAGTTTACATCACATTTGCAATGATGAATATAATATATTTTTGCAAATTTAACACACAACTATTATTTATTTGTTGAATTTATCATATTGACAAAAAAAACTGTGGCATGTGCTTATGTTTGGGCTTTCTGTCCGTGAGTAAATTGTAAGACCAAATTTAAGTGAAATTTCATTGGTTTCTCTCCTCGTATATAACTGGTTTTAACATTTTCCTGCCAAACGCTTCTGGCTCAGAAATACTGACAGGTTGTCTCGCTTGCACAGCATGGTAAAGTTCTAACTAACAATTTACAATAGTAATATAAGTCTGTGGGCTAAAGGCCATTTAACACAATTAATTCCTTGTAGGAATATCCAGAATATTTTTCCTATGTATCCTCACTGACTATGGGACTAAATATCATATATCCTACATGTTGATGTTTAGTAAAAACATTTTTCCCCAAGAAATGCCCTGCATTCTCAGAAGCTATTGCTTTTATTGACATTTCGGAGACATTGAAACGTCTTAATTTTTTGCAACAGCCACTAAAAAGTTGGCTTCTTAGATGAGCCAATTGATGTACAACAAGTACAACAACCAGAGATGTTTAACGGTCATATAATTAGTTACTTGCTCAGCTGTGTATAGGCCTAATGAGTTAAATTGATATATTTTTCAAAATATATATGATTAAGCTTGTATGCAAATATGTCATATTTAATGTTATATAATATTGATTTATTTTATTGTTCTGTTCATTTATGAATTCAATTAAACATGTTATTTGACCAGGAGTGCTACAGTTTTCACATACAACTGTAAATACCTTCGCTTGTTTGCCTCACTGTGTTGGTATGAGTGGCTTGCCACAAGAGCAAACAATAAACACATGTTACACATAAACCTAATAATTAACAAAAGGCTTCCTAGCTACAGGACATATGACCAGTCACTGCAGCCTCACCAAACCGGCTTTATGACATGCAAAGCAACCTCACAAAAAGATGACAGTTCCATACGTAGGTAGTATTGCTTTCATGAAATATTCTGTCTCCAGTGTAATGTTATACAAACTCAGTGCATTCTCTTAGCCTGTGATGATGATGTGTTTACAATCAGTCCAGACATGCTGACTTTGGAAGATGATTCCATTTTTCATGATTCCATTTTGGCGTAATGATATTACTCTAGAAAAGTTAAATTGCTAGAATGTTCTGGCAGTATGACTATACAAAACATATTAACATATGATCAGGTCAGAAGAAAATAGGTTGGTGGTGTTACCTATGTATTTCAGGCAAGAACAAGCTCCAAATGTGTATATGTTGTACCTGGGGTGTGTTCTTGCTTATTAGACCATTGGTCAAGCCGAGTTTACAAAAAAAGCAAAGAGGAACCTTTGTTGATGAAGCAAGCGAAAATAACAACCTTACATTGCAAGCTCACCCAACACCATGTGACACCACAGAAAAAGAAACAAAAATCCCCCAAAATAACCATCTTCTTCCAAGTAGTTTCAATGTGTAATTTTTTAAATTAATCCAAGGTAAACTTTAACTGTATAAGCTTTTTAAATAAACTTTTTATACACGTCATAACTTATGCCAGTAGCCTACAACATCATGGAAACTCATCTGCATACAATCTTCATGATTACTATAAAAGCTAAATAAAAACAATCCTTCAATGTTACCAACACAGTACCGTAAACCAGCCCAGACTACCACTCAGACATTGCACACTACCCTGTCCCAGTGAAAACTTTTACTTGCTGATCTACAGCCAACATGCCTAAATGTTTCCCACTAATAACTCTGAGTGGGGAAAAAAGAAAAAGTAGAACTCACCATAGTGGGAGAGAACTTCTGTCACGTCTGTTCATGAGCTGATTTCACTAGTTGCAAATATGTATGAGTGTGTCAATATTTATGAGACTGTGTTGTGTAGCCACAGCGTCTATGACTGCTTGTTACTTCCCTTCTCTGTCATAGGCTACACCACACACATCACACAAGCCCTATCACTTGCTCCATCTCTTCTATTTGCCTATTCCATGCTGCGCTTCTGCTCCTTCCTTAGTTGCACAGAAAAGCCAACAAAGCCAGGTGCTTTCTGATGTGACCCCCTGGTTAAAGCTAGTGGTTCAACCACATTTTGTGGATTAATGCAAGGCTGTACAAAAACCAACCACAGCAATAATGCTAAAGGAAGGTGCATCATTAACCAGAACTTCAAACTACAGCACTAACAAACATTTGACAAAGGAGCTCAGACAAAAACTAGGCCACATTCTTCAGTATACTGGTTAAGTGTTAAACCACAACAAACTACAAGCAAAGTGCACAGACAACAAACTGAACTACAATCAACAGTTAGACTCCTTTAATGGTTTCAGCACTTAGGGGGACTCTAAGCCTTCTAAACCTCTTGAATGAAGAGAGTTAACCTCGTCTCCTTGTTTAAAATGTAATATTACCATGTGTCCAGCAGCTGTTTAATCTTTCACATATGTTCCTCACATTTCTTCTGGATTCACATTTCTTTCCTACCAAACAAAACGTCAGGGCAGCTGCATGTTGCAGTGTGAATATTGAAATGTTCTAGGCATCCTTAGTATTCAGTATTAATGTTCTACTTCAACATGTGGTGAAAGTAAGTAAGAACTATTTCCTGAGAGACAGAAGGCCAGTTTGCAACAAACATTGGGTGCACGCTGCCTGCATGAAAGACATGCCCAAGTCAGAATAGGCTTTATAGACTGCACACAGTAGAACCCAAAATGCATTTCTCTTACTCATGCATGTGCATCTGGGATGATTGTTAAAAAAATAGTGCAGTTGATTACATATTCGACTTGATTTATTAAACTTTGACCCACTTACAGTGGCCAGTTTTGCGCTGATTCCTTTTCTCTCCTGAAAACAGATGTGAAATTGTGTCTCAAAACACATGTTGAGAATGTTGACAAAAAATGTAAAACTCCTAGGATCAGATGTGCATGTGCAACAAGATGTAGCATAGGATATGTTATGCAATATGCAACTGTTTCACAAACTCAAACTTCTCAGCCTGCGTAAAATATCAAGTAGAATGTTTTGGTGGGGTAGGGACTTCTTAACACCACACTAACTTTGTGTTTTATGTTGAGCAAGGCTATGCACAATTTGGGTGATAATCTGTAGTCTGAATAAAGCAGACAGGATAGTTCAGATGCATTGTGAGCGTATTTTTGGTACTTTGTGCTTGAAAGGCCTGGCCCTCTCATACTTGCATTTTTTTTAAACATGATAACAATTACATTTAAAAACCGACCACAGCTGTGGTTAATAACAAGCAGGAAGGACACACAAATGGTATGTTCATTCAACTCTTACTAAATATTTGTTGCTTTACTAAATGAAAGTAAAGAAGATGCTCTCTTATCAAGAATCGCTCTATTTGACCACATTTTCCAGATCACATTAGTTGAAAAATGCAGTGAAGTTGTTAATTGTTCATTTGTTATATTTTCCATTTGTAACAGACAGAGTAGGTTGTAAAATGTTTTGGTTATAAAAGTTTAAACCATAATTTTAAAGGTACACTCTAATGTTATGCCCAGTTTTTTAATGGGGGAATCATAGGTCACTGTATAAATTAGTACTTAAATTAGGAATAAGTGGCAAATAATTTGCTGCTGTTGGTGGCCTGAAGTCTGCGACATGCAGACGACATCACCAGACAGTGGGCATCCAGTTTTCAGTTCCTGTTTGTTTCAGTGTTCTTGCCTTCAGTTTTGTCATTAAGTGAAGTACATGTTCAGCAGGGCCCAGGTCAAATGACTGACTTGGCCAGTCAAGAATCTTCCACTTTCTTTGCTAGAAAAATGCCATAATCCTGCCCAACATAATGCACTGTCTGTGAATTTTTATTTTCAAAGGTTTTCACTGTTTCTGCATAATTTCATTATCGAGAGGTGTACATCTAGAGTCATTTAGAGTGGTTTAATGTTTTTCCTTTATAGTGGTGGTCATAAGTGACAATCTTATTATACTGAAATATTAGTACACATTTATAAAAAAGTGGGATCAGTACTTGACCAGACAAGTCCTTACACTGTAGAACTATGTTATGTGATGAAATGTGCTGTGATGTTTGCTTGTGTTATGTTAAGACATGCTATATGATTTTATGTTCTTTTTATGCTGTATTGTGTTCAGGCATGTTACGTCATGTTATGAGATGGGATGTCACATCATGTTATGTCATGCTGTGTCATGTTTTGATATGTTATGTTAAGGTATGTGATGTTATGTTATGCTGTGTTGTGTTTGGTGATGTTAAGGTATATGTTATGTCATGTTTTGTTTTGTAACGGCCTGTTATGTGATGTTACATTAAGCTATGTTATGTTAAGGTATGTTATGTGATGTTTTGTTATATTATGTTATGTTATGTGATGAGATGTGATTTTATGTCATGTTGTGTTGTGTTATGTTATTACTAGTGCTGTCAAGCGATTAAAATTTTTGATCTGATTAATTACATGGTGTGGCGATTAATTAATCTAATTAATCGCATTTAATCACACATACATACAGACGTTACAAGAAGCAGTTTTTTTTAACTATTTATTATTGAATACAAGCCTATAACTTCGGCTACAATAGTCATGACATTTTTATCACTGACTGAACCAAACCTATGTATTAGGTTACTGTATAGGACTGTTGTAAGTGTTGATACACTTCCTCGTTTCTCAAATAAACCCAGGCACAATTATCATCGCCATTTCCAGCCCCATTCAGACCCAGATCCCCCCCAGCTGCCTCTCCTACATCCCACAGCTCTCTCACACACATTACGGCCACAGCACTGAGACTCCACCCCTCTGGAGGACTAGATGGAGAGAGCTAAATGCTACGGCTATTTCCAGCCCATCCCCCCCCCCCTCTCCTGCTGCCTCTAGCTCGACCAATACCTCTCCTACACTGCGATGCACCACTGCTACCCTCTTTCTCGATGGGCAAAGTGTTGAAATAAACATGTGTTTGTGCTTCGTGGTCACTCTCTCCTTGCATGGCCATGCAGCTGCGCTCAAGATTGAACCAGGAGACGCGCGAGTGTCTTTTCCAAAAGGCAAATATTCTCCTTCAGAGTCAGAATCGGCAAAAAACATTCAAAAGACATCACAGGACAACTTTTTATTAGCCATTTTGGCGTTTTTTTCTTCCAAACCTCACCCGATTACTCGCACGCTGTGAACTGAACTGTGCTCTCTGGCTGCTCACGCAGCAGTGATTTGGGAAGATGGTCTTGAATTGAAGTACCGCATGTCTGCCAACTAGTGGCAGAGCTTAAAGCGTTAATTGCGTTAAAAAATATTAACGCGTTATTTATTTCTGTGATTAATTAATCTAATTAACGCGTTAAATTCCCAGCCCTAGTTACAAATATCACTTCTAGTGTAACACCAGCTTTCAGATGTTATACCTGTGGCATCATTGGGGATTGAACTCCTCAATTGGGCCAGTGTTTAGATGGTTGCGCCTCTCGGAAGCAAGACTGTCTTTATTTATTTTTACTTAGATGTAGATCAAAAACATTGATGCAGAAATCTACATAATAAGGCTCTTAAATTTTTTCTCACAGCTGTGTTTGTGTGAACTGTGTTTAGTCCTCTGATTGAAGGTACAGGTAGCTGTTCTAGGTCTCTTCTGCAAATCCATGGTATAGATCTCCACCATCACCACCACTGTCTTCTGGACAGTAAATACCGAGGGTTTGTTGCAGCTTGTCTTCTTGTTGACGTAACTCCATTGAGTCCACTAGGTCATAGATATTGGCCATGGACCACACTGGGGAGGAGAACCAAGCTTTGACATCACCATCCTTACCCACGACCAGCATGCTGAAGTAGTCACTGTTTATCTTCAGCTGAGCTCTCAGATTCCTCACCACATCCTGAGAAAGTGACTCCTTTTCTGTCTGGCTTTTGCCTACAGGATGAGGTGAAAAGGAATGGTTTTTGAAGACACTCTTTTCTTTTTGTGGCAAATCAACGTGAAGTTTACAAAATTTATGAAATCTATATATCCATAAATACCATTTAGTGGAAAAAGCTCGACGATGCCTGAAGCCGCTGGTCCTTTGCCCAACAATTTCAACAAAGCAAAATGACGGATACCTGGGTGGTTGGGGGTGGTGAGTGGTTTAAAAAACAGTAACTCAAAATTTCTTCAAACCTGCAGATATTTTGTAGGGTTCAGGTATATGCATTGCACAGTAGATGCCACTCTTACCCATAGGACACTCCTGTCCTATAAGAGCCTGAAGCTGCTGATGGAGGGAATAATCTTCCTCAGAAGGGCTTGAGACGATTAGAAGCCTTCGTTTGGACATGAACCTAAAATATAAGAGATCACAGATTAATTGAGTTATAACTCGGAAGATTACTCCTGAATAAATTATTTCTTTTATTTCCAGAAAGTAATTTATTAATGAAACTATTTTAAAATATACATGATATTAGTATATTTTAAAAAATAACATTATCTCATTTTTGTTATGCTTGACATGAGGAGAGTAATTTTTTTCAAATTATGTAAAGATAAAAAACAACAAAATGAAATGAAAACGTTTTGTCTTAACAGCCCTAATATGTTACATAAACTGGCCAATCACTTTCATTATATGTACCTGAGAAGCGAGTTCTCTGCCTCGTTGTTCTTCTCAGATGGTGCACAGGGTGAGAGGGCTTTTCTCTCCTGCTCATTCTCTAGCTGACTTGACTGGAGGCTGTCAATGTAATTTATAATAACAGAGGGAGCTGTGGGTAAGTCAAACACCTTCTGATCCTGAAATCACAAGAATAGAAAAAGCTGAATTTTGACTGCACCTATTGTCTCAGGCAAGCATGAGGCTTGATAAGAATGAAGCAAAGGTTTTCCTTACAGTCGGTCTCATGTCGTAATCAGTGATCACCATGGAATACTCCTTAGATACCAGACCATATTCTTTATGAATTTGTCGGATTAAGTCAGGATTTTTGAAGTTGTCAGACAGAGAGGCCAGCTGCGGGTCCCCATCTGTACATAAGTTGCATGAATGCAGAAATGTTTACAAAAATATACTTTTATCAGTTTAAGCAGCACAAAGCCAAGCTGCTGCCTGCATGCAGTTTGAAAAAAACTGCACCTGTAGTAACAAAGCGTAAAGAAGCAGTTAAATTGAGATTCCTCTAATACCTTGCTGATAGTGCTGTAGACGCAATGTGGGATTTTGCTCTGAGCCGAGAATGGACAGGACCGTAATCTTCCTTAAAGCAAATTCACAGCTATGCAGCTCATTCTCATCCCTCTGTTGTATATACTGCCTTGAGACATCACTTGGGGAAGAAATGACCTGCATTGTAAACAGTGTTATTAATAGTAGCACATCAAGTAAAGGGTGTTGAAGTGATGATATAAAAAATTGTACAGCTTCATTTATATTCTGACCTAAAACTAGTGTTATCTATCATGTGATTTAGTACTTTGTAATTCAGCATTACACACTTTGGACTCTTTTGTTTGAGAGAAGTTCAAACATTAATGCATGTGTGTGTGTGTGTGTGTGTGTCTGTTGTGTTGCCCCAAGAATCAACACTAAAGCAAAATCCCATTTAAGATACATCAGTCCTTAAACCAGGAAATCTCATTCAAAGGAAAACTGCAGCAACCGTGATAACAATATGATTAAGAATGTTAACAGATTTTTTTTCTTTTAAGCGTGCATTCCCAAATATGTACTTACAATAAGTCTTCTTTTGCCCCTTAGATTTTCTATAAATTCTTTGAGAGCTTCCTTGTCTTTGCTGTCTCGTTGAGACTTCTTCCCTCCTCTTTTCCCTTTTTTCTTCTTTTTCTTTCCATCCTTCTTTCCTTTGCCTTTCTTTTTTGATTTTGAATGATTAGCTTTTTGCTCTCCTTTGCCCTCTTCATCAATTGTGGACACACCTGAACTTGCTTTATTATTCCCGTTATCCACTTCAGACGTCAAATCATGTTTATTCCCTACTCCAGGTGCTGCTTCATGTCCTCCACTTTCTGTGCTTTCTCTTTGACTGTTGGGCTTTAGCTTCATTTCTTCATTTGCAGCAGATTTTGTCATTGTGGGTATCCTGCCAGCACTAGAACTCTCTGTAGGTTTACGGATGACAAACCTGGAGCGTCCACTGAGGATATCCTTTACTTTATTTCTGAGGACTTCCTTTTTATCTAAAGCTTGCTGTTGTGGAGGAATGATGGTAATATTGCCTCGCGTCTGGGAACTGAAGGCCCTCCTCTTGTTAGGCATTGATGGCTTCACAACTAACCGCTTCTTAGTGATTTTGCACCTGTGAAATAAACCTTTC
>JBBMFX010000021.1:7368338-7385639 GCA_037832545.1 Rhabdalestes septentrionalis
TTTGTTGGTGTGGTTGAAGGTCCTTCTTTTAAGTTTTGGAACAACCCTTTGTACCCCCCCCCCCCCCCCCTCCCCCCCAAGAGACTGCATTTGTGGGTAAGCAGGAACAAGCAAGTGAGTCAGTGACCAGCTTGCAAGCCCAGGTAATGGTGATCAGGTCATGAGTCACACAGCACGGGACTGCTTTTTGTAGGCAGTCATGTCTAATCTAAATTGCTAATTATTCCTGGAAACCTGCTGGAACACAGTTTAAACCATCCTGGGCAGCCCCAGCCCAGACCAAAGCCTGCTTGATTCCAGATGCTAATTTAAACCTGCAAGTTCCAGCCAGCCTCAAACAAGTGACTACACACACACACACACACACACACACACACCACATGCACCCTGCTACCTCTGATGTGACCTATTTCCCGACAGGGCTAATTCTTTTGTGTTGTCTTGTTTGCAGGTATAGCCATTGCAAAGAAGATCCAGATTTCAGACTTGCCACAGCTGGTGGCTGCATTCCACAGCTTGGTTGGCCTAGCTGCTGTGCTCACCTGTGTGGCTGAGTACATGGTGGAGTACCCCCACTTTGCCACAGACCCTGCAGCCAACCTCACCAAGATTGTAGCTTACTTGGGAACTTACATTGGTGGTGTCACCTTTAGTGGATCCCTGGTTGCGTATGGCAAACTACAAGGTACAGATTAAAGACTACATTTCGGGATGGGGCAAATCATTCTTGTACCAATTACATGTCCGATACCAGAGCTGTTTTTTTAATTATTTTCTTCATACCCAAATGTGTAGAATTCCTTGTGATTATTTTTCTCAGTTTAAAACAAAAAATGAAGGCCAATTGTTCTTTTTAGTTTAAAAACAGCTGTATCTAATAAGCAGCTTGTGATTCTTTTGATTCTCTGAGTTCAGGTATAGCGGAGGGCTGTAGGAGTAAAATGTTCATCTTTAGGTTTAAATCTGGCTTGAAGGACACTTTGTGAGGTGTTAGTAGCCTATTGGATAAAACTCTAGCCTGTGAACCTAATAACCACAAAGTTGCATGTTTAAATTTCCTGACATTCTAACACTGAGCAAGATACTTAACCCTCAGTTGCTCCAGGAGGACTATTCCTAGGACTATTGATTATAAGTCGCACTCTATGATATGTCAGTATCAATCTGATATGAGCGTGGTCCATCACTATATTAGGACTGCACGAGATGGCTAAAACACTTGAATTGCAATTATACAGTTCCATATTGTGATGCCTTTCACTATAATAAATGGCCCGTATCACATTTTCTGGAAATTAAAAAGGCTATATATGGTTCACTCCTTCATTCATACAGTCTTTTGAGCCCCACTCATTCATGGTACAGTCAGTTGGGAAAGAAATCTTTCTAAATATTAAAGGCACAGTAACCAAAATGCCTATTGTAATCTGAGAGAAATAGTTGGAAAATTGTCATGTAAAAATGATTTATGAGGAATTTCTATCTTGGCAAATAGGCCAAAATTAAGTAACTTTTTTGAGGAACATGAATATATCAATATTTGGAATCACCAAGCTACACTCACCTAGACCTGTGATTAGTCGCATTGTCAAACACTGTGATAGTTTAGAGGCTCATTTGCATATTGCGGCCTTCTGTGATATCAGTACTGCAGATACCAGTGTCGTGATAATAATTTACAGAATGTATATTGTGCCCCCCTACTCCATATCTAGGTTTTGGTCATTTTAGAATCCTAAAACATCCCTTATTCTTAAATCTGTCCTGCCAGTAATAGCAGAAGTATTTACCAGCCCATTTAGGCTAGTTTTTCCCCTCATATCCACAGATATTTTGGACCCAGGCTCATGGTGGTGCGGGTGTAGTCTGAGGCTGTGTAGCTGGTGGTTCTGTCTGTGTTTGTTGACTGGCTGGCCCAGCAGTGCCACACATGCCCTGTGTTTAAAGCTTGGCCAGGCGGAACCTCTCAGAATTTGGCACTAATTAGTTCCCTCCGCCCCCAAGTCATTTTCCACTTGTTCCCCAAACCTGGAACACATTATCTCCAGGAGCTTTCCCACTCCTCCACCAGCACTCTGGAACCTGGAGGGCTATGTTGATGCAGAAGATTACAACTCCTATTTTTATTCTTGTATTCCTTTCTCTGTTCAGTCAAGGCTTTATGGAAGAGAATGGTGATTATAATTCCAGTCCAACTGTATCACAGACTTGACAAGTGTAGAAATATGAAAGCATTTGATAACAGTTGTTTTATAAACATGATGGCATATTAATGCTCGGCTGGGACAGGAAACATATAAATGCATTGTATATAGAAGAAGCCTTCAGGCAGTGTTTTTCTGTTATGAATCGTTTGCCCTGGCCTCTTTCCCCATACATGCTGCAGAATATCCATAAACCTGTTTCAGTTTAAATTCTTACATTAAAGCGTGTTTTATCTGTAAAGCTTCATCTCTCTTCCTTGCCTTCAGGTCTGCTTAATTCTGCCCCCCTCATGCTCCCTGGTCGCCATGCTCTGAATGCTGGACTCATGGCTGCCAGTGTTGGCGGCATCGTCCCCTATATGCTAGACCCCAGCTATACAATGGGAATCACCTGTCTGGGCTCAGTCTCTGCCCTGTCTGCTGTCATGGTGAGAGTGAATTCTTTTATTTGCAGAATTATTTTTTTGTTTGTTGTTGGGGAGGTGGTGGAGCTTTGTGGAAACCCTTGTAATTCAAGTATGTGTTTTTTAAATATCTACACCAACAACAAATTTCTCCCTCCACATTCTCGGAGTTCATGCTCACAAGACTATGCCAGACCAGTAGGGGGCGGTGATACATTATATAATTTAGTGTCTGAGGTTTTCAGTGGTGTTCCTGCAGAGAGTTTTTAAAAAGTGCCATTTAAATGATATTTTTAAGCAATTATTTGGACTTACTAAATACTTAATTGGATAATGTTCACCAACTTGTTGTCAGGGACAAACTTGCTTCTCTCACTTTGTACACCATTAATATGTGGTGCTGGCCTGTTTTGTCATAGTCTCTTATTTGCTTGTTCAGTGTTTCTGCACTAGAAGAGTGACGGTGATCCCATGATAGCCTACTTTACTCTTTCTGGACTTTGTATTTTTTAAATAATAATTGCATGTGGAATCCACCTGATTTCACTGTGAAATGTTGCTTTACTGCTTTAGGGTAAACCATAATAATGAATTTTCAAGATGGAGCGAGGAGAGGCCTTTCTGTTTATGCTTCAGTAAATGCTGGCTTCTCTTTGCGTCTCACCATTTGTCAATAATCAAGAAATTATGACAGTTGTTATATACTGTTTGTTATACTTTCATCACCATAAAAGTAAATACTAGAGAGCTGGAGCTGGGTCCTGAAATGGTGATTTGATAGTGTTTAAGTCCACAGTTCTTATGTGTGTTGAAGTATATTTAATAACCTGTTTGGTAGCTGACTTTGTTGAAGTCTGTTCCCTCAGGGGAAGGTGTATTATGGAGCAATACATGGATGATATCATAGAAAAGTCTGAAATGAATACTTTGTGTTTTTACAAACATATCTTGATTTAATTGGGGCCCATGCAACCAGATCTGTGTAAAATGCACTGCTATGCCATGTAATAGATCCTGTTTCATATTTACTACCTCATTGTGCCTGTCCTTTTTGTTTGTGTTAAATTTTTCTTTTGCATAGCATTTAAATATAAGCTTCTAACATTGATGTGATTTAAGAGCATGAGTAGGATGAATGAATGATTTTGTATTATTCACCCCCCACCCCACCCCCACACTTGACAGATCTTGCTTGTATTCACAAGCCTATGTCTCTCTCTCTGTTTCAAACACCTTGGTCTCACATAATGTATGTATGTGTAGGGAGTGACCCTGACTGCAGCCATTGGTGGAGCTGATATGCCTGTGGTGATCACTGTGCTGAACAGCTACTCAGGCTGGGCTCTGTGTGCTGAGGGCTTCCTGCTCAACAATAACCTGCTGACCATTGTAGGGGCCCTGATCGGCTCATCTGGAGCCATCCTCTCCTACATCATGTGTGTGGTAAGGCCCCAGGTTCCTGACCCTTCACCCTGCATGCCTCTCTTGTGGGAGATGGTGTGAGTTGCACTCAGCCATCTCTAAAAGCCCAGTGTTACTGTACACCTTAAAGCAAACAACTGGGAAATGACGAGCTGCTCCGTATACCATTCAGTCTGACCTCAGGGCTCAGAATCTTACCTCATGCTTTTCTTTTGGAACATTGTGACTAGTGCTTGTGAGGCTTGTGCGGGGGTTCCTATTGTCACCTGTTTTGGGTGTGTGTGTTTCTTGCTTACAAAGCTATTGCTTTCTAAAATCTGTTATTAATAGAGTACACATGCAGAATAATCCATATTTTTTTCATAATTTTGTGTATTATCACTGGTATGAATACGTTGTGAAAAGATTTCAATAACCTGAACCTTAAAATGAATTTGTTGTAAAAAAAAAAAAAAAAAATTACAATAACCTGTAGCTTTAATGAATAGGGTGAAATTTAAAACCACTCAGTCTTTGACTTTGCTTAATCGGATGATATGTTGCATGATATCAATATAGTGGCAAGTTTTCCATTTTCACATTATGTAATCACATTCATATATATTAGTTTATGATATTTTAAGCCAACAAGTTTAACAGTTGAATCACTGATCAGTTGATTAGGTCTGTATTACAAGCAGCATTCCAACTCATCCAAATAATTGACTGGTGCTTCATTTCTCTAAAAAACTTCTATTGGCCCACAACCCAATGGCAGGAAACATAAAATTTTGTTTGCCATTGTATGTTGACCTTATGCTTGCATACATCTGCTGTATTCAAGTTGCGCTGCTTCTAAGGTCTATTGAATTTAAATGGCTGCATGACTGTACAGCTGTGTTATCGATGGATGTGCCGTAAATAGCCAGTTTATTAGAATGTGTGTCTGGATGCTTTTGGGTGCATATTGTAGATTTTCCTAGTTGTTGCTCTTACCGTATTCCACTAAGAGGCACTCTAACTGCTCATTAAAGCTGCTTTGGAGCATAAAATCCCTGGCACTTTGCATTTAACCCTATGTAACTATGCCCCCTGCCTGCTTGTGTGTATTTGTGTGGGTCTGTGCACTTATGTAGGCCATGAACCGCTCCCTTGCAAATGTCATCCTTGGGGGCTATGGCACGTCTTCCACTGGAACAGGCAAACCGATGGAGATCACGGGCACCCACACTGAGGTCAATGTGGAACAGAGTGTGGAGATGATCAAGGAGGCACAGAACATCATTATTGTTCCAGGTAACTTCAGACATTGTTCCAGGCAACACTGTGGGAGGGAGCAAGGGGGTCTTCAGCTCAAACTTAACCAGGACCGAAGTGGGCTGTCAACATCTTTCAAACATTCCATCATGTTCTGTCTGTTTAACTAACCTTGTCTGACCCTTATTACATCACTGGCAATTTTAAACCTTTCCTGCACAGGATGAGCACCCCCAAAGCAAGGCCTTTGCTTTGCCCTGTTCCAAGGTGGTCTTAGAAGCAGGGATTTTGTTTTTATGTAGGATTTATAGAGGCCTTGAATGAATAGTTGTGCAGTATATGTCTTTGCATACTGCACCAGCCCTTAATCACGCAAGGTGCACACATGTGGTTTTGCTAGCTGAAATATCAGATGTCGTCCTTGTCTGTCTTTGACTCTCTTGATGCATGCAACAAACACACAAACAACCTCTTTGACTGCTTTGACACACTTTCACTGTGTTTAACTTTTTGATTCTAGTGAGAACCGATTAGGTTGTGTAGTTATTTGGAGGAGCTCACAAAACTTTAGAAGCTTTTTTTGCTCCATATGGCCAGTTCCTCTAAATGATGTTTGAAATGCTGCAAGGCCTCAAGAATGGCCTCCAGTGATGCTTGTGCCTCTTGAAACATTTTGTTCTCCACAACTGGCTGTTGTATGATCGGGTTTATGATCTGACAACATGTTTGAGAGGACAAAACATCGAAGGAACCCAAGTGGTGGAAAAACTTGGCTGTTAAATGAGAGAATATGTAAAGAATGAAGCAAAGATGGAGAGTGTTGTTGTTTGGTGTTCTAGTCTTCTAGACCAAGCACAATGGATATACCTCAAATCTGGAACACCAGCTGTTTGCCTGCTTTATGCATCCAGAGACAGGACAGTTACAAGTGTCCTGCCTTCAGAGTACAGACACCGGTCTGAGCAGGACTGGTGTAAAGTGGAGATGTTATAAAAGATGGCTGCATCTAAGTCAGCACTGCTGGCTTCTGGCTGTTCACTTAACCAGCAGGCCCTGCAGAGTAAAGGGTCTTTCTTTCTTTCTTTCTTTTTTGGTTTTCTCCTTGACTAGTTGACTCTTGTTTTGCCACTTAGTTTTTTCACTTTACTTATAATTGGAGCCGTCACAGTTATTTTGGCTGATTGACATCTACAAAAATATTTAAGCCTTTTTGTTTGACATTGGACTTTTCTGGCTATGATTTCTGTCCATAAAACAGTATCTGTTTTAAAAAAGAAATAAAGCTGAAAATAATTACGAGTGTGGTGGGGCTTCATTTTTTGACCTTAACTGTTACACATTGTTTTAAAATATTAACTTTGATGGATGTTGTGACGGCCCCATCAGATCACATCTACTGGAATTGTCCTTGTTTGTGTACTTCAGGCCTTGTCCTTTAAGCAGGACCTCATGTTAAAAAGAAAGTCTCATTCATTTATTTTCCATATCATTGATTTGCAAAATTATTTTTGTGTACAAAAATAGAAAATGGAGGATTGTGTTTGGTCATTGTTGAAGCACATTTTCCTTTTATTTAACTAGAGGAGGCTTATTTTCTTGATGAAACATGGTACGGCTCTTGCTAAGATGAATTCAGGTACGAAGATGTGGAGTTATTAAAGTTAAGATTGTGACAGATTTTATAAGCGAAGTCCTTAAACTGGGTGATCTGAAACTTGTACTGTTTAATACAGTGCTTTTGTAACCATTATTCAGAAGGTGATTGATTTGAACACTGGAACCTGTCAATCTGGCAACATGTTTGTTTTTGTTATTTTTTTGTATTATTTTTGTATTATTTGTATTACTTCCCTACATTTTCTAGATGTGTGCATGTGTGTGTTTGTTTTCTTCATAATTAAATTTCTGTGTGCTGTTTTGCAGGTTATGGTCTGTGTGCTGCTAAGGCTCAGTATCCCATTGCTGATCTGGTCAAGACGCTTACAGAGCAGGGCAAAAATATCAGGTACACACACACTATAATATAGAATCACCGTAAACCACTGCCTCTCACAGATGTTAGAACTGGACTCTGTTTTGTTTTTTTGTTTTTTTTTCCCTCCTGTTAGTGTTCTCGGTTCTCACAGGAGGTCTAGAATGTGTCTATGATGGTAGATTACAGCTTGACCATCTCACTGTGTGCTAGACACCAACACATTTTTTTAAATTATTTCCCAGCAATCACATGTAGGGTATCCCAGTTTCAAAATTTGAATGTGGTGATTCTGTTCTTCCAATTTTGTATTCTTTTGTTAATTCTCTGTACTAATATGTGCCGTGGAGCTCAAGAAACAGGGTGACTGGTGAAGACAGGACAGTCTTCCAGGGTGCCCAAAACACGCATTTTTCAGAAACCAAAATGACCAGATGAATATGTTTATCTGTTTGATCTGTTTAGGGTAAAAAAAAGTTTTAAATCTGGCACAGTGAACTCCGTTATGGTTTTATCAAGCTCCAATGTGGTCCACAAAGCCACATAGTTAAGGACAGATTGCACTTATTTACATTATAATATATTGGAGTGTCAGTTGTTTCAATCTGCTACTGAAAACTCTGATTTTCATGGCAGAAATTGCAGCTTTTGCGATTACTTTTTTTGTGGTTTTGGCTGGTTGTCTTGTGTGTCCTCAATTAAGTATGGATCCAGAATTTTCTGTTTGGTGCAACAATAGTAACAACTTTCATGGTATTGTGTGTAAGTGAGAATTGCAAAAACGATTAATGGAAGTCAAATGTTTGATATGTGATAAAATAAAAGAGATGTTTTTGCTAAAATAGTGTAATAGGTGCTATCGTTAGTAATGTAGGGCTGCCCCTGACTAAAGATATTCCAAGTCGACTAACACTCCCGCATTTTAGCGATTAGTCGAATCATCGTTCATTTATGATATTAATAAAATAACTTGTGTATATACAAGGAAAGGTACAGTCCAATGGGCTCGGCTCTACCCTACCACTACAACTGGTTGCGCAGCGACCGAGACGCAGCTCGAGCGGAACTGAGGTAAAAAACATGAGGTAAAAAAAAATGGATGTAATTACAGTCGTCAGAATGAATTTAATTTTTTATTCCTCGTTTGTGTTTGTTTGCCACAAAACGAAACAGTTGTCTCCAGACGAGGCTTAAAGAAGCACGGCAGCGGACTGCCGAGAAAAAACACTGTGACGCAATGACCGCAACCACCAATCAGTAACCTCCAATGTGTACAGGTCATCATATGGTGCTTTTCCACTGCCTGGTAGTGGTAGTTTCATTTTGTACGTGCTAATATCATGCTTTAGCATTTTCTGTCATATGGAAGTGAGTGTGTTTTGGTATACCTAGAGGCACGAGATCGCGTTGTTCTTGCGGTGCTTTGATGTCATACACTGACTGCGCAGCCCCTGATTGAGTAACTTCACATGATTTTTTTGCGACTAACCGACTAATGAAAATGTATTCGACCAAGCCTTCTTCATATCGACTGACGTTTAGTCGACTATTTGGGGGCAGCCCTATAGTAATGTGTAGTTTAATTTAGGCTGGTTTTGGTTGGACTGTAAAAATGAAGCAGTGGTTCAGCTCAGACTGCATTTGAAGTCCATGTCTAATGCTGCATCTAATAAAATAATAATCGTCAAAATAGTAATAATAAAAATAATTGTTTCTGTTGTTTTTTTATTACTATTGTTGGTATTGTTATATTTCCCAATAAGTGTGTGTTTCTCATTCGCTTGCTCTGGTTCTCCTTCGCTTGCTCTTCTCTCTCTCCCACTTTGCTCTTATCAACCCTCTAGATATTGGTTGTCTTCACTGGCCTTACCACATTAATTATGGCAAAAAGACTAATTACGGTTCCCTCTGTGTTCATTCTTAAAGGACCCCACAGCACACTGCACCCATGTGATGGCACATGCATGCTCTCTCTAATCAGTCCCAGGATGTTAGTGTGTGTTTCCAGCCTCGGTCATGCACATGGTGGGTGAAATGTTGGTCAGCTGGCATGCATCTTTAGAGAGTGTGGTGTAGTCTCCTTAGGAGACTTTTGATTAGGGTTGACATTGGACCTGGAGGGCCTTTTCTCATTTCTTTGCCAAATTACCTTTCTTGCTGATTCTCTCATGGATTGTCACAGTGACTGGAATGAAGTTTCTCTTTAAAATGCAATTTGCAGGAAAGTTGAACAACTCAATCTAGCCTTTCATTATTTTTTCCACCTGGTTCAGCATGGGCTCTCGGCAGTGCTCGCATCTGACTGTGGTGTTCTGCCAGCAATACAGGGCCACAGAGGCAGAGAGTGTGTGTGTTTCTCTCCTCCTCCATCGCCCTGTAGATGGGGAGAGAGGCAGGCCGGAAGCTTGTGTAATTTTCTTTCTTTCGTTTGATCTGGGAGCCCGACAGCTGGTGCCAATTAGGGCATTTGCAGTTGATTAGAGGGGGAGATGGGTGGCCAGAGAGTGGACAGATTAGGTAGCGTCTTGCCCCCCCCAACACCCCCACACCCTCCCCACCACTCTCTCAACTAATTGGCAAGGGGTGTTGCCCAATTGAGAGGGCTATAGGCAAAGCTCCGCCCCTCTCTCTCTTATGCGCTCTCTCTTTCTCTCTCTTGCGCTGTCTCTCTCCTCTTGCGCACTCTCTCTCCCCAATCGCGCACTCTCCTCATGCGCACTCCCTCTCATCGCAATTCAGAATCATTTTACTGAAATATTGTGCACAGTGTTACCAAATCGGGGTTTAAATTGAGCATATTCAGTAGATGAAACAGTAGCAGCCTAATAATTATAGTAACTTAATTCATGCAGTGCATTCATATGCTTCCACTTTTTGACACACCTTTATTTGCATTTAGACTGTGTGAATTGTGGTCTCCCTTAGGTCTTGGATTGTGAGAATGACCTTGGGCTGTAAAACAATTTTATATTGAGCCAGAAAGGCAACGCATGTCTACTGTGTGACAAGCTGTCATATTGAAAAGCAGATGAATGGTTTGAAATGTAAAGGGGTTGCCGGATGTGCAGTGGTAATGGGGAAAGCAGAGGGTCAGGCTGGTTTGGCGGACAGGATAGTGGGGCTTGGACGGTGTGCCATCAGAGTCCTTCTGTTGCAGCTGCAGCTTATGTTAAATCTTCCACACCATTGATGTTGATTGACACAAAGTCTGAGACTTTTGAGGTCTGCACTGCTTTTAGGTGATTACTGGTCAGCCTATTCTCTCTGTTTTCTTCAAATGATGGCTTAGTTTACTGAAAGCAACTGACAAATAGTGATTTGATAACACACTGATGAAGACTACCATGTAATTTGTATGTTTTGATTCTCCATTTTTTTTTTTTCCAGGTAGGACTCAAATGTTTGTTTTTGAATCCGGGAAGAACTTAAGAACCTGTTTTTGAAACTGGGAACAACCTAAATTTTCAGTTTAAAACACTGATCTGAGACGACAGGTGACCCAGACTCTAATGATTTAATGATGGTCATTTTTCTAACAAGGCCACTCTTCCAGTAAGCATTCTGAGTGGAGACCATATTGGCATGCCACTTCCTGTGTGTGTGCCCTGGGCTTGTTGGCTGTGATCTGGACTTTTTTTTTTATGGCAAGGTCGGGTCATAAAGGCACTTGACAGCCTCAGGGACTGTTCGTCTTCCTCCAGCCATTTCCCCTCAGTGCGGGCTTTTACTACTGCTAGCATTAAAAAGATAGCTTCTGCTATAGTTTACTTCCTCCTCTCTTAACCTCTGCTAAACGTCCTGACCTTCACCTCCTCAACTCTACTATTTAGGTACAGTTCAAAGAGTCCTCTGTTTCTACTGTAGGGAGATGTGTAATCTGTTTTAAAGCCCAAGACAGATGTGGATGTGACCTGTTTGTTTGTTTGAAGGTTTGGCATTCACCCTGTTGCTGGACGCATGCCTGGACAGCTGAATGTACTTTTGGCTGAGGCTGGCGTGCCATA
Organism: Rhabdalestes septentrionalis; assembly: GCA_037832545.1. Taxonomy (NCBI): domain Eukaryota; kingdom Metazoa; phylum Chordata; class Actinopteri; order Characiformes; family Alestidae; genus Rhabdalestes; species Rhabdalestes septentrionalis. The sequence goes on from JBBMFX010000021.1 coordinate 7,379,581, forward strand.
CGATGTTGTTCTGGAGATGGATGAGATCAATGATGACTTCCCTGGTATGATTTTGAATCAGTGGTCCTGCTTCTGAATAGTTTCAATAGTCCTAAGTCCTCAAGCGTAAAGTTAGGTTTAAACAGTTAAACTTCTATTTGTTCTTTTCTAATTTTGGCCTGTGACTGTTTTAGAGTCTGACCTGGTTTTGGTAATCGGAGCCAATGATACAGTAAACTCAGCTGCTCAGGAGGACCCCAACTCCATCATTGCTGGCATGCCAGTGCTTGAGGTCTGGAAGTCCAAACAGGTGAGTGGCAAATATTCTGACTTACAGAAACTCTCCTGTTGAAGAAAGATTTTTTTCAGGACATCTTTAGTAAACATGCCTGTGCACTCAGCAGTAATACTGTCTTTAGAGATTTCTGGGATTTAATAATAGGAAAACTCCATTGCTTGTGATGTGTCTTGGTAGGTGTCATTTGTAAAAAGCTACACAAAATCGGATGTATGTAATTGTGGTAAGCTATTTTTCCCCCTGCTAGCAGACTCAATGTAAAGCTTGTAGGATATAATGCAGACTGAAGCCAAAGGCTACTGCTAGAAAGCCGGCCATTTTATGATGCCTTCAAGTCATTCTTCCAATGGACGTCTTGGATTTTCCTCTAACAACATTTTTTAACATAATATTGTTTATATTTAAAAAGAAAAGCAATTTTGTTCTGAAACAAAATATCTATACCAGTTTTGGCTGGCAGGATAAGTGTATTTGTTAGCATATTGATCAGTGGTTGTTTAGTAGTTTATAGGTCAGCACACCTGTTGCACCTTGTTTTCTAGTGTAATTGCATAAGGAATGGTGGGCATTTTAGTGAGAGAAAAGTACAATATTTAATATGCTACACAATATAATGTATTCCACATTAAATGTGAGTTTTATGCTGGAGTGCTGCTTAAAGCAGTGGGATTAAGGGGATGTAATGGATGAATGAAGCTTTCCATATTTTTCTTGCTGGTTTGAGATTCCCACACAAATTGAGAGGAAGCCCGCCCTCCCTTCCAAAAGTGTCCAGGTGTAGACTAGCCAATGCAGATCCCACACTGCTTCTATTAACTCTGACTCACTCCAGTAGGAATGATGACATTTCAGCGCATCTGCCTGAAACTTTCCCTAGATGTCATGTCTGCATTTGAAGCTTTCAGTATGCTGTCTAGGTATTTAGTTATGTGGATGGTTTGTTTTTTTCTTCTTCTTGTGCAACATATGTTCTGTTTTATTTATTTTTGTTGAGGCAAAGAGTGTGTGCAAACATGATCTATGTAGCCAAAAACACTCACATTAGCCTCACAAAGGATATTTGTTTGTGTGACTTCTTCCAGGTCTTGATTAAACTGTCTTTGTAGTGACACTACGTTAGAGTTGCTGTACATTGTCTCTTCCAATAGGCATGCAGGCCTGGAGTCTAGTGGTGCATTCCAAATTGCAAATTGCTATCTTATAGGGTCCTTCATTTGCAGCTTCAGATTTACACGCTGAATGTGTGGTGTTCTTCTCTCTTTGAACCTTCTCCAGTGATCTTCCACAGGCCTTCTTCAGGACAGACAATGATATTAAAAGGGTTTGTCTGCTGATTTGAGCTCTCTGGATTAGGGTCATTTTGTTCCAGCTATCTTTGAGCACATTGAAAAACACCAAAGCAAGACCAGCGGCGAGGACTCTCCTCTCTGGCTTTACTTATTGAATTACTAAAGGGATCCTGCTTCCCAAACAGATGCTCCCAATTACAAGATCGCTTTTACTCTTTTTCTCAGGAAGTGCTCGGCCTGAGTTTTGTGCTCAAGACACTAATGACTTTTAATTTTGCAAATGGCAGATACTTAAATAACCATTAGAAGCTGGAGGCTTGATGTCCTTTCTGTTTCTATTGTACAAATGTAGTCAGTATGTGCAGGTGAAATACAGGGTTTTAGACTAAAATAATTTTACATTAGATCATCTCTACGTAGTTAAGAACTGTGAGGGGGAGGAGAACCATTTTATGTGTGTGTGTGTGTGTATGTATGTATATATATATATATATATATAGACGTAATTAATTATATAAGACGCTTAACTGTGTCAAGTTTGGTACCAGAATAATTCTGGCTTGGATTGTTCCACCTAGATAAAAATGTGATCTGTTTTTCAACCTTCCAGGTCATTGTGATGAAGAGATCACTGGGTGTAGGCTACGCCGCTGTGGACAACCCGATCTTCTACAAGCCAAACACTGCCATGCTTTTAGGTGATGCCAAGAAGACATGTGACGCTCTGTCGGCTAAAGTGCGCGAAGGCTAATGACTAGCTAGGCTCTCCAGGAGGGGGAGGAATCACTGCACTCAGAGTGTGCACACCGAACAAACCTGTAGACATAAAGTAGTATCCAAAATATCTCACTCCTGATAACATTCTCTGCGCTTATTTTTTTCTTAATGGATTGATTATTTGGATGTAGGTTTAGTTCACTTTCAGTATTTGTTTTAATGACATTTTTTGTCTTCGACACATGTGTAACTAAATAAAGCTATAAAGGAAAAAAAGCATTAACTCCTTTGTAGGTCCTTAGCACATCTTGTGTGGGTTTTGTATTTAAAGGAAACGTTTAAATAAATTAGGTTGTTTTTTTCCCCTGTCCTTTTAGTGTAGATTTTTTTTTTTTTGCGGGGTGGGGGGGATGTACATCTATGTGACCAACCTGTGAAGTGGTATTGTAACATTGTTTGGAACGTCTACAGAAAGGAACTACTGAATGTTGATGGCAGTGTCAGAAGTGTCAGCAGGCAATTTTTCCACTCAGTATAAATTTTGCTTACCTCGTCTCTTGGTTTTGATGGATCAGTGCTGATGTGAAGTAAAGTCCACCTAAATATAAATGGAATGCTTGGCTCTAGAGGGACCAAAACAGCAGTGCCACTTAGGAAGTGTTTTTTTTTGTTGTTTTTTGTGCTACACCAAAATGTAATGCCCTTAAACAAAATGTAATGTATGGCTAGTTTCTTTGCATGCTTTCAGATCTGCTAATGGCACTGTCCCTTTGTGTTATTCAACCACAGTTTATGACACATGGGACCCTATGAATTTCAAATTTAAAATCAAGAAAATGACAGACCATTACAACAGTCCTACCTCTTAACAATTTAAAACTTGACCAAGCTGTCTGTTTTGGTTCCCTCCAAGCACTGTAGCACAATTTCCAACTCTGCCTGCTTGATGTGACCTTGATGTCAGCCACATATATAGGCATACTTATAGCCTGATTATGCATTAATACGAGTTGAGCCAGTGTCCTGGAAAGGTTATCATTTAATGCCACTTGTCATTTCAGAGGTTTTTATTTTAAATTGAATGTCAGATTAAGGCAAAAAGAAACAAGCAATAAAACAGTTACATTGCATCACTTTGATCCACTTCTCTATACTTTTTGGACGTTTCAGGTTTAGAGATGTGCCCCTTAATATTTAGAAATGCTGAAGCTGTTAAACATTCTTTAACGGGGGAAAACATGGGAGTGAAAGGGAACAAGTCTTCAGACATTTAACTGGGCTATGTTTGGGAGAAGAATGAGTTTGATGACATACTGTGAAGTGTTTCTCACTCTCCTCACTTGATCATGGAACTTCACTCTAAATAAACATCTGGATATAAAAACTGATTGGAATGGATAGTTGATTCTTAAGCTTGCATGCTTTCGTTGTAAAGGTTGCACGCAGATTTAATGTTCATAGGCTTGCCACGCGAGTCGTGTTTGTATCAGTGCAGTATATCTTTGGAAACCACACTGATAATGCGCCTGCACAAGTGGCAGTGATTGGCCATTGTAATTTTCAAGAGAAACTGGTCGCAAGATCTGTTATTTTCTTGCCCATGTATGTGTGAAGTTCAGGATGGAGATGCCCATTTCCTAAATCAGTAGAATTGCATGAGTTGATCATGAGGGCTGTTTTACTTCTGCAACAAGTGGCACTCAGAACTGATATCATCTGCACCTCTCGACTTAAAAAAAGATGGGGGCTTGTGAAGAAAGTGCTCAGAGTAGCTTTTCACCCTAGAGAAATTCTTCTGTGATTCTTGAATGTACAATTTTGTTGGTTGTGTTGGTCTGTTTAGGTTTAGAATATGAATATTGAATAGAACCTTCAAACTTGCTGTTCTTCATAATTATATATGTACAACATGCATGTATCCTTAAACACTGCATTTACCCTCCAGACAAAATTATGATTACAACACTGATATTCTTATTTATATGGAAAATTATATGGTACTATTTTCCCTGTATTAGTCAGTGTCTGTCCAACAATTGAGAAGATCAATAAAATATTGACTTAATAAATAATCGATATTTATCAATAAACTCCCGGACGAGCCCCCAATCTGTTACGGCCAGGGATTTATTTATACAGGACAACCCACACACGCATACACAAATTTTTTGCTTGAATGGAGTGAGATAGCCTGCATTCCCTTTGCCACAAATGTGACCAAATTACTATTCATCTCAGAAAGTAAAGAGGATGTGACTTCTTTCTACTGGACAGTTTCCTGTCAGCCTTCTTGTGTTCATTTCTTTTTCCTAGTCTTAGGCAGCTCAAACCCACTCCTCAAATATCGGAGTGAGCAGCTCCAGCTTTGATGCATCTTAGATTTGTTGTTCATTGATTAAATAGCTGTGTGACTTTAATCTGTTTGCAAGGGGTCCAAATGTAATTCCGGAGACATAGCCTCAAAGCTGATAAAAGGACTTTGGCTCATTGATCATTCTTTCCTGCCATCTGCACACCTGTTCCACCTGCCTGGCTGTTTAAAAGGCTTAAACACACAGTTCTCCCACGATATTAAACCCCTCTTTCATCATCCCGCCCACTGTATATTACTCCACTTTTAAACACAGAACCATAGTGGCCTGATCTCCAAATGTCCCATTTCAAGCTGATGCTCACTGTATCACAGATGCTCTTAAAAGCCTGAGCTGCTTGACTCGAAAGATAAAGATGAATGTCAACAAGCCACCATGCTGCTCTTACCATGCCCTCCCTATTAGGCCTGACATTTAAGAAACATAAACATGTTTGAGTGTCCTTTTAAGATATTTTATTGACCAGCTGCCCGCTTTGAGTTTTTTTCTTCTGGACATGGATGTTGGGATGAAAGAGTATGTGTGTTGGTGTGTGTTTTAATGTAGCAGATAGGGAGCTTTTTTGAGCATTCGCAGAAATGTCCTGGCCTTCTGTGCGAAGAGATCGTTTGGTAAACAACATCCACTATTTGGCAGCCTGAGTTCCAGCACTATGTTGTGGTTTCAGATTGTATATAGAAAGTAGAGAGGATATTATATGCTACTCTACATGTATGACAGGCCATTATCAGGTAGCAGATCATCATTTACATACATATTATTTTACCTGCATAAACATTCGACTTCCTCTCCCATTTGAGGACACTAAAGAACCCAAACCATATGAGCTTCTTTGAATTGTCCTAGATTAAAGGAATGAAATGGCATCTCTACATGAAGTATTGTAACAAATAAATCAATTTGAATACATTTGACATAAGGGATCACTGTGCTGTGGCCTTGGTTTCAGACTAAAATATCTGGCCTATGATGCCTTGGGCCTGAAAGTGTGTTTGTGCAGCACTGGCCAGGGACAAAATATTTACCTCTGTGTTGTTTTAAACATTGAGCCACAATGTGATGTGTGTTAGCATAGAGGGGCATCCCTGTGTGACCTCCCACACACTCAGCTGTGGACGTCAAAACCTTAGTATATACTGTATAAGCATATTCGCATGCTAGGTGTGTTCCTGTGTGTTGCTGCTCAAGCATCGCGTACTGACACACGAGAGAGCATCTTGTGTGATATATGTTAACCAGGCTTTTGTTTTGGCTAATGTTTTGTGATGATCGACAAGTGTTTACCAGAAGGCAGTGATGTTTCTAAAGGAAGTTTACACATTAATAATTCACTTAACAAGTTGCTGGGTTTTTTTGTGGGTGGGGGGGGGGGGTCCCTTCCACCCCAACACCCACACTTTTGCT
>JBBMFX010000021.1:7396749-7408373 GCA_037832545.1 Rhabdalestes septentrionalis
TTTTATTAGTAGGACCATTTTCTTTGCTCTTTTGTTTAAAATAGTGTGAAAAAAACAAAATTTAGTTGTAATAGGACAGCAATGATATTTTAAGACAATATTGTATGTTGAGTTTAAATACAATACCATTATGTCCTTATTTAATGAAATTTTGATTGGATGGGTAAGGTTCTCAAAGAAATGGTGCAAATAAGAGACCTTAGTACTCTTATTTGGAAAAAACATTGCATCTGTGCCATTATGACTTTGCCAATCAAAACTATTAGTGCTGAGAAACAATGACTCACTGACCATTTCTAAGAGAGAAAAAGATTTACTTTTTGACCCAGGGAGACTTTGCTCTGCTGCTGATGGTGTAGCTGAAAACTCAGAACTTTTGAGATTGAAATGCATTTAGTACATTTGTGTTGGCTTCTTCTTTTGTGAAAAAAAACCCTCCAGTCTGAGTCTCTGTGCTTTATCACTATTTAACAGAGTTAAATAAATGTAAGAGTTAGTTTACCTATCAAACCTGACAGATTTCTTTTATTGCTTGATGTCTTATGGCTAAATAGGACCCTGACCCCATGCCACTAAAGGTTATTCATGGAGAAATATAGTTTTGAGTCAGGAGGTGTAGGTGCTTTTAGGTCCTCGTTCGTCTGATTGCTCAGTGAGTCACATCCTGGAACAATGGTGAAAATTAGTGATTCAAGGGATTGTTCTACCAAGCCCACACAGGACTTAACTCAGCGCCAAGAACGCACAACCAACTCCTCAGCACAATTAATTACAGTTATAACAGAGAGGTTCACGTTCCTGCCTGCTGGAACAGCAGCAGATATTACTCAGCTGTTTAGTGGGTAGAAGGAGGTGGAGGGGGGTTGGGGGGTAGTGGGGTGCCTGAGACCAGACCGCAATTTGTTGCATTCTATAGCAAAAGTTTGGTCTGGAATTACGCCCATTGAACTCCATTCAAGCATCAAATTCCAGAAATCAGGTTTCTTTGAACTTTAAGGCTGCCAGTAACCTTATGGGGTAATAATGTTGCCTGCTATGTATTCCAGTATGCATATAGTCACGTCAGGCATCAGCAGCCAAAAACACTAAAGACCCCTGCAATAATATTTTGGGTTAAATATCTATCCAATGTCTACACAATCGTGTTTTCCAATCTGTCATTTTTCTAGAAATATGTTCAGTATTGAATAGCTGAATAACAAATTACCTGAGACTGGCTCTCCTCGATAGTCCCATAGAAATAACAGAAAAGAACATCAACCTTTAACCAGAAAAATATCAATACATCATAAAATGTTAACCCTTTATGTGTAACATGATATATTTACTACTTGTTATACTGTCACAATGTTAAAACTAATATTGGAGTCTAATTGAAACCTGGGTAGAAACTAATTTCCAGTTAATCACACAAACATAGCTTGATTCAATTAAATGCAAATGTGGAATAATCAGATCTAATTGGACTGGCTGTCATGTTGATTTTTCAACAGCAACACAATGACTTCATATTTGTGATCAAATAAATATGGCTATTTTAGAAGTCTGCATGACCGCATGTTCACATTCACTGTTATTTATATGCAGCATGCAGGTCTACGCACATGCATGCTTTACAACTGGACAAAATGTAGATCAGGGGTCACCAACCTTTCTGAAACTGAGAGCTACGTCACGGGTACTGAGTCATATGAAGGGCTACAAGTTACATATACTAGTACCTAAACTTCAGGGATAATAAACATGTTTTAAATGCTTTTTTTAGATGTTGTCATTTTTAAATAGATATAAATGCAAATGCGATTAAGGAAGAATAGCAACAGGATAAAATTACATGTTAGACGTTGCTCACTGGTGAGTTGTGCTATGTTTTGGATCGGTCCGTGGGCTAGTCATGTGGTCCTTGGGGGCACCCTGGTGCCCGCGGGCAAAACGTTGGTGACCCCTACTGTAGATGGACATCTGCAATGACATGTAGTACAACTTGCAGAAGAAATAGGGTGAATATTCCAAACCATGAAGCTCTGAAGGTCATGTAGGTGTTCATTTCTTTGTGCTTGCCTTGCTGTGGATGGCCTAAAGGCCTTCACTGGCTTTGAAATGAAACCCCTCTCATCATAAGATAGAGTATCGGGGCAAATGGTCAGACATTTTATAACGTTGTTAACAATAGTAGACTTGATAAGAGAATGAAGCATTTGCAGGCAAAAAAGCTGAATGGAGTGATGGAAAAAAGACTACAAAGATGAAGAAAGTGGATACACCATATCATTTATGCATTGGCATTCATGCACATACAAAAACTGATGGCTTTAATTTGTGTAATTTAACATTGGTCTAGGTATGACTACAAGCTTGGCTTGTTTTCAAACATTAATAAACAAGACTGATTACCTTGTTTTGTTCCAAATCGCCACTCTTCCTTATCCTGACTGTCTTCCATTCAGGTGAACAGGATCTCATTCCCAATGCTCTCTGTCTTTAAAATAATGTCCATGTATGGGCAGCTCAATATGTTGGCTGCCTCGTCTCTGATTCTGTTTTGAAATGTTATCTTCTCTCACCCTGAGTAGAAATCTGTGAGGAGATGATGAGCAGTCCAGGTAGAGTAAATGGATCTCCTCCTGCCAGGCTGTTACACAGATTACACACATGAGTAATAAATAGTCATGGCACTGGGGCCCTTACTATTCCTAAATGTCTATAATTGTTTTTTGTTTCATTTCTGGTAGATTTTCCATGTATTCTTTAAATGGCCAATAGAACAGAAATCCCAGTTTTACAATTTCCACTTCCCTGTCCATGCCGTCCATTCCTTCCAGCTACAAGGTGGGGAATCGATCCCTAAATTAAATCAAATATTGTCAGAATCTAATAACCTAATGTTTATAAAAGGATTGATTTAACTGTGAGTGATTTAACTACAACCTGGAAAAGTGAACATCTGGTGTAAACAAGTTCACTCTGCCTGAAGTTTTATTCAAGGTTTTTATCTTGGCCTCGACCATTTGTTTTCTGCAATGTGACAATGTTATTATATTTTGAAAAATTACAACTTCCAACTTGACTTTTTGACATCATACATTTTCTTGTGTAGACAGAATGCTTAGGAAATGAGAGAAATGCAGGTGAGTTAGCTGTTTGTGTAAAAACTGGGCTTTGGGCTCAAGAACATTTCACCCCGCATCTCTGGAATTCAGTGATAGATATTTTGTTAAGTCTCATTACTACACTGTAAAAATCGTTCCCATTCTCCTTATGTTCTGTTTCTGCATTTTATGAGGTGATGCATCTTGCACTTATAAAATACTGTGTTACACATTTTCCCTTAACTGTTGAGCAACACACACTTCCATATTGGACACTCCAAAGCCAAAATTCCAAAATAAACAGAATCTGAGTTCTATCCCCAGCAACCGGCCGTGAAGAGTCAAGACAGTATCATCAAATAAACTCATCTTTCCGATAATTGTTTACATGTCAGGGGTCTCCATGATGAGACACGGGCTGAATGCACAGCAGGGAAACACTGCTGTGTTTATACTTGTAGCCTCTTAGGATCCAGGGCTGGGCCTGTCTGCTACTGCTCAAGGTCCTGAGCAGATAAAAGATACATTTGAGATGCATTAGAGGTACATTAAGACGTGGCTTTAGTGTTACGAGAATTACCAGATGGCTGTCATTGTTGACACTGACTGCTGGGCAGCATGTATGATGGATTAGCTTTTGACAGGTCCTACAGCCCATATTTTTCAGCAATGGAATCACAAAAAGTTCCTAATTTTATGGGAGAAGAAAAATATAATCATGTTTCTTATACCTATTCCACTGGGTATAAAGAAAGAGTAACTGTCTTCAGTTACAGTTACAAAAACAAGACAGTAATCAAGTCAAATGTTTTTAAAAAACACACAAACAGAATAAAAATTGGTAAATAAGATATATTAAAAGCCAACTCTGTCGCTGCAATTGATATATTATGGACACAGGTGCCATTTAAAAGATGGTCATCACTGTAAATGAAATGTCATGTTACAGAGAGATTGTAAAAAAAAAAGGGTGGGGTGATTAATTGGCAGATTACCATAAACCATCTCACATAGATGTTTGAGGGTTTTCCTTCCTGTTGTCAGCCCCCACTACCAAACTTTTTACAGTGTGAATATCATTAGCCTGATGTTCACCACTGTAATAATGCTATTTTGGAATAAGGTATGTTGATGCCAAATTATGACATTTAACTTCCCGGTTGCTTAAATGCATTCAGTTTTGTTATAGTGAATTCTAAATATTACTACTGTACGGGTACCTTCACCTAAATTTCCTCTCTATTAAACAGAAACATAACTTGCTGCAGTGCGAATACCTCCCCTTATTCTGTGTTTTAGGCTCATGTCATTTAACCAGTTGTCCCAGAGGATGATAAATCATACAATTGAACTAGCACAAATGTGTTATCTTTACGCTAATGTTAGTTAAGGGCATATGATTACGACTGCATTGTCTTTATTGAATTATTAGACATGTCATTGTAAAATAAAGGAAAGCACAATTTGCCTATCAATTAATACATGAAGTATTTCCCAATAATCATATGTCTGCAATTGATTAAAAGTAGAGCAGATAAGGGCTTTTTATAAGTCAAAAGATCTGATGAGACCAGAGGGGTAACATTTGCTTTCAGAGTCATGGCTGCTCTTAAATAGGTTGCTTGAGATATTTCACATTTCCTTGGTCTAAGGGTCTGTGGAAAAAATGTCCTACATGTTAACATTCTCAGATTTGTCCTGCGCTTGCTAGTTCTCAGAGCTCAGAGCCTATTATAAATATTTAAGGGAAACTGTTGACATGAAGATAACACTGACAAATTGAGCTGTGTGCGGGAAGAAAGGACCTAAAACCCATAATAAGTCCATGATGGTGGCTAACACCAGCTCCGTTTATATTTTTGATCATGGGTGTTTGTTACAGGATGATATCAATCCTTTTTATAATCCGATATCAAAGTTTTTGGAAAACATTAGGGTTGGCATGATGAGATCTGTATAAAAGTTCTGATTTGGCTGCATTGTGGATTTCAAGCTTGCTGTTGAACAGTACACAGCATTTGGTCAGTGCCTCACTGATATGTAGAGCAGGAAGGCAGCAGGGAGAAACTCATACAGTTCCAGATTAATTTAAGAGATCAATAACTGGCCATAAAACAAAGTACAAACTTAACAGTCTTAACATATAGACGTTGGTTCACTTAATGTAATGACTCACTTTGTGTTTGTGGGTCTGACAAATTGCCCTGACAAATCTTTCCAATGGACTATTCACCAAAATATTTGCTTGGAATCCTCAGCACTTTTAATCACATTTGTGGACACCTAAAGGTTGAGGTTAGAGTTAGCTTAACACTTCGCTGTTAACGCTCAGGAGCTTTCTTGAGCTTACATTTTTAGCAACAAGGCAGAGGAGATTTCCAACTCCTGAATGCTGTGCCAAACGTTGCAGAATGCACCTTCTTCCATGATGAACTCTGCGAACTCCTCTGCTGAACACATCAGCAGTCAAACATTGTGCACATCCAGAAGTGTAGGATATTGCTATGCCTGTGATCGATAGCCCTTCTGTTTTAAAAGTAAAGGCCTCAGTGAGTTCATAGCTGTGTTCATGTGTAATGAGAGTTAGTGTACTGCACACAGCCAAAACAATGATGAAGCTCATTTCACCAGGCCAGTGAACGCCTGACCATTGATCTGGAAGCATGGGTCAGCTTACTCCAATTAATCTGTAGCAGTTTACATCGCCAAGTTCTGTCTAAATTACACTGCATTCACAATAGAGGAGGCCATTCCATGCACAATCCACTCCATTACCTAATATGACCCTGAGTGGCATACTGCTTATGTAATAATCATTTTGCTAAAACTAATAAATAAATATTTCACCTTTTGTGCAACATGTGCCTAGCAATGTTAGTAAAAATCTATAATACAAATCAAAATAGAAATTAAATAAAAAATAATTACTGCAAAAATTTGCACAAAATAAAACATACATTTAAGATACAACAAAGTCACAAAATGATAAGAACCTTTAGTTAGGCAACATACTTCTTAAGACTTTTTACTTTATTTTTTTCTTGTTAAATAGTTCCAGTAGGGAAAATGAATGCGAAGAACCTATAACATTCATGTGTACATTGTGGACCACGTTGTTGCTTTTGAAAGTACATTTACATAATTTGAATGTTGTGGGCCAAAATGTACTTGGACACATCCTGTTTTTGTCCATAATATCTGCTAACATTTGGCTGGGGTGGTTAAGAAAAATCTTTCCATGCCAATTTCAATAGATTCTTAAACAAATCAACCCATGTAGGTGGACATGTGTTTGTATATCATGTATTTTATTATGACCTGTAATGCATCTCTGCAAAGGAAAATTTAAAATTGTAGCTCTGTATATTCAAATATGTTAGATTTTATAGCAACCTTCCAGAGCTTAAGGTCACCCCTATTTAGAGAACAATCCAACAATAAAGCACAGTTATATCACCAAGAGGGAAATCAGAAAATAGTAGAGACGTTAGACCAACAATGAAATGCTGGTTTAACATTAAAAACAGGAAATTAAACTTTAAACTTTCATTTTCTCTTACTACAATTCTCCTGAAACAAATGAACCATACATCTGATTTTGTAAAATGAAACACAGTGCTCTGAATGTTTATACAGAGGTGCCATTTTTGGAGTCAGGACAGTAAGATTGGACTTCCATTTCTAGCTCCAGTTTATGTTTTGAACAAATTTATGCACAATTAAATTTAAATGAGTGGATCATTAAAGGGAGTGATTGTGAACAAATTCCAAGAAAGCTTAAAATACAGATGAAACAAAATAAAAATCAATTACAGAATACTGTTTAAATCAGAGTTTTATTGGTTCCCTCTTTCCTGTAAAACATCTGACACAGCAAACTGGAAACGTTGTGTATATCACAACTTGAAGAGGAGCAGGCAGCTTAGAAATAAACAAAGTACGGAACACTTTCCTAAGAAGTCTCCTTGGAATGAATCCTTAATTAACTTGTCTTTGGCTCTGCAGTTGACTTTTCTTTTATTTTAAAATGATTTAAAAAACTTCCAGTATGTGCATTGTAGATACCTTAATTCTGTCAGTAACTTAATCATTTGATTTAATGTTTGATTACACCCTGTGAATGTTACCATACATGTAGTCCACAGGATCCATGTTAAAAACAGCCTGTATTGTATTCATTACTTTTATTATTAAATGTATTTACTATACATATATATTCAATAAACTACCGTATTAAAAGTCTTGTTAAAGTTTTAGCCCATAGATTTTAAAACATTTTACTATCAATTATATCAAAATATCATCTTCTTAATGTTGTGAACACTCTGGTCAGGCATATATATGTGTGCACTGCCTTTATACAGAGAAAGCATTCGGCCGAATGAGGAGGATGTACTTATTTGCCACTTGTAATGTAATTTTTGAGAAAGTTTTTCATGCTTCTATTTATAGTGTCCTCATGCTTGCGTCTGCATGCTTCAATTCTTTTTAACTTCAAACAAAGGTAAACCTTCAATCTCCAATTGGGAGCTTGTAGGGCCACTAGCCTTGTGTTCCATAGTCATGACAATATGTTGGATCTGGAGGAAGGAAATTGAGCATAATGTGTTTCTATATGTATTGATACTTTTCTCAGTTTTGTCAGCTCTCAGGATACAAACTAAACTTGCATAAAAGTTAGTATCAAAATATACTAACTGCCCATTTAAGATTGCACAATATCAGTTTGCTAATTATCTCCTAATTATCAAAGACATCATTATCAAAAACATATGCAAATCAAGCATGTCAGTTTTGCATACATTGAGTTAAACTGCAGTTAATCTTAAGCCCTTGGGTCAATGCTTTCCAAACATTATAAACTCATGCAAGGCATCACTCAACAGCAGTACTCTAATTTTGAAATTTGAAATGGCCTCTATCTCTCCATCCATGAGGCCAATGAGCTCGTTAATTTGCATTCTACACCAGGGAGACATTGCTCTAGCACATTCTCGAATTTAAGTGACATCATGATAATATCATGAAATTCATGGCTGATATTTCTCAAACTTGGTACATTTGTTGACATAGCAGCTTAGAGAATGGCACAGAAGGGGGCTTTGTGTGCTCCAAATATATATTTTTCTAATTACCTGCAGACGAGACAATTTCTCCAGTCTTGAAATACCAAAGGCATCGGATGTAAGCACAGCCAACAATTTGCTTAGTTTGCATCAACACATATAAAGTTAATATCTATTATCTATGAAAAACTGGCTGATTTTCAGCCCTTGAATATGTCCATTATTTCCTTAGCACTTCCAGGGGAAAAAAATCATAATGTATGGGTATACATTAAAACCTCCAGACAAAAGAAAGGTTTGTTTGTTTGCTGCACCTGACCTCCAGCACTTCCCAGAACAGCTCCAGGGTTGAAATTATTTTTATGTTATCATTTTGTTTTGGGATCAATGCTAGGGGAAAGATGATGGATAAGAGTCTGTGCATGATTAGAGTTCTGCTCCATACCAATAAACTTCAGTTGTACTTTCAACAAACCTAAGTATGTGTAAATGTGTAAATTATAGTTCAGTATAATAAATGTTAAACTGACCTGCTCAGTGTTCACGCTACCAACTTTTGCACACCCTCTTTCAATGTCTAAAACTCTTGAGAAAAAAAACACCCATTTATATTTGCTTGCTGATTCAATCTATAAATTAAACCTCTAGATATTGAAGTTGTAAGTCATGGATCTCTCCAGACTGAGGCACAATACAGGTTTAATCAATCAAAAATAGCTCAATTACATACTTCATTCTTTAAAAAATGATTAGGATAGGTTGGAAAATAAAGTAAAAACTGGTTTTGTTATATTTACCCAACTCAAACATCATAAACCAACCATAAAATGCAATAAAATATAAAACAAACATAAAACATAACAAATGCTAGATGTATTGTATAATCATATAAATTAGTTTAAAAGACCTTAAAAAAGAAATGTGTGTAAATAAGGAAGGTGGAGTTCAGCGGGACACAATGACACTCGTGTAAATAATTGGTTTTTTTAATGTATTAACCCATATAATCATGTGTGAACATACCGCAGCACAGTGTGAAACATGTAAAATTCTTTCTCTGCATTTAACCCTTTCAAGGGAAGCTGGGGGCTGCCACCAACTAGGGCTGCCCATGTTGTGGAAGGTACTTGTCTCTTAGCTTTACCTTATGCAGGTCCAACTTCATGTGCGTGTGAAAGTGTGGATGTGTGTTCATATGCTAGTGGCAGATCTGGTCAAGGTATATGCTAAGTGACTCATAAACCCACAGCTGCTAGCCAGATGATTGGGGCCACCTGCTTCCTTCATCATTTACACGTTCCACCAATATACAAACAACAGCAAATTGAAGCCCAGCAGCCTTGATTCCTCCTGCTGGTACTTCAAAATGCTTTAAGAACCTGGCATTGGGAATTTATGTCACGCGTTTACTGTGTTTGTGTCTCTGTGTGTGTTTATAAAGTGATATGTGAATGGAAAACCCAGAATTTGCATATGAGTTTCATTACACATAGTGCTGGGCAGTTCAAGTTGGGACTAACAAGCCCAGGTAATCCTTTATGCATGTGTTGCAAGGGCAAAACTTTAAAGAAAAATATGGAAAAATAATCTGTAGCAAGTATCCCTTATGAAAACGGTCAGTAGTTAAACTATAGCAACAAGGTTTCTGTAAATGTGGGATTGTAGATTAGTACAAACTGTGACATGTCAACAGAAAATTAGCCACAACTACATCTGGTAGTTGATGGGTTATTAGATTGCCTATAGTGGTTGGCTGGGTATTGTTATTGATTTTTAATAGAATATTTTTGGAAAAAGCAAAGTTTTCACTTACCCCACAGGTGGTCAAGCAGCCAAAATGTGGCTGTCCAGCTTTAGCCTGTTTTGTTTAGCATTGAAGGCTAAAAACAAATACTGTAAATCAGCAGTCATCCCAGCTATTTTATATACATACATTTTATACAACTTCAACCAGGTCAAACCATATCCAGATCATCATTAAAGTGATGTAGACCTGTGAATGTGGCTTTGCACACAAGGAGGGCTGTGAGTTATGGACTAAATCTAGAGTAAGTGGAAAAATGTGTACACATTTTTTTTTGCCAACTCATTCTTTTAAGCCACTTTCTTCTGCTTCTTCAGTTCAGTTCTCTGCATGCATTTAGCTTCATGTCAGGTCAAATCAAATGTATATGTGTAGTACTTTTCAAAAAATATCCAAAAGTTACAAAGCAGAACTGCTTTTACATTCTTTACATAAATCCATATTCCAGTAAGGATAATGTAGAAATAAATACAGAGAGATTAAAAAATAAAGGTTGCCTGTTTTTAGACAAAGGGATGTTAAGAGAAAAACAATGCATAATGTTAGTGCTAGCTAAAAGCAAAGTAAGGCAATCTAATACATTCTACACGGATTGAGCCCAAAAAGGTGTAGTGGTCATGGGTGGGGTTAGTAGTCTTTTGGTTAAGGACTTCAGTGTCCTCAGGTGGGCATATGAGTGAGCAAGCAGTAAAGTGTTTTGTTTCCAGGCATAGCAGAAGGACCAGAAACTCTTGGGTGACTCCATGTTGCTTTAATCTTTTACCTGTAGTACCTGTAGTAAGACTTTAAAGCTTTCATTAAACTGGGACATTCAAGAATGGAAAAAATTCCTAAAACATGAAACTGTAGTTACAAACACACAAAAAAAACTGTGACTAACAGACTACAAGCAGAAATGAGGAGTGGTGGGTTTGAACTCTCTTTATTGTGGCCAGTTATGGGAGGGATAGGTTATGACGGTCTTGTTGGAGGTAGAAAGCAGTGGCTTTGTTAAGGCTTGGGATTTGGCTAAATTCACCCTCCCCACTTATTGGTGACAGAAATCAAAAGGATATGATCTGAGCCCCTGGTTCCATTTCTCTTGCCCCGAATGTGCCATGGTGCTTCCATTACCAAGGGCTCAGTTCAACCCCCCCAAGCACGCACATGCACATGCACACACACACACACACACACACACACACACACACACACACACAAGAGCACAGAAAGGCTATTTTATCCTACCCAAGTGGAGCTCTGCATTCAAAACCTAAAGTCTGTTGAATGTAGCCTTTCAGCAAAATGGTGCCTCATGATGGCTGGATCTAAAGTGATTTGACTGCATTTGTTTCTCTTCAACGATAGTAGTAAAACATTTATGAATCATATTAAAATAGTCCAATGAAATCTAATTACATTCCCAGATTTAAGAGACACTGAATCATTTGTAGAAAAATCATACTCAGTGGGGCAAAAAAGTATTTAGTCAGCCACCAATTGTGCAAGTTCTCCCACTTAAAAAGATGAGAGAGGCCTGTAATTTTCATCATAGGTACACTTCAACAATGAGAGACAGAATGGGGGGAAAGAATCCAGGAAATCACATTATAGGATTTTTAATGAATTAATTGGTAAATTCCTCTGTAAAATAAGTATTTGGTCACCTACAAACAAGCAAGATTT
>JBBMFX010000021.1:7411054-7426663 GCA_037832545.1 Rhabdalestes septentrionalis
TATCTTATCTTATCTTATCTTATCTTATCTTATCTTATCTTATCTTATCTTATCTTATCTTATCTTATCTTATCTTAGGCCTTAGTCAATTATGGAATGATCTGTTGTTACGAATTAGTCTGAAATGCTTTTACATTTTCTTGTTGTAACAATCCAACAATACTTTATTGTTTTGAAGCACTTCATGCTTGCAGTAACTAGTTGTGTGAAAAAAATCCTTCCAATCCAATATCCTCCTGAAGTGTTTTTGCTGCTCATTATTTGGAGAGTAATTATGTTTCTTCTCCTGTGTGTATACAGTTCCAGTCCACTGTAAGGACATGTCGAGCTTGCATTGCCTTCTTATTTTTGTTGGTCATGCCAATTATTTGAGGTAAAAAAAAACTAAACTTATCCATGCGGGAGGCCATTTTTCTCATTCTTCTCCACATCAGCCACTCCACCATAAAACAGAACTGTAAGTAGGGGGAGCTTGAGTTAAATGCATCTCCCATTAGCAACGTTTTTTGTAATTTAATTACCTGACAGTGCGTATTTTGTTATCTTGTTTCATTAAACACACACACATGTATGTGTTATTATTAGTATATGTTATTTTCACAGGAAAATGTTAGTTAGAAATGATTATTGTATTTTCATAAGCATTTTCTTGAATTGGTCATTTATCTCTGTTTCCTCTGACAAAGGCCAGTCCTCTCTGTGGTAGTATGGAACAGGGTTAAATATGAGGCTGCTAGTGTAGAATTGGTATGGAAATTAAACAGGTTTATGTACTGAATCTAAATTCACAGGTGGGCTTTCATTAAATAATTCATTAAATAATAATTCATTAAATAAACAGGGACCAAGTGTGGTGAGTATAGCCTTTTGTAGACACACACCACACACACACACACACACACACACACACACACACACACACACACACACACACACAGAAACACATAAAAGGCTAAAGGAAAGCAATGACAAGTATGTAACTGACTTCACTATATTATGAAATTTCAGATTGGGGTGGATGATGTGGCAATAATTAGGGGTAAAAGCACTGATGTTATTGTTACCACCAAAGTTATTATTTTTGTTCTGAATATGCTTGTGCAGCTGGACTTGAACACTATGCCATTACTTCACATTGCCATCACAGAATACTGCCACTTAATACAAGAGAGGGATGTGGCAAATACAAATAAATCACATATAAGCTTTTGGTTTCTCTGATTCCATGGTTGGAGCAAAATGTATAATGAATTTTCAAAATCCGTTCTTATACACTAGGGCATTTGATCATGTGCCACAGTACCATATTCACTACTCACTTATAATGTAAACCATATGACCAATTTCAGCATATTCTGTCAGTGTGTCTCATTACCATTGCAACTTCTAACAAATATTGTTTTATTATGCCAGAGGTTCATGAGTCAGTTGGTTCCAGCTGCACAGAAAGACAAATTAAAAAATATTTTATGGAGTCTGAAAGATCTCTGAAAGATCATTTATTATCTCATTCAGGTACATCAAATATTTAGCCCACAAGCTAGCAAAAATTAGTAGAAAACTAAACTACTTTTTTTGAGTCATATATACCTGTATGTGAAAATGTTCAAAAAGCAAAAAACACGCTTCTGTTATGTGCTGAATTCAGTATAGAACAAATACATTTTTAATTTGTTTGTGATCTGTGTAAAAGTTCAATGTTTCGTTTGATGCTTTTCCCATTATTAAACCTCAATATAAATCAATATAAATCATGAAAAACAATCTGCAGGAAAATACCATATTTAATTTCCTTTGGAAGGTGTTAAATTTGTATTTAGAAAATCTACAAAACATGAAATTTGACCAGGGATGTTCTGTTACGGTATGTTCTGTAAAGTGTTAATCACTGTGTAATAGCAAATATTACTTGATCTACTGTGTTATTTATTTTGAGGAAAGGTTTGGAACATCACACATACATCTCTGAGGGTGTTGTGAATGTGATATTGTGATTGAATTCTTTATTTGGATAAAAGAGTTTAATATAATGGGCAAGTGCTGTTATAGTTTAAAATATGCCATTAACTCTGCAGTCCAGAAAGATTATGTATGGTAAGTAAGCTACACAACCATTTTCACAGCATTCAGTTATCTTACAGTTGTTAAGCTCCACACATTCATGCTAAAGTTATCGATTGGGCCTGGACTGCTTGAGACATAATGCAGTGCAGACAAATACAGCAGAGGTCATATCACTAAAATGCTAAATTTACAGGAGAATAAATAAATAGTAAAGGGCAGATCAGGAAAAGTCAATTTACATAAAATATGTTGTTTCAACAGCAACTATTTTACAGGCACAGCTTAAAACTAGCCATATTAAAGGTTGTTATGACTGTGTTGGTGCATACACTTATCCATATGTTATAGGTCTTTTCATGTAACATAAAATGTATCTCATAATTGCTATGATAAAGTAGCATCAAATTATTTAATAAATGTTTGTAAAGCTAGCTATTTACAATACTTGGTCCACCAGTTAAAAAAGTGACATGTAATCATGCCATCATGAAAGGTTATTTTCCCCTATAGCATAATAAAAAGGAATTTTAACAAAACTTTAGTTGTTATTTATCTGATATTGCTTTATGCTTTATGTTGTACTGAATATTGCATCAGTATGTAAACCATCGTATTGCTTTGCTGACACCTTAGACCTCTGTAATTGTGCTTGACACCAATTTTTTGTCTTCGCAACTAGAAGTAACAAGTGTATCACACACTTCGGCATTGCGATCCAGCTATTAAACTCCATCACTCAAGGCCAGTTGTAAAGTCTTTTTACAGCTTGCTAACTATTTCGACATTGTTATCACAGCAACCTGTTACTAAGAGAAAAAAACAAGGCGGCATATAACTAAGCCACACAGAATTAAGAGCATTTATTACACACTGTCCGCCACCTTCACAGTCTCTCACCAAGAGCTGATGATTTCATTAACAATCAAAATCCACACATTCCATAGAAAAGAACATCTGTCAGTGCAATAATGGCCTTGTTTATGCACTGCTTTGTGTGTGTCTGACTCACCTGGCACTGGCGCAATAAGCACACGTGTAAAATCACTCATCATACAAGACCAGTCATCCTGTAGCACGAACTGGCCCCACACAATCCCATTCTGCCTCCCTCATGGGACCCCCACATTTAGGGCCTATTTAGTGCTGGGTAGTATTGATAAAAAAATGATAATGTAACAGTATCATGGTATTATAATAATATTACAGTTTACATTAATAAACTTTATGAGCCCATGCTTGCTGTGTACTGCTACTCTGTTCAAAAGTAACATCTTACAAACCTGACACCGATTTCCATAAATATTTTGCATAATATTTGCAGATTGTATTGATTTGTTCTGCTTTCTTCTCACAAAATGACACCAAATTGAGTCTTTTACAGTGTTGTAAATTTTAACTAGACCAAAACCTGATTTCCAGAGAGGAAACATACCATTTATTTAGTTTTTATGTATTTTGAACCTCTCTTTTTAAACAACCTGCAGCCCCCTGCAAATGACATGACGAACATCAAATTTAACTGTGAAACATAAAGAGAAGCTTAAAGATATGAATGACAAGGCATGCACTGTACACTGCACAAATGTAACAAATCCTCTGTGGTCATTTTGACATTCATTTCACTGGAAAACAGGGAAACTGGTTTGTATTAGTTATATTATTTTTAACAATGCCTGAAAGAGGAAAAAGTTAATAATTCTTTACAATAATTGGAATGATAGACTGCTACTGTGTAGTGTTTAGATAGGAACATATTGTAACGATTTCGAGCTGAGATCGTTAAGAGAGGCAAGGAACACTCGTGAGAGTAGGTGAACTCAGAAAGGAAGCGTATTCCACAGCCTTTATTTGGAGCTCTTAACAGCAGGAGCATGTAAAGGGTTAAGACATGCGTCACCACCAGCTTAATGAACACAAAATCCACCCCCAGGTATACAGATCGTGACACACACTCATGGTAGACTGTGTATCTCTCCTCTAAAACACAATAAAACCACCCCAACACAACCCCAAAACCCACATAAACACACCAAACACACACAATAACACATTTATCCCACCCATTACACAGAATATCACCCCCCAAATTACAACACAGAACATAAATAACAGTTCGGAGAAGGAGAAGTGCATGCTGGGAGAGCCCTCCCCACCTCAACTCCGTCACATTGCCCCATCCCAAGACGCGGATGCCCCCAGCCGCAAGTGTGAGGCGTCGGGGTCAACGGCACTGCCAGCGCGGTGTACCCCCAGCTTCACTGTCCGCAGGAGTTGAGGGGCCAGGGGGCACGGGCTGGTCCTCAGCCTGGTCCTCAGCCTCCTCAGTCTGTCCGTGGGGTTGGTACGGTGCGAGGCGGTTGTGGTGGAGCACCACTACTCTTGGCTGTCGGTGCAGCCGGACCCGGTACACCACCTCATCCAGTCTCTCCAGGACCTCATAGTCATTAGTTTGGGTGACAGCCCCCTCCTTCACACCGGGCTGTACACCCATACCTTCTCACCCACCGAAAAGTCCTGGCCATGAGCCCGCACGCCAAAGCCTGACGCTGTTTGGCGCCAGCCTCGTCCAAAACCTCTGCCATGGTTGCCCCACTCTGGTCTGGTACCGCAAGCGCTTTCGGCCACTTAGTAAAATAGTCCATCACTACT
Source organism: Rhabdalestes septentrionalis (assembly GCA_037832545.1). NCBI lineage: Eukaryota > Metazoa > Chordata > Actinopteri > Characiformes > Alestidae > Rhabdalestes > Rhabdalestes septentrionalis. Next base: position 7,415,768 of record JBBMFX010000021.1, read on the forward strand.
ACCACAAAGCGATTCCCAAGGTCAGTGACCGGAAACGGGCCCAGGACGTCCACCCCCACTCTCTCCATGGGTGCCCCCACCCGATAGTCCTGCGAAGGGGCTCTCGAGCGCTGTGTAGGGCCCTTGTGAGTGGTACAACGATCGCAGCAGTGGATGTAGAGAGCGGCTTCAGTGTGGTAGCCTGGCCAGTAGAAGCACGCGCGGAGACGGACGATGGCCTTCTCTGCCTCGCAGGCCCTGCACCCAAAGCCCCATGCACTAACCCTAAGTGCGTCCCGACTAAACTGTCCCATTGCGAGGCCAAGGACTTTGGCTCTGGGTCAGCATCAGAGATTTCCTCCCACAGTCTGGCGATGGAACAGATGGCATTTTTTTGGATGGAATTTGAATTTGGCTCGACGGATCACACTTCCCGGAGGTTTCGCAGCTCCACGTCGAAGCTACGCTTGTGAACAGGTCGTCGGGGTAAATCACACAGCGTGAGCGTGGAATGTCCCCAAGCACTTTCTACATGAGCCACTCGAACGTGGCCAGGGTTTTGGGTCGCGCCTCAGGGGATAACTCCACCTGCCAGTAGCCGTTCCGTAGGTCCAGGGAACTGAACCAGGAAGAGCCTGATACACAATCGAGGGCCTTATCAATGCGAGGCAGCGGGTATGAACCTTTCCATGTGACACACAGTTCCTCCAAGAAGAATCGACACTGTGGACCCTGAGTCCACCAACGCCGGCAGTCTGTGCCGTCTACCGTACAATCCATGAACAGTCCAGCGTGGCCCAGACGCACACTCGATCCGACCCAACAGGGACAAGAGTTGGAAGCGGCTAGCGGTTTTCCTTCGATGCTGCCCCGTCTCAGTTTCTGCTGCTGGGGTATGATGTCCACCGGCATGGGCACGTTTCAAACCCACGTGAGGTGTCCCAGCTCACCACAGTGGAAACAGCGGCGCTTTCCCACCACTCCGCACCATTGCGTCTCTGACGTGTCCACAGCGGCAGCTTTGCTGACCATCTCCATTGACACGCCGTGCTGTCGCTTCCTGCCCAGGATGTGCTCGGCGCGCTCCGCCCTCTCGACGGCCTCCGTCAGCGTGCCAGGTGCCATGAGCCTCACATGTTCACAGAGCCGCCCTGGCTGGAGTCCGTGCAAGGAAGGCTTGGAGCAACAGGAAGTCTGGGTACCCCCGACATGCTAGCTGGCGCAGGTCTGCAGCGAAGACCCCCAGGAGCTGTCCCTCTCTCCACTGCCGACTCACAAGGGTGGCCTCTATCTTGGCCCAGACCCTGTGCTCTGCCGGTTGGAGGTCATCATGGGCCCCGCAGTGCTTCGCCCTCCAGCCGTTTGTCTGGACTTCCACAACTGCAGCCCTCTGCTGGCTGGCTTCTCTGGTGAGCTTCTTCCCCTTCCATCTGGCTCCCTCGAGCTGCTGGATGAGTTCTTCGATCTCTCGTAGCCTCGTTTGTTCCGCCATATCCCACTTCTGACACCAGTGTAACGACTTCGAGCTGAGATTGTTAAGGGTGGTTAAGACATGCGTCACCACCAGCTTAATGAACACAAAACCCAGATACACAGATCTACCATGACTCACACTCAGGGTAGACTGTGTACCTCTCCACTAAAACACAATAAAACCACCCCAAAACAACCCCTAAACACGCAAACACACCAAACACACACAAAAACACATTTATCCCCCCCACTACACAAAATAACCCCCCAAATAACAACACAGAACACAAATAACAGTTCGGCGAGGGAGCAGTGCATGCCGGAAGAGCCCTCCCCATCTCAACTATATACATTATAATGTGTGTTCTTAAGGACCACTATAGAGAAATTATAAAGCACATAATTTCTCAATACACTCTGACTAAATCAACTACATACAGGCAAAAATACTTACTTAAATACAGAATGTCAATGTACAATGTATATATTTTAATATCGCTATAGGACAATTTAAAGCTATGAAAATATATTTTTGTCATTTTAATTAGTCCTTTAAAAAACTGATACAAATATTTAAAGGAAGATGAATGAAAATCATATGATGTCATGACTTATTTCTGAAAAAAAGGTTTTTATTGTGCTGATTCTTTCAGGTCCAAATATTATCTAGGTGCCAGCTAGCTAACCTTTTCTGCTACAGATTCACAGACAACATAATGTTGCAGTACCTTACCTTAAAATACTGTTATTGAAAATAGTAAATAATACACACACACTCACTGTAAAACAGCTTTAGATCTGATTTATCTGATGCCGTGCCTATAACACTGTTATTGAAACATGAAATGTTTTAAAATGCTCATTAACTGTCAACTGTACTGAGAGTTCGTCAGAGAACCCATATGAGTTTGAATAATCTTTAAAGTGTAAAAAATGTGCAAAGAGAGAAATTACACATGCTTTTGACTTTGAATAACATACTTTAACACTTTGAACCTCATAGGGACCATTAAGGAGAGTGTGTGGGAAGCACACAACAAACATGGAGCATGTGCCAGACTGACCCCCAGGGTTTATCCCAGGAAAAGTCAATTCTGTATATCTACTGGATCCAGTAGTATTGTGGTTTAGCTCCTGTGTGGCACGTTAGTGGTAGCTGTGAGAGATGGGGTGCGGGGGTGTCAGCAGAAGCAAACATGGACTTTGTAGGAAGCCCCGGAGAGTGTGTTCCAAACAAAGATGTCCGGCCTTCTATAGGGTACCCCTCCCACTGTAATGTGAAGCAGCTGCAGCTCACTTTGCGTGATACACCGAGACTCCAATTAATGGGGAGGAGGACATGTTGACCTACAAAACAGAGGAGCACAACAAACCTTGTAACTACAAACAGGCTTTGCTTTTAGAAAAAGTACCTCTCCGGGGAAGCAGAGAGGGAGACAGAATGAAAGAGGAGAGGAGCTGTGACCTCTTCCCCTTTGTCATCACACACTGGTTTCTATGTGCACACAATCCACTTACCTTTTTAAGAGGTGCTGTTGTTGTCATTTCATCATTCCATGCTCTGTGGGAAGACTTACATTCCATTCCGCACGGTTGCTGATTTTATTTGTCTCCTTGCATATTTACATCTGTCTGATTTAACATTTTTTCCCATCTAATTTCACCCTAATGAAAGTGTCAGGAAAGTATGCATAAGTATGCAGGTATTAAGTAATCTGTAGACATGTAAGACTGCTAACATGAGACTCAAAGCCAAAAAAATGTGTGAAAAAAGGAAAACCTTTCATTTGGTACCTGATCTTCCAGGTATTTTTGTAAGGAAAAAAATAAACTGGAATCCAGGCGAGGCTTGAAGCCAGGTTATGGTTTAAAGTAACAGCATGTGGAACATACCAAACCATTTTATGTGCTCATGGAACAATGTAATGAGTCAAAATCCTCATTTGCCTTTGACACAAAATATGCAGTCCTTATCACTAGTTTGTAGAATGTGTTTTCCAATTTGACACAGGTAAAAACTGACTTTGGAATCCTGTCTTGAATCCTTTTGAATGGAAAAGAGACTCCAATTTTATCTGACCATTTGCAAAGCAAACACAGCAAGCTGATATTACACATAGCAAGTAAAGTGGAGCCTTTGGATTAAGAAATTTTACAAATTTACTCTGCATCAGAGATGGGCAAACCCCCTAAAGTTCAAAGAACCTCCACATTATATAAATGTCCTTGGATGACAGATTGGCACCTTTAATTTCAAAAGTGGAGAAGAGGAAACTCATCCTCAGTTATCCGCATTATAAACCAAAACTTAGTTGAAATAAAATTACCTTTCCAAAAACTTGGAAATTAGCACCTCAAAATCTAAAGTACATACACAACACTTATAGTAAATCAGTGGAAATGGACCATTTATCTATCAGTATTAAAACAGAAGGCTATTTATTATTTCTCTTTTTAATGCACTTTCAAAATAGTGTGGGCATGGGCACCAACATGGCATTACACTGTAGTTCTTTTTAGTTGTAATTTTTGTAAATGAGATGTATAAGAAAACTTTTTCAAGTTGAAAAACTCTATGTGACATAAAATTGATATAGAACCTTTATGTTGGTCCCTTAAACGTTTTCCATTTTCTTCATACAAATTTAGTTTTTTAACATGATTCTTTTTTAAACCAGAAATGTTAAAAGAGTATCTAGATGTTACGGAATCAAATGTAATTTAAAAAACAATAGATAATGTGTCTCAGTAATTCAGTTGAGTATATATGAAAGTAATTCGATTTGAAAATATAACATTTTTACATGACTTCTTATATCTAAATATGTGTTACTGATTGCATTTAATCTGCATTAAAGATCACAATAATAAAAAGTTACCTCGGCAAAATCATTTTTGCATATGACACTTTTTTACCTAAGTGGAATTGGAACATGTCTCACATTCTAGACTCTCACGCAGAAACCCCATTCCGTATTCCCCCTCCCCTACAGCTCAATTCAATCCAGCTCAGGTCCTCTTAGCGTTGCCATTATTCTGTCAGGTCATAGTTAAACTCTTCCAGCCCCACGGATTTTTGTGGCATTGTAGGTATGCCTAGGGAGTGGATGGGGACCAGAAGCACCATGTTGCGGCCATATATGACACAGCACTAGAGAAGCATCTTGGTTTTATCTCCTACCAGATTGAGGGGATGGAGGATGTATCAGGAGATAAGCCTGTGGGTGCTGATAAAACATCAGATAAAGTTGGCCATGTCATTCTTGTGGTCAGGACAGACACACAAGCAGTAGGGGTCCTTAGATAGGCTTCCGCTGGCTGCCACAAACACTCACTCTGAGAAGTTCCTTTGTGCTCTTGATGTGTTTTTTTAGTCCTAGTTCTTCTCAACAGTTCACTATGCAAATGTTTTACTCTGAAGTCATTTTATGCAAGCCTTTATGGATTTTATTTTTGCTTGAAACCATGTGTTGTCCCATAAATCATCATTTCATGAAAAAAAATGTTGATGAAGGTGGAAAAACCTTGGAACAAAAAAAGGAAATAAATGCAATTATAAATTGCTGATTTTCAGCAAAAAATGTTTAAGATAGAGCTGTGCTAGATGTTTTAAAAGAAGATTTCCCACACACTGTATGGTTCAAACAACTTGCCATGCTGTAATTTTTTCATCGCACTATAAAGTGTCTCAGTTCTCTATTGAAGTTCAGGGAGACCGGGGCTCTATTGGACCTACAGTGGGGTTTAGATAGCCTGTGTGTGAGGGTCTGTGGGGAGATCGCTGTCAGGGCCGTAGTAAATGGAGGTTGACAGCAGGCTCAGTGTGCCATAACCAGCCTCCCCCCACAGGTTACAGCCAGGGCATATGGGAACACCAGTGGAAACTAACCCCATTAACCACATGCCAGTCTTTATATAGCCAGGATATGTGCTGTAGGATATATATGATGTGTGCAGGCATGACCATTTCTGATATCATTGTACTATATACTATTATTAAATTATATAGAGAGTCTTGTTTCATAAATTAATGCTAGAGAGAAATGTATCTACAATATTAATCTAATAATATCTTTCATAGTGTTTGCATGTGTTAAATATCTAGGAACTGGTTGAATAATCCTATGATCTTATTTAAATTTCATAATGAGAAGTCTTTTATATACTGTATACTTCAAGTACATTCATTTGATATGGTTTTGTCAGTGAACACATGGGTACTCAAATAAATGAACTGGGATGTGTACAAATGTTTCTACCGTTAGAAGTTTATATATTACCATCAACATGATCACAAAGAGCTTAGAAAATACCGGCACTGAAATATATAGCACCAGTGTAAAAAGTACTTTGTGTCATTTCACAACATGGTGCCCGGCCTTCTTCTACTGAGACTTCTAAGTCTGGTAAGATTCCTCAGCCCCTAGCACCACCTCCCATACACACACACACACACACACACACACACACACACACACACACACCAACACACACACATTCCCCCCTGGTATCCTTTCTCTTTTGAAGTCAGACCCTCCTCAGTTATTTAGCTCTTTTAAAGGAGGGTTGAGGACATTGGCTTTTAAGCCTCGCTGGCCAAGGTAAACTTAATTTGTATTGTGTACATATGGTTAAATGTGCCTTTCTCGTAAAATGAGAGGTGATGCTGTGGGCCAATCGGAGCACGTGGAAATGAACGTGGCGCACTGAAGCATTGCGAGTTGAAGCGTCGCAGCCCTGCTGAGCCCCAGCTGGAGGGCTCTTATCAAGGCCTAAATGAGTGGAGGTGAGAAAAGACAGACCCTCAGAGTGAGCAGGTCCACATTTCAGCAGGGGGAAGAGAAGTAGGGGAGGGCAGCTGCTGCTTAAGGAGACTGCTTTTAAGGCCATCATAGAGAAGGAGCTCTTTGATGAAGAAAAGAAAGAAAGAAACAGCTTTGTACATCAATGGTGTCAACTAACTTGGATCTTGGCAGACAAGCCAGTACAAGCATACTTGCCTGGATTTTAAAATGGTCCATCTAATTTGAAATTTTGATATAAAGTATCTTATATGAAGGTAAAAATAAATCAGCAATTTCAAACATACTTCATCCCATCTATCTATCTATCTATCTATCTATCTATCTATCTATCTATCTATCTATCTATCTATCTATCTATCTATCTATCTAAAGTGATCATAACACTGTTTGAAATCTGTTCAGAATGTATAGAACTGCACTGAACATAGGTTATTGATGACTACATAGATTACACAAAGACAATTTAGGCTAGGAAGGAAGCAAGGAGAATGGCTCAGAGCTAGATGATACCTGCAGGGAAACTGCCAAAATATGTTGGTTTATTTGCAATCAAGAGATAAAATGTTAATAAATAGACTGAAGCCAAGCCAAGATCAGGGAAGATTGTGGAATTTTCATCTAAACAGGCCTCTCTGCTGATGCAGCAATTCATTATTTATTTTCTTTTAACACGTCTGCCCCCTCCATGAAATATATAAATATCAAAAATGTATCAAAAATGTCCTTTCCTCAGTCCATGCTGCTGGAATATTTGCAGTTTAAAGTAAAGTAAACAAATCAGAACTGATCATGTACATATTTTAGTCTTTGAGGCATAGAAACAGTCTGCTTAATTCTAAATAATGAAGGAAGATTGTAACATTAGAATAAATTCTAACTCTTTTTTTGAGAAAACCACACAAATGTTAGCAGACCTCAGGGGAAAAATTAAATACAGTAAAATGTAGAATATAGGCTCTGTAAGATTAACTGTGTAACTGTGACTCTGTGTGTAATTATAAGAGTTTGAAGAAGATAGAAGGGACTGACCAGGTTTAACTCAGATTTACAAGAAAGAGACAGTTTTAGTAGTGGTGAAAGATGACTTGCGATGATAGCAAGTAAGCCAAATTATTTGCGTATGTTCAAGACTGGTGGAATGATAGTAGGGAAGCTTAAAACTGAAAGGTAACCAACTGATGCATCACTGTGATCAATTTCACAGAAGAAAGCTTGTTCATTTTAAAAACATGTGGGATTTGTTACCCAGGACAGACACTGAAAATATGTTTGCTTGTTTCAAGTGCATGTTGCAATGACTGCATGAAAAAGGCTAAAAAAATATGGAACGAGAATATTGGAAAGAAAACAGAGAAGGGAAAGATAAGGAAATTGAATCCAATGAGAGAGACTTGAGTGAGCATAGCAGTCCTTCCTCTTTCTCATTATCTTATTTTATTTCTGAGCCCTTTTCTTTAGGAAGCCTTTATGAAATATGTTTTGATCCTTGTCTTGATTTCCTTTTCCAGGACCTCTTCCCTTCCCTCCCACATTTTAGTAACATATGCAACATATAATCTGTGCCATAATTCCTTCATGGTTACTACGCTGGTACATTTGTGCAATGTCACTGCAGCAGAAGGAATCCCTCTCCCCTAAGTCTCTCCTGACTCAGCGCTAATAACTCACAGTTGCCCACAACAGATGCTACATGAAATATTATGTTGCTCAAATGATGAATACTCAAAGAATGATACTGTGTTTAGATAGTTCAGTGGAGATTTTCTACTGTGCTTTCCTTTCATAACATTTGTCAGTCTAAAGAATTTCTTTCAAGAATTACCTCAGACAAACAACAATCTTAGACTGGCTTTACATAGAGAAACTTTCATATCACTACTCACTACTGTAGCACACAGCTTAAGCTACCTGAAATGTACATGAAGCAACTCAAAAACAAAGTTGCATGTAACACATTTAATTAGAAAAATACCTGAAAACACTTTGTTGTGGCCGAAATAAAATCATATAAATTTGCATGGGAAATTCACTGCCTGAAACTAACTTTACAAATAAAGGAGCCGAAAGGGTTCTGTGGTGCCATACAACTGAACCAGATTTGGTTAATAAAACCTTTCATTTTATGTTTTTTTAAGGTATCAAAATCACCATACTAAAAGGTTCTTTACACAACCAAAAGTATCATTTTTATGGCATCACTGTAAAGAGCTTTTTTAGGAACCTTCGTTTTTTTAAGACTGTATATTTAACACCTAATTATATCTGCCATGGTTCATTAAAAAAGTGAAAGCAATGATAATGTCATGACTTGGCAGAGTGGCTTTTAAGCATAGCAAATAATTTGCCATGAGAAACCACAACTGAGTTCCATACTCAAACATTACTTTGAAGTCATCAGTATCATGTCTGTTGAAGTCTCCATAACTGAGATTCCACATGTTGATTCTTTCTCACTGGACCTTGGGCAAACACACCCCCACTATATAATTAAAAGCAATAAATGTGTTTTGGGCAGTCATCTTTGTTATTATCTTCACTTGTGTTGTGTGACGGCTGAAATTGGGGACATGGGGCCAGAAAATGTTTATTGCTTACATATGTGGCAAGCATGTGTTTCACATTTGCTAAAGGAGACTTTTAAAATGTGTACACTTGGCAAGACTTTACCAGTAAAGTACCACAGAATAAGAGGTTAAGGTGCTGAAAAAATACACCTTGGATCCCTGGAACACAGATACATATTAATGTTTGAAGACTGTTATTGTTAAAACCTAAAGAGAAATACGCATCTTTCCTACCTTTTCATATAGCAATGAAATCAATAAATGTTTCCTTTTGCATTTTCCTTTCCTTATGGTTTAGAGGATCACACTCAAGACATTCTTTCAATATTATAGCATCACAATAAATCTATTAGCCGAATATAAATATTTTTTAAGGTTTATCAGTTGGACTTTTAATTACATTTTGACCAATAGCACTCTTTTGTTTTGTAGTAAATATGAAAAAGAAATAGTCCCAAATCCTTGTTTTTATGGTTAGTTGCTATGATTGAATTTTTTGCTCTTCCTCATACCGGAAACAAATAAGATATCATTGACCCAGTAATTCCAGGACTACTTATGAACCTTAGTCTTTCACACAGTATTAATCACTTTTTTCAGAATGTCTTAAACACATATGTTTTAGTACTTCATACACGTGAAGGCGTAGGGCTTTGGAAGGTTCATTAAAACGAATTCCAAAACCTTGGCAATCTCATACATTTTTTGCAGTGAACCAGTCATGCCTCACCCCCAACACAAAGCATCTCACAATTTTATTAACATTATTTACCAAGCATCAAGTCCTCTTTTCATTTTTCAGGTATTACAACCGCAGAAATGCCAACAATAATCTCACACACAATTTTGTGTGTTCCGAGCATGTTGCTCTGTGCATGACTGACTGCAGCTCTGACCTCAGTTGTTGAAATGTCTAGGACAGCTCCCCTCAACTGATTCTGACATTTCAAAACCCTGATTATTATTATTTGGCATTGTAGGCTGTGGGATGTTGGACTTTATCTCATGCAGTTTTGGATAGTATCCAGAAAGTTATGCTCAGTATCAAACCCTGTATGCAGGGTTTCTCAATAAAGATCACAGTGACAACGTTTGTTCACAAAATATGAAGACAAGGAGTTTCACCCCACCTCATGAAAGGAGAGCTTAAACATATGTTACTGCTGGAAGACAGAAATTTGTCACAACTCTCAAAATTATTTTATACACAGCATATCATATTTTGTGGTTTACATTTGTTCAACCCAAATACTCAGTGATTACCCAAGTATATGAAATGAGTAAATGATCCAAACAGTAATGAAAATCCTATTTGGCTCATTTTTTGAAACCTGTGGTCTAACTCTTGAGATCCTTATGTCTATGTAATGTCTAATCCCATTACTGTATGTCTTCTCACCTGTTGTTTTATTTGGTAAAAAATGACCCTAAAGAGAAATTTAGAGTTTGCTCATTATCTTAATAAAAGTGCAATTAAAAAAACATATTTTTCTTTTTCTTTGATCCATTCATTATTTTTACACTTTCTTCAAACGTTGTTTTTCAATGAAAAGAAAGACCATGTGGTGATTGCAACATTTAAGTACCTGCTGTCTCCAATTTTAGAAATCATCCCCTCTTCCATACAGTAAGTAATTAGCAGAGGGGAGAGTATACATCTTTCTGAAGGGAACCCGGCTTATTTTGCTGGGCTATGAGCAGGTGAAAAAAGGGAAACAGCATGTCAAGGCCAGATGTCTATGCTGGAGTTTGGTAATGACGCAATATGGCCTTGAAGAGGAGCGTAGACCAGCAGTGCTTTATGGTCTGCGGCCCATTACCTGTACGTTTCTATGTGGCACACAAACACACTGATTTTACATATACAATACTTTGCGACAAAGTTCACATCTGAGAATACTATCTAAAATGGCAGGAAAACATTGAAATTAGAATGAATTGTTGGGGCAAAATCCGCCCATAAACCAGATTAAAATCACCCAGGTGTCAGAGATTCATGAAATGAACCACAGAGTCGTTTTCTTTGCTCAAAATTATTCATTCCATAGATTTATTACTTGCCATCTGCAGATGGG
>JBBMFX010000021.1:7442198-7460986 GCA_037832545.1 Rhabdalestes septentrionalis
CACACACACACACACACACACACACACACACACACACACACACACACACACACACACACACAAACACAAACACACATTATTTAGGCAAAACTAGTAGGATGCATGACCACCATTAATTATTTACAATTTTTATTAGTTTTATTATATATATATATATATATATATATATATAATAAACTAAATATTTAAAAAGGTATTGTGATCTTTGGTAATAATTGTCAATTAGATCTTCGTTACTTGGCGTTACACAAATTCAACAGAAACCTAAATGGTTATTAACTGAAGTGTTTCTGTTGTGACTGACACCCAATTATGTGCTAGACGTGTTTGTGGTTGTAAGTGGAGACTATCCTGGGCATGTTAGGCTTTATTTTTTGTGTGTTTTGAAAGATTAGCTCACAGAAATCCTCATGGAATGAAGGATAGCCTTTTGACACAATGCCATGCATAACTCAGGTCTAAAAGGTATATTTGGTATTTATTTGCTTTATTGCAAAGGTGTTCTGCACTAGTCAACTTTAGCCTCCAGAGTTATAAAACCACAGTGTGTTTACCCCATGTGAAATCAATGTACACTGGGCACAAATTCTGCGGTAAAGAGAAATATATTTATTTATTCATGTTTAACCAATAGAATAGCTTTTAAAAAGAGGAGCATAAATGATTTTTAAAATGTCCATTCATTGTTTTTTGCATTTGCTTTCCTTTAAATATTACATAAAATAAATAATTTATTCAAAAGCAGTCAGGTAAAGAATGGAGCTATCAAATACAGTGGCTTTGCATGTAAATAAGGTTTTGTTAGATTTGTTTTATGCTATAGTGCTACCTTGGCTAATTTCTCCTCATAAAATGTCGTTACTTGGCATCTCATTCTTGCACCTCAAGCAAGTGCTTCTGATGCATGTTTGCATTACTAGCAGACCACTGAGTCAGAGAGCACAAACGTCCTTTAGAAAAGTCTTGCATGAGTAGTACAGCATAAATAACTGCAGCCGAAGGTGACACACAAAAACACACAAATAATACACTCTGTAAAATGTCTTTTTAGTCTTTTTGGGTAAGAGGGCAACCATTCCCTCTCTGACCTTTTGGTCCAACATTTCACCCACTGGAAAGGATTTGGTGTCAAAAAACCTCTCATATTTTCTCTGGTGCCAATAACTTAAAAACAAATATATGACATCAACCAGAATGAGTTCATATAGTTCCTTTACATAGTGCCTTCCTTTCAAAAAAGAAAAAAAGTATTTTTATATTGTAGAAAATTCCAAGTCTTTCCTCAGTGCAGTAAGCTGTTCCCAGCGCTGGGGCATGTACAGAGCTGTAGTTATGGAATAGGAATGGGCAGAAAGTGTGTGGCTGTGTTTTTTCTTCGTGTCTTTTTGGCCTTCATTGTCTTGCCATTGGCGCTCAGGCCCACAAACATGGGCCTCTTCTTGTTCTTCCACTCAGCAGAAGCGTAGGTGTTGTATCTGTTTTCCTCTATCCTTTCTATCAACTTGCAGTCAGTGCCGAACTCCCTCTGGACAATAGAAACAGAACATGAGCTGTGAATTAAATTCAGTGTCAGCAAAGACAAAGTTGGATAACTCTCAAGCAAGACAGTAGCTACAAAGCTACATAAGTAGCTAGATTGGTACTTTTTTGTCCATATGACGATCTCAAGGATTATCATGTGATAACAGCATTCTAAGCTGAAGAGATAAATTAAGAGATACATTGTTGTTATTGTTTTATTTATTTTATTTTTTGGGTCCCCCCCTATTTTATTTCACTTCTCTAAGCTACATTTTCCTGTTTCAGGTAACATTTACAATTCATGAGAAGAGATGAATGGAGCCGGTGGAGCTGGAGGGGGTGAGGAACAAAGGCAGAGCTGTGGATTGTGTTGCTGGACGGTGAATGGAATGGTGGTACATGGAGCAGTATTTGGTGAGAAACTACTGTGTAAGGAAGAGAGGCTTCTCAGCTTACTTTCTCGAAGATGACAGAACTCTTTTGCTGAGACCGACTTTTGCTGGGGGATTATTTACAGGCAATGGAGTGGAACTATCCTTTAAAAGGACCTGAGGCTTTTTAAGGGCCTAGAGACATGAGAAAAAGAGCAGGGACTCAAGCAACATCAAAGGCCCTGGGCCTTTACTGATCTTACAGAGACCTGCTTAAAAAAAAGAACCAGGTAACACTGTGGTTTACAAAACATAGTGGCATGGAGAATGCCGCTTTAGAAATATTGCTGAGTGTGAGGTGAATTCATCGTCATTATTAGGATAATCCTGGGAACTCTTGAACTCTTCAATGAGGCTTAAAGTGCTTTTTGTCTTTTCTTTTTTCTCATAGACGTGGTTGGTGCTCAAATGCATCTATGTTGCTTGCCAACCATTTTTGTGGAAACAGTATATGGACTCCCTTCATATGGTGGCCTACTGGTTAGGGAGTTGCTCCTGCAATCAGAATGTTGTAGGTTTGAATCCCAGCATTGCTAGTGTCATCACTGAGGCATCCTTGAGCAAACCACTGTCCTCACACACTGTCCCCTCCTTTTTGGTGACAGCCCCCTGTTTCACTTGGTGAATGGCTTAAATGCATGGAAAGCATTTCACACTGTTCACACACATTGTGTTGAGGTATTTTCACATGTGACTATAAGGGGCAGCTAATCTTAATACTAGCTTTCAAAACCATGTGGCTGCAACTGTACTTACCGCTCCATACACCACACCTTTCCTGTTGATTGCAAGGTAGTAGTTGCTGTCAAGTCCTTTGATAGCCACAATTCCAACATCTACAGACTTGATTTCGAGTATACCTACGAAAGAAAGAATAAAGTATTGGTGATATGACAATAGCTACTTTATCTTCAAACAAACAAAACAGGGACACAAAGTGAGCCTCTCTCCACTTGATTGCACTCTTGAGGATGAATTCATTGTTGATATGCATCTGAATCTTGTCTGATATTTGTGTAATCACTGCATTCCTTTATAATCCCTGTCAGTATCCCAGTTGCAGTTGCACAGGCTGCCTCTGCCTCCCACTGCCAGTCATGTAGAACACAAAACTGTTTGAAATGATCCATTTGATCTCTCTCCTAACTGGCCAAAACACTCTGAGAGAGCTCTTTCAGAAACAGACATGCACAAGCACAACACATTTTTTTTTTACTGTTGGTTTACTTTTGAAACCAAGACAGACTTCTAACTAAATTAAGCCTATCAGTATATTCACAAATGTAAGATCTACACTTTCATATTTGTTAAACAAGAACACTAAAATCACTTTTGTGTGCATCACTGAAATAGATTAGACCTACACCAGCACGATCTCACTACTGCTGAGAAATATGTGACAAATTTACATCAAGTCCAATGTGTATACTCACATAGCCTCTCCAAGATTCTGTGTCAAAACAGGGATGCCTACACCTGCCTCACCTAGCCTGCAGTCTGTATAAGGAGGGCTAGCTCTTTAAAGCCATTTTATAATACTGCCTATAAACACACATATAAGAACACTTTAATTTTATATTCACTGAGAGCCAGAAACCAGCAGTATGGCAGTACATTATTCCATTACTCACTTTATGACAAGCCATCAATGTACACAAACACACGCAAGAATATTCGAATTTGTGTATGTATAATTATGTATCTGTTTCCAGTCAGAGCATTTCTGAGTCATTACTGAATTGATTTGCACTAAGTATTACTATTTTTACTCTTAAAAGTACTTACTCAAACAGTATCACACTTTAATAGGGCCTTAAACCATAGCAGGTTCTGTTGGTACATGGAGCAGCTTGATACTAGATTATTTGTGCATGGGATTAGGGGGACCACGCCCATAAGGTGGCTTCGGACAAAGTCTATTTTTTAAGAATACAGCTTCACCAGAACAGCTGAATCTTGGAACACACTGCATTCAGTCTATCACTCTCAAAAAGTTGTCGCCAAATTACTGAAGATCAGTGTCACTAACCAGAGAACATCAGAACTTCCTATTAGTCCAGCTTGAAAAACAAACACACACTCCTGTCCCCAGTATGTAACACTACAGAGCATGTATCCAATGTGAAGTACTCTGCAAGCCTTAAGCCACACCTGCACAAGCTCGGCAGCTCCGCCACAACAGAAGGATTCAGCAGGATCTGAGAGTTTTCCCCCATCTACATGGACTCAGGTTGCACACATTGACGGGAGATGTAAGAGAATCTAGTCAGCTTTCCCCTCTCCTCCCTTGCCTCAGGTTTGTGAATGAGAGCGAGAGAATGAAAGGAGGAAGATCAGGGCCCAGATGACAGACTTGGTGGGATTAGAAGAGAATAATCTAAAATCAAAGAGCGACAGTGTGGACAAGAGCAGTGGTTCAAAAGAGATGTGTGCATGGAGCTGGCTGGTGGAATGCCACAATCATGCACACTCTTCAGAATAAAGGTACAAAAAAAAGAGCTCTATGGAACAATGCCATGTAAGTGTCACTTTGGTTCCCTACAAAACATTTAGATGGAATATTGGTGGAATACCTAGTAATTGACACAAACTTTCTGTGAGCTTTAATATCTATGTCTTACTATAAGTATAATTGGGTGGTTGGCTTTTGAGGAAACTTAGAGGAAAAAAGCATCTCTAAAAACAGCTTTTCTATGTCATTTTTACTTTGAAAACTTGAAGCCTGAATCTCTTTCATGTAACTTTTTAGCCTGTGTTCATTACTATAAAATGTGGTTAACTGACAGTTAAAAAAACAGCTCTATTACCTAATCAACATTTTTTGGACATTAGCAAGAAAAATACCTGCACATGTAACATGTCTGTTTTGTTTTTATGTGACAGATTCATAAAAGCTGGACCCACCACGATTTCACACTTTCAAAGCAGCAGACACTTCTACACATTGGGACGTGTTAATGCACAATAGTGCTTTATAAACTGTTCTCTTGGCAGAGTGATACATTCAAATCATCCGTTGTTCCAGTTCCTCCCTCTGCATAATTTAAGGCATGTGCTAATGTGCTTGTGAAAAATGTCACCTGTGGTGCAACATAATCCTGCAAGTATTCTTGGTTTATACCCTTGTAGGGCTCAGATTACAATGACTTAAAAGCAACCTGGTTTTAACTTGCCTGACTGGCCATGTGTCTGAAGTTATTCCTTCTGGTGGTTTGGTCCAGTTCTGGTCCAATGGTGATCCACCACAGCCTGACTGCGGTCTACTGTGTGTTGATATCAATGGACCTGGCTTCTGCCCCATGCTCTGTTGGTGGCCACCCCAATTGCTCGATGGCAGTCTATGTTTTCTTGGCAGGGTGACAGAGTGAACGTTATCGCATTTTGTGTTAATTCTAAATAAAACCCTGCAACTTCACAGCTGTAGCCCTGCATGGCCTGCATCAAGGCCTGTAAGTTAGTGAAAGAGACCCACATCTACTTCAGCTTACCAGGTCCCCTATGTGTTCATTTGTTTGCAAAAACTATAATGCTATCATATAGAGGGGCTTGTGCCAAGCTTGGTTGAAAGGAAAACATTAAAACTGCAATACCCATTCGTTCTTTTACGTCTAAGTGTTCTAACAAGCTCAGCAATATATCTATTTCAGGATGTGTAATTGTCCTGGGAACACTGAGCTGGTGCTCTTGGGACAGAACATGTCTTATCAATTAGCCCTGGTTCCCAGACCATAAAGGAAACAGGGTCCCCATTAAAAGCCATCATTGCTGCTGACCTTGCGTTGGCTCCCAATGACACTGTCTTGCTCCTTTGATCTGGGCACTGTGGGCCTATGGCTCCTGGAATACAGGAGATGAGTGGACAGACCATTAGTATATTCTGCCCAATCCTCTGCTCTTGTTAACTACTACCTTTAGATCCACTGAGTTAAGAAGGGGCATGAAATTGCTTTCGATTTACAGTAAGAAAAGAGGTTTGCACAAAGTTCTTTGTGTGGAGCTCTTTGTTGCTTGATGAAATTTCTTGATAAGAAATAAACAATCAACGCTTGACTTCAGTGTTGTTGCAGTGTAACAGTATCATTCCAGTATTAAATGTATTAAGTGTATGTAGCATTTCTCACAAGTAACGGTCTTCCTCACCACACTATAAACAAGCATAATATGTTTTGTCAAAAACATGAATGATCTTGGACTATATTCTCTGTGTTAAAATCATATGTTAATATTAGGAATATGTGGTTTGTAAAATACATTTTAAATCTGTGAAGCAGAAAATGTTTTACAGAAGAAATTTGCAGACTTTTCTGAGAGGCTTACAACAGAACTCTTGTTTCTGGAGAAGAGTGTAAGAGCACGTTTGGTTTTGTAAAGACAATTCCTCAGTTGTATGTTTTCTAAAACCAATCCAACACTAAAATACTGTGAGCATGAATCACCTTAAGTGTGTTTTTCAAAGATTTTTAAATGTCTTACTCTACTTTCCAGCACATGGATCACCCACAGTTCTTCATTTTCGCTTGTTCCAAATTTACTATCTGTATGGATTCTGCACTCCACTTTCTCTGACGTCTAACAATTTGTCATGTGAGGAGTGGAAATCTGGTGAAAGGCTAAATGTCCAGTTCACATCTGCCTTCATATATCTTTCTTTATTGCCTTGTTCT
Organism: Rhabdalestes septentrionalis; assembly: GCA_037832545.1. NCBI lineage: Eukaryota > Metazoa > Chordata > Actinopteri > Characiformes > Alestidae > Rhabdalestes > Rhabdalestes septentrionalis. The sequence goes on from JBBMFX010000021.1 coordinate 7,448,815, forward strand.
CCACATCTCTACCTTTGCCAGAGACGTTCTTCTTAAGAAATGGACTGAAACCACACTTGTGCTATTTCAAAACTAACAGGAAAACATGATTCAATTCAACTCCATAAATTAAAGGGAGAATGGTTAATAAAAGCAATGTGTGCAAAAGTGATGTTAGTGATATGAAGATCAGTTTTTAAGAATTCATTTGAAAGAAATGTTTCATTTAAAGGGGAATTTTTGTATTTTCATGGTGAGGTATGAGTTAACTAGCCCAGTTTGTGCTATGTAATGACTCACCTTGAGAAACTGAAAACAGTAATAAATTACTCCTGATATTTATGTCAGTCACTCCTTATAAATCTTGTCTCTTGACTTAAGCTTGAGAGCATCCATATGGCATAAGGGGAGCGGCGTAGGTATAAACACACCAGAAATCCTTAGATAGATACACACAACTAAACAGAACTCTTTTAATACACAGTGATCTATTATATATATATATATTTCCTGTTTTTTGGAGGTGTATTTGCTGATTTGCTTTTGCTAAAAAAATGCTGAACTACTGTTTTCAATCATCCCAAAGTCCTTGTTCTTGCACAAAGCTTGAAAAACTTCCTTTCTTTGAAGAATACCATGTTTTTTCCCTAAACCAATGACAAAACTCCTGTCATCCTGTCGTTGGATGAGGTGCTACAGCTTCTTCTAATGAGGAAAGTTGAATGTAATACCTTGAAGGGACAAATAATCATGTGGAAAAAAAATTGTGCAAATGGCACCCACAAGCATCTCACAGCTGTTGCAAGAAAATCACAAACATAGTAGCTATTTTAGAAGGAAATACGTTCTTAATTGTAATGGAAATAAAGATTTTATTCCTCCTCATTTTAGTCAATTTATCAAGAAATGTTCACAAATAAATATTTGAATATTTGAAGTATGTAATAAAGTGTGCAAAAATCAGTATATCGAAACTTAAAACTGCTTCGCTGAAATGCCCCCTGTCCTCCAAGGGTTAAATGCACACCCAAATGGCAGGTCAGGCTAGGTTATGTATATATTTGCAGAATATTCAAACAATTAGGAGACAAAATTTCAATCTTGAACTTAGAATTTATAATACTTGTATCATTACTGCCCTACCATCACTATCTGCATAACCCTCACAAAAATAAAACACACACAATCACATACACACACACACACACACACACACACACACACACACACACACACACACACATATGTTGCTGTCCAGCCCCTTCTTAAATGTCAGAGCAGGCACACAGGTCCATGGAGAGTAGTGGAATAGTGTTTGGGAACAAGTTGCAGTAGTAAAGCTGTGGGGGAGAGTGTGAGGAAGGAGAGGACAGGGCATAGGATAAAATGCAGAACTCTAGCTGCAGCCACCAGTTGCCCAAGGAAAAGTTCCCTCCCTCTGGCCTGGACCCCCTGCCTCTTGTGCATGCAATATATAATTAGCCAGCATTCTTGCCTGCTTCTCTAAACCGGGCCAGCCAGATGCATCCCTGGCAAATTCTCCTCTCTCACTTCACTACCTTTGATGCGTCCATTAGGATCCCCCAACCACCATCTGTTCAACCACACTGCACAAAGGAATTCACCCTAGTGATGATGTGAAGACGTGTCTGGGGAAACGTTCACCATGTTCTCTTTGTGTTTTGTTCAGTGGATTACATGTGTAAAGCTGCATCATTGAGGCATTTTGACCTGAAGCGACAGTTTAAATACCTTAAATTATATCCATTATTCCATGGGCTGTAATTCCAATCAAATTATTCCTCTATGGTACACAAGGCAAGAACTGATGAAACTTTGTTAAGTTTCAGAACGGTCTCAGAGTACATACACAAAGAAGGTGCTAAACCTAATATCTATTAACAGTAGAAACACTTCTCCATTATGCTCTATCAGACCAAATCGATGACATGAAAAGTGCTTGTTTATGATCATACATAAGCCCATTTCACTTTGAGCTCATTCATGTTGAAAGAGAGAAGAATGGGCTGGTCAGTTGGTCTGGTGGGGTACGAGCTTGTGGTTCTTTCAGTAAATCTGTATCTTATTCTGAAGATTTTGGGATGGCTCTATGGTGGGCATAATAACAAATTAGTGGCCAAATATCACAGCTTGCTGAAAGCAACTGTAAAATAAATTTTCAGCGAGTTAAGCACGACAGAGATAATTAAAAGTAGTATAGAAAAATGGTAACTTTGAACATGATGCGCTGCTTCAAGCAGCTTTGGTTAAACTAAAAACTGCACAGAAAAACACATCTAACTCTTGCCTTTGAATTTGTAATAAAAGAATATTTGACCAAAGAATGTACACAAAGATTATTATTATACTGGGATCTTTTTTCAGTTGTATGAATAAGAAATTCAGAAAAGTTCATCTCATAGTTCAATATATACACAATGACAATGTGTGAGGATTGTCAGTCCTGTAAAGTAAAAGCTTTGTCTTCTACAAGTCAATGGAGGGGTACATATTTAGTGATCTGGCCTTTAGACTGGCAGACAAGCAGCACTAGTTTGACACGGCTGTTTCTCTCCAGCACCAGCTTTGGCACAAACAGCCCTGTGCTTTAAGTTATGGGGTCAAAGGTTAGACATACATCTGGTCTTCCATGCCTTGGTGATAAACACTGAACAGGACAAAAACAGGACTTTAACGAAAGGAAGATGTAGAAAGTTGCTACAAAATATGTACAAATGTTGCACAGTTTTATTACCAGTGTGTGTGTTTTTTTTTATTACAAGTGTGTTTTTAAAGAAGGCTTCAATTTAATCAGGATACTATTTAATGTCCTTTGGGATAAATTAAATTGTGTGATTCTGAGAAATTGAAACTTTTAAAGCTCTTAAGAAGAATCAGCAATATACATGTAATAAGCAACATTAACATATGGCTAATTCCTATGAAAATAACTGCTTAAATCCCTTTAATGACAGCACAGAGCAGGTTTTGAGGTTTAAAACTTCACAAAGGCTTAGTACAACATGCCAAGGTGCTCTGTATCTTGCATGTATAGACCCTGCGTCCTTTGAAGGTCTATAAAATGTGGGCTCTGTATTTGTGAACTGAAGGAGAGAACCTCTTGTGAGGGTATTCAAAATGGAATGGAATGGAAAAAGTTTTGTGCATTAATTCACTTCTCATTAATTACTTTTTTGGCCTGGATAGTTAAGATTTCATGACAGATATAACTGGCCACCAAATTCACTATACAATATCAACGTGGCATCTTTAAATATAAATTCACACTTTCAGTAAACCCATTTTGGGCTCATCTCATCTTAAGAAGCCTGTTAAAAAATCATCCATCACTTTACTGAAACGGTCTATAAATAATGGCAGAGGCTAAGAGGCAACACATAAACTCAGAAGTAGTACAACAGTAAGTCATAGTTGTAGCAGGAATGCACAGCCAAAGACCAGTAATTATACTTACTACAATAGACCATGTCCCAATTTAATTATGTTAAACATGTAAATGAACCGTACTGATGTCACACACAAACACATAATGAGAAGCAGTTGAAAAAGTATTTGTTGTCATTTCATTGTCTACAGATAAAGAATTTAACATCACACCAGCTTTCTCACTGAGCAAACACTTATGGTTTCGGGATATATTAGCTACAACTAACAACTGATATATCAATGAAAGTATTGTTAATTCCTATATAAATAATTGTAAATCGCTATCTTACATTCTAGACATTGACTTCCCAACTGACAACACAGCTGGGATTAAACAAACACACGTTACTCACAACTGCCCCCTAAGGGTGTTATAGCAAAAGTTTTGCCAAATTTAATTTGAATTTCTGCTTGCTGTACTTGCATTTAACTTAAGCATCTCTGGAAAATTCTTGTGTTCAGCTCAAATAAACATGATTATGCAAATATGTCATAATTATGATTAGGGGTGGGATGACTTTTTTCAATGTTTTACACATTGCACTGCTCGAAATCCAGTTAAACAAGATCAGTGTTTTGTATGTCCCGACATCGATATGAGCTCAAAAAGGTATACTGAGACTTAACTGTACACAATAATAATAAAAACTGTCATATTGCCCCAATCCTATTTGACAAGCCTATATTTTTAAACTATTTATACTATCAAAATGTATCTTCCCTTATCTTTATCTGACACGTTAAAACTTAAAGCTGACTTTAAGTCCTGAAATCTGATAGTATCTTACTTGAACAAAATTGTACTTATTTTTATTTGACTCTTACAGCTCACCTGAATTGTGTTTTAAATTCAGCAGTAAAAGTACCTGTCTCAACTCTACAAAAACATTTGACAATGTGCCACACACTCACTTCAATCTTACAACTGACGCATTTAAATCGACACAGTATGGGCAGTATTTTTGGTAAATAGTAAGTCAGCTAATGTTAACATGGCAGCTGCCTGATTGGCTGTTGGTGCCAGCATTTGTTCTGTTTTGTGGTGAACTACAAGTTGTTCATTACACTTCTAACTAGTGGAATTATGCAATGCACAGTTTTGCTAATGTAAATATTTTTGAACAGTGTGCAAAATTGTGCAGAAACATCAAAACTGCATGGACTTTTATATAATGTGGAATGTGCAACTTTCAGCACACAAGCAGCAAAAGCAATAAAGCCAGTTTAAGGCCTGCATTTGGGCCCACATTTCAGATCCTTACTCCCATTCCTACATAACCTTACAGTAGTTTCAAAACAGATTATTTATTATAGTAACAAAATAATACTTACAATTAACGACTAAATAATAAGTCATGGGTTTAAAAACTAGGACAGTCACAGTTGGATGCTTAATTAAGTGGTAATCCCTTCTAAGAAAAGTGCTCCTTTGTTACAAATGAATAAAATAACCAATGCTCCCTCTCTGTTCTACACACTCTGAAGACTGCAGAGTAAAAAAAACAAGCTTTGACAGATTAGGTGTTACCACTCTTAATGTCCTGAGCATACTCTTCTACAGCAGACTGCACATCATCAGCATTTCAAGCAGAGTCCCACTGGTCAATTGATATTGGCTTAGAAACACTTCATTGCCGCAGGCATCATCTGTATTCATAATTGAGAACTATTAGATTCAACTGGCTCTAAATGGACTGAGTAGGGGGAAAATGACCAGTACACCGACCTCTGTTTGATGCACTGCCCACCAGTTGACATGATGATTGGACAGACCCCTGCACTTTGGACCTCACAACCAGTGATTGAACCCTAAACTGCTAAATACCCTCAGTCAAAGCTGTCAAGGCCTAATGATCCTCATTAAGAATTTCCTCCTGCCGGGCCTGCCAGATTGAACTTTAACAGCAACGTTTTTTTTTTTTTTGGCTGCTTTTGCCTAGAAGTGTGCACACTGAAAAATAAAGGTGTGGAAGAAAAGTCTTTGGAGAGGCATCAGAGAAGAACCACGATAGGAGCTTAAAAACTTTCAATGAAAACAAACTATGAGTATGTTGGATCCAGAAGGAAACTTGTTTGTGAGCCCATATTAATGTATTATTTTAGTATAAACTTATTAATGAGTCCATACTGTATCTTAAATATCCAATGTCAGGCAATGTGGAGGTCCACAAGGTTGGTATGGAGAGGAAAACTGTGAAAACTATAAGAAAAGCAATATCTCCAAAATAAGAACTTTTTTTTTGATGAGAAACAGAATCTACTGTTGAGAGCAGCAAAATCGTACTTTGGGTAGACACTAATTGAAGAAACAAACAATGACCACCTTAAGTAAAAACAGATAACGTGAGTCCAAAATAAGGAAGAAAGTCTAAACTGTAGGCCATCACTGAGGCAGACTGATTTTGCTGTCAGACTGTTCATGTGTATGTGTATGTTTCTGCATCACAGTGAGGTTGTTGTTTGGTAAGCTCTATGGACTGAAGACAGCTCTGAGCTCCAGCACAGGGGCTATGTCCAAAACTGACTTGTGGGAGATGAGAGTCACAAACACAATGTGACAAAGTGATACTGAGCAGATGGATTTTGAAAAGGAAATCAAACAATATGGGTGGGATTGTATTACAAGCTGCACATAGACAGGTCTTTTGTGAAGATCGGGAAGAAAGAGTGCGACTCGGCTGGAGAGCACTCAGTTCTCTGCTGCTGACACACACACACACACACACACACACACATTCACTATGCAACCAGGAAACAGGTACACTCTGTCACACTTAAGGCTTCTCTAAATGTTTTTCCACACGATAAAGCAATATTTGGCATCTTGGAGTAACATTAAATATTATGGTCATGCATGCATCAACGTTGCTATTTTTAATTCTACAAATGGCACTGTTCAATTGCAATATATTTCAGAGAATGATCTTCCCTGTCCTGCATTTCTATCAATTATTCAAACCTGTGATGAACTCAAATTGAGCTGACAGGTAAAAAACACTGGAGAAATTCTGGCTGACACTGAACTATAAAAAGCCATTTTTAAATAAATGTGATGTAAGTACACATATTAAGGGCATTTTTAGCTAAAGAAAAAATGAGATGGTGATGGAAGTAATTCCATTTTTCCAGGCTGTAAAAATTTCGGATCATTCTCAAAAAACTGAACCCCAAAGCGGTGTAATACTGGCACTGAACTTTACTGAACCCTACGGCCCTGAGACTAACATCATTACATCACTTTGTACAGAACAACCTACTGTGGATATATAGCAACACATTGCACACACATCTGAGAAATATTTTACCACATGCAGAGGATTACTTTTAAATCAACATCAACAGCTCCAAATGGCAGAATGTTTTGCAAGACATTCGTTTTGATTTCCTTCCAGTACATGATGCTGTAGCATCCAAGCCAACTCCTTTCTGCTAATTTTAAAGGCATGTGTGGGGGAAACAATGGTATCTGATTACAAAATAAATAAAGCAAACCCGTCTGTCGTGAGTCACACCTAAAGACTGATCCAATCAGGTTTGCTTTAAGGGCAGATCACTACTGCTACCTTGTGGGCATAGACAATCTCTGAAGTGTCCACACAAATGCTGGGGAAGGCTTTGGAGATGGCTCAGCTCCAATGTGTTTTGGAGAAATGAGTCATTCACCTCCAAGTGGTTCCCCTTTCAGCCTCCCACAGACATTCCAGGCCATATCCACACATTCATAAGGAGACGGGATGCGTATTCCCTCTGCAATGTTCCTGCAAGTGGCTGGAACATTATGACCAGCATGGCATGTGCCTTAAGGTCATTGTGGCATCAAGCGTCAACCACACCACATTCACATGTGGTAAGCAGTTAGTGGGATTCATCTTATATCAAGCTGTACAGAGATGCTGTTTCAACTCTACAGGTGACATAAAGCCATAAGAAATTTATCCAGACTGTGTTTATTTGAAGACTACCTGACCAAACTGTTGAAAACTCTGCTCAAATTTCTAAGTAGTTTTAAAGATCTACATTCTGTGTTACGTATTCATCCAGAGGTTTTCAGCCCAGTGCATTTAAGTGGCAGTTTAGCTAATTGATCTACCCACAGAGCCCCAGCACACTCTGTCTGTAACACAACCCCACGCACATGGGCTCCACATGTCAAAGCCTTTTTATTTATTAAGGGCCAATGTGTGTGCAGTGCATTCACAGAAAAGTGCACAGAGAGTTTTTTTTGTGTGCCAGCCGGGTGCTCTGGCCTTGAACTGCAAATCTGGCCTTAAGTAGAGTTCACCTTTATCATGGAGAGTTACAGGCCATTTTTCCTACAAATGTGGGATGAAGAGATGAGGCATCAGTCCTAGAAATGGTTTTCAAACTAGAACAAGACGACATGTGTATTACATTACTCTACAGCATGGCTATAGTGGACTGTGGTTTTGAGCTACGGGGGTTAGAGCCGCAGTGATGATGATAATAGAAGTGCAATGTGGTCAAAGTGTTTAGAAATTTTGCTGAAGAGATGCCTAACTGGATCCAGAAAACCTTTTATGAACAAACGGAGGCTCCAAAACATGAAGTGGGGCAGGGGAGGGGTTTTGGGAAGGAAAAAATCCAATTAAAACAGACTAGTCTAACTAGGTAGGAAAAAGTTCTAAACACACTCAAATGACTTGGTACTACTGCCAGCTCAGGTAAGGTTCATATTAGGGGTTTGTGTTTGAGAAACAAATCAAAGCAGACAGGAAATAAGCTGTGCCATATCCTGGGAAACATTTCGCCTTTATGGGACTCGCGTGCGTGCGTTTGCGTGTAAGCGCCAGTGGGACTCACGAGTAAACCTTTGTATGAGTGTGCGTGTGTGTGTGTGTGTGTGTGACAGAGAAAGGTAGAGAGAGAGAGAGAGAGAGAGAGAGAGAGGTGTTGTGCTGTGCAGCTACTCACTGAACGGATCGTCTTTGCTCTTGGTGCCGTTGACGGTGCCGTTTTTATCAATCCTGAGAAAAAACTTCTGGTAGGAGAAAAGCTTGCGTTTGCGCACGTCTCCTGTGAGGTGGCTGTAGCTGCGGACATGGCGCCCCACCACCACCACCGCCGCCGCCACAGATGAGGACGAGGACGAGTTGGTGGCCACCCTGGGAGGAGGAGGAGGCGGAGGAGGAGGAGGAGAGCGCACAGGCCTGCCGCTGCGCGCGCCATGGCAGGCCACAGGCAGAGAGGAGCATAGGAGCGCGAACAGCAGCAGCGCGCACACGCAGGGCAGGCGGACCCAAGCTGAGGCACTCTGCGTCACTTTCCATTTGCACATCGTACTGGCGCGTAGAGGACTGCGAATAGCCTCAGAGAAAGGACCATGCTGGAGTGCGCGCCGGGAGAATGCGAGAGGGCAGGGGGCAGAGCCCCAGGAGAACACTGCTGGTGCTGCTGCCTAATGGTCTGGACCTACTTCTATCCCTCGTGTCCGAAAAGAATGCGTCAACATCCATTACTCAAATAAGAAAAGAAAAAAGAAGCTGTGCGCCCGTGCCTCCGATGAGCTGAAGAGCTCCCCGGCGCGCTCGCACACACACAAACTCACACACACTCACACACACAACATGGACCTCAGAAAAGTCAAGGAGCGCAAACAGTCCAAAAAAAAAAGTCCAAAAAGAAAAACGTCAAAACAACACAGTTGTGTCAGAACGTTCAGTCAGTTGCTTATGAAGAAGAGAGAAGAATCCACATTAGAAAATCAAAATCATGTAAATCCCTGCTCTCCCTCTCCCTCTGGGGTGCGTGTGATGGCTTCTCAGCCTTCTTTCCAGTGCAGCTCTCTCAGAGGGTCCTGAAAGGTGGAGCAGTCTAAAGTGACTGAGCACTGCCACTCTTCTCACCTTATTTATTCGTGCAGAGCGCCAGATGTAATCATGTAATCTCCCGCTAATAGGCGGTCTAGCGGTCTACCAAACCCGGTTGGCTTTGAAGATCCGTGCGGGTGTGCGCGCGCACGCGTGCGCCTGTGGGTGTGTGTCAGAATGAGGGGGAAGACAGTTTTTTTCTCCTGTCTCCTATCTGTCTCGCTCTTGCTCATTCTCGGAGTTCACGTCTGGGCTCTCTCCCTCCGTTTCTCTCAGTATCTCTCTCCCTCTCTCTCCTACTCTGCCGCTCTCTCTCTCTCTCTCTCTCTCTCTCTCTCTCTCTCTGTTTCAAACCCTCCCACCTTGCTCCCCCTTTTTTGGGTGTTGAGCCCCAAGAGCTCTCTGTCTTTCTGTCTCTCACTGTCTCTCTCTCTCTCTCTCTCTCTCTCTGTCTCTCTGTCCCTCTGAAACTGTTCCTCTCAGCTTGATTCAGAGGACCCCCTGGTATCTGAACCTTATCAGATACACCTGGGACTTTTCCCCTTGTTTACTTGCACACTTTATTTCCCCACTGCCTTCATCAGGCTGCAGTTCTTCTCCTAAAACGACACACCTTCAGTTCATGTGGCACGACTAAACGTGTGTGTGTATGTGGTGTTGCTTCTGCATAGTTTAAAGTACCTGTAACACCAAACACATGTTGAAATAGACGATAAAACAATGTAGCCCTTAAAATGGCTTTGGGGAGATTTGAGTCAATTACATGCTGCCAGGCTGTCATACCACCGAGAATACAACCAGTAAGAGATTTATGATGTCTGGATTATTTATCGTTTAATTTCCTTTTCACATTGCCAGACAAAATCCATGTCCCCTGTTTTTGTTGCCTAGCCATGGCATCAAAGCCACCCCCCTCTCTGTTCTGGTAGTTAAGCAAAGCTCAGCTCATTCACTTTCAAGGAAATGTCATTCATATCATATCTGCTGAATTTCCTCCCTTTCCAGCTGCAGCTATGAATTGAAATGTAGCACTGTAACACATTTTTATACATATGATGCTCTTCACTAAAAGGGTTCTTCAGAGGATCCTTTAATAATGAAATTGTAGCTGTCCAGATTATCTCCATCATATTTGAATGTTTGTTATTAATAGACCAGTAGACCACACTAAAAGTTATGGACCTTTCGAAGTAAATGTATCATTTTGGTGAGATGGCAATAATATAGAACAGTGACAAAAGGCATCATATTGGTTAAATAGTTATTTTAACTTTTAAAATGTTTATTTTTAGTCATGTTTTTCATGTCAAGTGATGGAACTGTATTAGCCTTTTTTTAGTCTTGTACCTGGTGCTAGTTGCGTGACAGTGCTACCTACATGACAGACCGAACAGTCTGAGTCTTGCGTCACGCTCTCTTGATCATCCTCACAAGCACGGGAGAGAGAGAAAAAAGCTCATCAGATGGGAAAGAAGGGGCCAGCAGAGGACTGAGAACAGGAACATTTGTTATCTACCACAAACGTCCAATTCTTTTGAGTGCAGTGACAAAACAGTGTGGCTTACTCTTTCTGAAATGTCCATATATTGATTTATTGCAGTCTAGACATTCTTCTGCAGATGTGTTAGCCTTTGAGGCTGATTTTCACTGTCTAGAAGCTGCAGAGTATCTGGATTCTCATGCAAAAAAATATTCTTAATGCATTGAACTTTATTGTCTGTTTTAACATCGCACTTACTGCTGGGAAATTCATTCTTGACAGGATAAGCCTAAGAAGCTCTTATCTTGGGCTTGGTGAAATAAACACAACATCAGTGGGTCCCTCTAGTGAGGTAAATCTTAATGACACCAGGAAAGGATGAAACTTTCAAAATCGTGTATTTGAAATCACATGGAATGGCTGTTTTCAATCTAAGGTGTTGCAAACCCCCCAACCCCCTTCAGATATATCTACCTATCTCCTGTCTAACTCACTGGCCACCTTTTGGCCTTAATCAGATGTGGCTGAGAATACTTCAATCTTATCACATATTTCCAGTGTTGGACATTTCCTGCCAATGCAGGCAGAGATTTTTTTTATTTTTTTACCTATGTCAGCTTAAAATTATATAACTTCCTACAGAATATTGTCAATTTGCAGAAAATGCATGTTCCTCTGTAAGCTATGGTTCATTAAAATGTTTTTCCATAAGCTCTTTGTATGCCAGTGCTTAAAATATTTAGCTCTCCAAAGTATGTTCTGTGTTTTATTCTACCATTACATAACAATGCCTTGTGTGGCATACAAAGATCATGATATGCTGAATAAATGTGCCATCCAGTGTGTTATCCCTACATCTGTGGTCTAAATGAATAACTCTACTCCCCAAAGTTGGTCCTATTAATATTTTTCAATATTTAATCTGAGGTTTAATTGAAAAGACTGTCAATACAAAATATGTTCAGCATGTTTTCCGCACCACTTAAATGCTCTGGATCATTTAAAAGTGAGAGAGGGTGACTACAGAGTGGCATTCACAGAGATAACCTGTATATGGAGGGATTTGTGAAAGGGGAGAATATGAGAAAGTCAAAGGATTTTTCCCAGCCAGACTCTGCCACTGAATGTCCTGCAGTGTTTCTCATTGTTGGCTGCCTCATAGGAGATGGCCGAGAGAGCCTGAGAAAACTATAAAACAGCACTATTTAACGGAATTCAATCTGTCCCAATAGATTCAAATCGCTAACTTACATGTCTGAGTGTAGATTCTATCTAGCTAATGAGGGGCCTCAATCCTTCTCTGTTACTTCAAAGGGGATGAAATTCTACCTTTCTTGCTGCGAAGACCTTTGCCTATGCTCTCTCTCTCTCTCTCTCTCTCTCTCTCTCTCTCTCTCTCTCTCTCTCTCTCTCTCTCTCTCTCTCTAGGGTGGTGTGT